>WION01000002.1:1200000-1654905 GCA_015039365.1 Amanita rubescens | reverse complement strand
GGCGAGTTGTGGAAGGATGTTACCGAAGAGCAAGTTGAAAGGATTTTCGAAATCGTAGAGGGGGAGTGTTGATGGTAAGTCAATCATGCTACGCCTTATATTTGATTTACCCCCCAAGCTCAGCATAGCATCTACGTCTGTGAAGAAGAGTTTTCAGTAACTTGAACGTTTTCCATCTCCAAAGGTGTTATTGTGTACGAATAGCTTCAATGACTTTATCTTGTCGGTTGTTCAGAGTTTTTGATCACTTTAAATGAAACGTTGTTGAGTTCGGAAAAAATGGTATAATTGTACACCCGAAATTGGAATCTGTAAGCAGTAAAAAGCATCTAATGCCCGTCGACCCCTCTTAGCCCATACGTCTCGTAACCCATACTCCCCCATAATCCATAGGACTTTCGGGATTCCAAGTGGGCTCCCTCAAAACCCGTACTCTCTTCTAACTCTCGGGTGTCGGCGCTCAGCAACACTATACACGATGGTAACATTAACAAGTTGCTGTAAGGTACACAAGTCACATCTACGTTTACAAAAAGGGAACGTTCTTCATCTCTCCAGCAACGAACAAATCTTCTTCAAACGCTTGCTCGTCAGCAATCACATCATCTTCCTCCACCTCTTCTCCATCACCATACATCTCATCATCTTCGTGATGCCCATCTTTACCCTTCGAATCAAACTCCCCAAACACCGGTTCCTCTTCTTCCTCGTAATCGTCCAAGCCAAAGAAATGCATGTCGTCCAAGGACCCAGGCATACTCCCAATACTCCTCCTTCGCTCTCTCTTCCTCTTCCTCCGCTTCTTCCCGTCCACATCCACCTCCCATTCTCCCGCGTCCGAATCTGGCTCATCGGACTCGGCGTACGTCACAGACGACTCTGAACGTGAATCAGGACTAATGCTCCTCCTCAATCCGTTCACGAGCGAGCTGCTCAAACGTTCAAGCGACGTCATTTGTCGCGCGTGTACGTTCTTGCGTAGATCATCGCTCGCTGCAGTTTCATCTTTCGCAGACGTTGTCTGCCTGTTACTACGACTTCCGACGAGACTAAAGTTCCGAAGTCGGGCCAGCGCGCTCTTCGTGGACGTATCCGAGCGCGCACTGAGAGCGGGTGAAGGTGGAGTCAAGTCGGGGAGTGGAATATCAGGTACAGGCGTTCTCCAAAAGTTGAAATCGGTGTACTCTGGCGTCCATTTCTGATTGATCGGAGGGAATAATTGGTCCACGAGATCGGTCATATGGATATACCTGGCACTCGAATAAACATGCGATATTGTCCCCAAGAAAATAAACACAACGTACGAGGACTTGTACCCAGCTAATTCCAACAACTCCAACTTGACTTCGCCCGAAGAATCAATAGTGAATATACGAGAACTCGGTACTTTGACACTTCTGTAAGACAAAGCATCTGTGATCCTGTTCCCGAAGCCAGCGTAGAACGGGTTTCTAGATTCGCCAAAGAGATTACGAATATCTCTTAAACATGCCATTTTGAACACCTCTGGTTTTCGCATGATAACCTCTCTAATCTTTGGGTCGGATAAACTCTGTTCTAAAGTAGGATTGGCCTACCTGTGCAGAGACGCCATGAGCCGGTCAGGACTCATGACGACGGGACCCTCCGGAAGTTTATAATCATTCTGGTTGATACCCTTGAGATAATACCTCGTTGCATCTGCTTGACCGATGGCGCGAGATGTCAAATACATGATCTTGTAGCCATTTCGGACAATGTCGGTATATAGCTTGGCTACCCCAAGGTGGGTCCAGTCGCGGCCAATCATAGCAAATACATGGCCAAGACCATCAGACCTTGGGGGGATAATCTCAATAAGGAGAACAACGCGAAACGGGGAGAACGACGCGTACTTTGTAATTGTTCCATCGATATCTGAGATGACTACCTTGTCCGTGTGTTCCCAAACAAAGATGCGAGCCGTACAAGCAATGACGCCAGAAGCGGACAATGAGAACGTGATTGAGTTTGCCCCGGATTTCAGGTTCAGAGTTTTCTAGTCATCTCGGTTATCCAACTTTTTTTCCTATGAGTAGAACGCGCAGATACCTACCAGTTGATCTGAGGTAAGTCGGAGAGTCTTGACGTATTTCTTCTTGGGAGCGATAAACTGCTGCCGATGAGGAGGAGCCGCTGGCTCGGGGGCGACTGGTCGAGGTCCAGGTCTAGTAGGTATCTTTGAAGCCTCGTGAAGATGAGTGGGTACCTAATGATCATCAAGACTCATCTGCGGGTGAAAGCCCGGACACTTACCATGGGTGGAGCAGATACCGAGGGGCCTTTCAGCGCTGGCCTTTCGATACCATTCTCCAGATTACCGCTGTTCTTCCGACTCCGACTCCACCAAGACCAAGATAGTTTCGACGACTTTGTCGGGATTCTGTCGCTCCTCGATTCAGTGATGGTGGCAACGACTTCTGAGTGCATCTCTTCTGGAGGTTCTGACATTGACCTTGCATGTAAAAGGCGATGTTCCTCTACATGCACCGTGTTTATACCGGTAGAATCAGCACCTGGAGTGTAATCTATACGCTCCATGTGTTGCAGTGTACTAGTCCTCCAGTCCTCCAATACACTTATTAACGGAGTATCGTCCTTGCGAGTGGTATACCTTTGAACGATAAGCAAATAGTCTCGAGCGTTAAGAGTATTTCATACCTAGAACCTGCCCATCTTATAACTAGTCTTTCACTTCTCACAATGCTCCCGTCATCGAGAAAGCTTTGAAATGGTACCTTGGCTTGCTCAAATACACGAGTGGCCTCTATTGTATCCAATGCGTGGAAATCGAAGCCTTCACCACCTACAACGCCGAGTTCAAATCCCACCTCGTGACCCTCCATCTCTAGTATATACCTTGTGGGATCAGCTTCGTCCGCTCGTATTCGCCCGGAGCTGAGAACCAACGGGACGTCGCCATCCGGCTTGTGTTTGTTCTGACTCCTTCTCCGTCTCCTTTTCCGGGATTTACCATCAGAGTCGGACCTCTCGTTCTCGTTATCTGCTTCAGCACCTTCTTCCTCTGCAGCGTCAAGATCGTCGATAGCTTGCGTCTTTTCCTTCCCCTTTGAAGAAGGGAAGGTAACATTGAGGGGCGAGGGTGTAGGGAAGGCACCCCATTCCCAAGAATACTCCTGTACGTGTCGCTGCCTTGGGTGTGAGTGCACAAGGGGAGGTGTTGGGGAAAGCGAAGGACCTGGGCTTGTCATGCCAGATTCTGGAGCAACATGGGAGGTGGATGCGTGCAGAGGTACAAGCGTGGTGTCGGGTGGTGGTTCAGAAGTTGCACGAGCAGGAGGCAAGAGGTGGGGGAAAGACTCTTCATGGCTGGAGCCTAGTGAGCTTGGGGCAGATGACAGAGATGGCAGCGATTGCTCTTGGTCAGAATCGGGAGGCGCTACGCCATGCATTAGAAAATTTAAAGAGAGACAAATAAGAACGTACTGGGGACTGCGACAGAGGGAAATAAAAAGGCACTTCTGGGAGTTTGTTCTGATGCATGGTACCCTTTCATGTCCAAAGCAACGTCTAAAACATTTGTAGTTGTAATTGCTGACGGAAGAAGTTACGCATGTACGAACCTTCGTGGTATTCTACGTCAGACCTTTCGACTTCAACTTTGCTACGATTCTCAAGCATTTTGTCTACACGTTTATCTTGCTCAACCATTGCCGGAGTACGGTGATCTTGACTGACATCAGACGTCGAGGCGTTGGCATGTGCATATTGTGGAATATCATGATGTGGTTTTGGTGTCTCCTCGATACCTGGTCCTGCGTCTAGGTCAAGGAATTCTGGTTCCGAAGTGACTCGTGGGCGAGCCCCCTCCCGCCTAAGTTCCGGAGCTTCCGGCATTATGTTTAGCCTAGACATACGATCCTCAGCGGGTCCTTGAACAGAAGCGTCTGTTTCCGGACGAGTGGGCAAGAGAATGGGACTTGTGATGAGATCTTCGGGGACATCGTCTTCTGTTTCGAAAACGAAGAATGCTTCACCCGCCTCGCCGATCTTCATATTGAACGGTATTGGTTCTCCATTGACTGATATATTGACCTAGGTAAAGAAACGTTAGTGAGAAAGAGGTCGAAGAGGAATATACGTACGCGTTTGTCACTTGGCCTGAGGACCTGCCATTTACCAAACCTGACGTGAAAGGGAGAGCAAGCGAGTTCTGTTTGACCATCATTAGTTGGGCGATGTACAACAATGACATCGATTGCGCCAGTTAAAGTTGAAGGGTTAATCTGGTTGTAGTAATGATACGGAGCGCTGATGGCACTGACGGCGCCTCTCAGATAGTTCATGGCGAGTGTTTGGTTCAAACGCTTTATAATTTATTGTTCTACGCTAACTATCAATTTCTCTAATGTTCTCCGGCTACCGCTTCATGGTCAAATGGCGGATCACACCGGGGCTGATTACCCATGTTATTGTCTACTCGATTCATATCAAACCAAAATGACATACCGGAATGTTACGCTCCCTAAAAATTAAGTCAGTCATCCGAACCACACGGACTATAGTGCTATGTACTCACCATTTCGTTCCATCCGGTGCAGTAGGTGCTAGTCCAATGCTCAGTAACAGTCATTGATTCTATAGCAGACATCACACACCAATATATGGGTCTGGGTGTTTCTTCTCAGCCAAGTCAGCTTCTGCTTTTGCAAAAATGACAGCTAGAGCGCGAGGGTCATGCACGTCTCTACCATATGGTCAATAATTCGCTCTGTATCATACATCCACGGGTGAACGTACCGGTGTCGTTCAAACTCGGCTCGGATTTGCAAAGCCTGAGGGCGCCATAAATCACGACTAACGGTCCAGTCGAGGGCATTGTTGAGATAGCGTTTGTATAGAGATTTTACATAGAGTCTATGAGCAGCCGTGAAGGGAGAGGTGGACATTGGTGAGGATTACATAATCCACTTTTCTTGATCTTAGCATGGATCCGCACTCGACTTTGAGTCAGTTCAATCAGAGGCTCCCAAAGGCTGGACCAGTCGCTCATTCACAAAGTTCAATGGTACAAATGCGCGCAGCAAAGCGCGTAAAGCTTCAATCGCCGTCGCCACCTACAGAAAGGCCAATCGCTACTAATTCTCGAATAAAACAAGATCAAAAGTACAGAAAGGACATGTATCTAGCATTCGTCAATGATGCGTTACAAAAAAAACTTTCAGTGAGTCAAGTGGGCATTGTTATTGATAGACTCAATATTAACTTTGACCAAGGGCATCACAGACGCTTTTGACGAGCTTGTCTCTCAATTCAATATAAAACGAGTTTCAAACGACAATTCTACCCCACCGTATCAGCCAGCCCAACTTCGTCTCTGGTTTTCAGCTCTCTCCCATGTAGTCTCTCGACTAGAGCGTACCCACGCCACTCTCGTGCAGGCAATCGTCGGTATGCCATGGACTACGCTTGACGGCGCCACTGTAAAATCCTACACCATCTTTCTCGGTAATCTCGTTAGCGCTCGTCCGGAGTATCTCTCATTGATTCTCAGTAAGATCGCAAGCGGCTTCACATATCGTAAGTCTAGGGTCACATTGGTCAGACGACCTTGTTGACATTCTTCTTCAGAGTCCGGCCTGCAAGCCCTCGACAATGTTGGTCCAGAAGCATCCTCCAGTCCCTTGACTCGCCGTGTTGTATACGATAGATTACACGAGCTTTTAATGCATTTGCTATCCCTCATCCCAACTCTATCGTCAACGCTGCAACCTCTACTGGTCCGCAACTTTCCGCATAAGAGGCAAAACCAGATCGCACAAGCGACATACATTCGAAATATCCTTCGAATATCCAGCTATTGTCCTGAAGCTGCCGAAAAGATCCTGTCCACCATTATAGACCGGGCCATCCAGATAGATGCAAGTCCTTCTTTCTTGTGACATTCTCTAGCTCATGTGTTTTAGGTCGAGATTCAAGTCGAAATAGAAGAGCTAGAAGAGGAAGAAGAGAAAGGTCAACAAGAAGACGTATTCGAGATAGACCCTTTTGATATGGTCATTGGTGAAGGGGATGATTCGTCATCAGAAAGCGAAAACGAAGCGGAAGACGCTGGGTTTTCAGATTTGTCGTCTGGACCAGAGGACAATGACGAAGACACTCCCGAGCTTCCGACCAACGTCAGACACATTCAAGAAATGGTCAAAAAATTGGACGTAATCTTGAACCTTCTGTTTGGGTACTTTTCGCGAACGCATGCATCTACTTCGAACCTCGCGTCCTCTGCGCTGGATCTTTTCCCACTTACGCCTCTACCAGAACTACCACCCCTTTCACCGAGCCTATCAACAGCGCCCCCCACGCCAACACTTACACCTAGCCCACCAACTCTCGCCGAAACACTCATAAAACGAGCAACTCCCTTAGCTCCCCCCGACCTCCTCCGCTCACAATTCCACACCCTTCTCTCCATATTCGACCGCACCATCCTCCGCACATTCAAATCCCGCTACACCCAATTCCTCATTTTCTGGTTCACATCCCTCGATCCAGAATTCGCAGACCTCTTTCAAGGCATGCTCGTCGACAGGGCGTTATTCGCAACGGACGCCACTTTGCTTAACCCATCTGCAGACGGAACAAACGAAAACGCAGTAATATCGTCCATGGCGCCAACGGTGACGAGAGCAGCGGCAGCGTCGTATATCGGATCTTTCGTTAGCCGCGCCAACTTTGTAGATCGGGTGGCTACTCGTCATGTCGTCGGTGTGTTATGTGAATTTCTGCGAGCGCACTTGGACGCTGTTGACGAAGCGGTACGAGAATGGGGTACCGCTGCCGTTACCGGTGATGGAGCAAGTGGAGGAGTTGACAGGGCGCAGAATACCGTGTTTTATGCAGTCGCTCAGGCTGTGTTTTTGATCTTTTGTTTCAGATGGAGAGATTTGTTGGAAGATGCGGAAGGTCAGGAAGACGTGAGCGCAAACGTGGTTGGGAAGAAGTGGTTGCCAGGGTTGAACGTGTTGCAACGAGTGGTAACTTGCGTGCTTAACCCTCTCAAGGTCTGTGCTCCACAATACATGAGTCTATATATATATACTCATCCTCATCAAATCAGGTATGCTCGTCGAACGTGGTGATGCAATTCGCCCGTGTTGCGCATACTACAGATTTCCTCTACTGCTACTCAATACTGGAATCAAACAAACGGGCAGACTTCAAATCGTCCAACTCTTCTCCCCCCAAAATGTCGTTATCCGTCCACCCGGCAGTCCAATTCGGCGACAGCATTGCAGCAGAGCTAAATACGTTCTTTCCTTTTGATCCCTATCGGCTACAACGTTCAAGCTCTTACATTCAAGAGATTTACCGCGAGTGGTCATCCGTCGCTATTGACGATGAGGAGAGCGATGAAGACGAGGACGAAGGTGACGATGATGATGATATGAACGAAGATACCAAGAGTGGGGTGTGGCGTCCCGAATCGGACTCTGCGCAGGATAGTGATGATGAATCGGAAGCGGTTCAAAAGAGCTCGATGTTGAGCATTCCGAAATCCTCTTCCGTACGAGCGGTTGATCAGGCTGCGGATGGTCTGGGTGCTTCGCTGGATGCCATGAGCATAAGCCCCGCAATGCCAGGCATTAAAGCTTTAGAGAATACGTCTACCACTGCGTCGGTGCGATGCACACTTTCTTGACCCACTGTTGCTAATGCACCATTGCATATTTGCTATACCCGAGTACATCCAATGTAGTCTAAGGTGCATATTCAATTCAAAATAATGCGCACTATGTATGCCCAAAAAAACGAGGGAAATTACGAGCTCGTGCTGTAAGTGTAAGTATCGGATCAAACTGCAAGTAAGAAAGCCGCAATAAATAAAAGTCTCCGCCATGTGCAATAAGTGTCAGATATCAAGCTGTAGAAATATGCAAGGGGAAAGCTGCAATAAATAGAATCCTCGCCGTATGCAATGCAATATGTATCCTCTGAAAAATGCCAAAAAAAACGATGTGAAACAATAACCTGCAAATCCGAAGTTTCCGTTCCGCAATATTGCAACCAGATGAATCAGAATATGTCTGCGAGGAGCATACGTGTCCGCTTTGCTTGCTCCTCGCTGACGTCCTTCCACGGGTTAGACTTCTTTTCCTTCTTGATATCCTTCTTGGCGACCTCCCAAGGCACGATATCAAACCTATCTCCCGCCCACGGTCCCAAAACCAGAGCATGACCATATTCCATGTTCACACTATCCGACGACCAAGTCATATTGGCCAACAACAAATCTCCAAAACCAAACGGTTCAACGAAAGGTCCTTTGAAATCTGGTTTTCCAGCGAGCACGTCGGCACGGACGTAAAGGCGCTTGGAAAGGTTACGAAGAACCCACACCTTGTCCGCCCCATTAATCTTGGGCGGAGCAGACGTCGGAACGGGAATCTGGTCAAACGCGTCCCGCGCGAACCGGTAAAAATCCCGGCCACCTGTGTACTTCTCCACCTCTTGTTCCTCCTCGGAATTGAGCATGCCGTTGGGATACTCCTTCAAGCGGTCACCAGCACAAACCAACCGGTGGCCTGCCCATGCGCCAAGTCCGTCTGAACCATTCGATTTGGCTGGTTTCAATAATAAATAAACCAGTCCGGGAGGTGTGCTGCTGCACATGAGCTTAGATATGTTTCCGGACTCGGAAAGGCTTTGCCTTTTGTCGAGATTGAAAAGAGCGAATTGTTGGATTGGACTGGACATGGTTTGAAAAAAAATCTGGGCTGAGCGAGTGACGGAGAAAAGATTGAGAAACTGGGTGACCCTTGGGAGTGGTCTCTGCCCATTTCAGCCAACGCTTCGGTTTGCGTAATATTTGCCGCAAGGGTCGATGATGCCACGTTATTATACGTACGTACAAAAGTATCCACTCTATTCAATCCGAGGAACTGGGCCTTCCCAGAGCTTCACACGATGAATGTGACCCATTTCTTTCCCTTCTACTCCCGAAACCTGAAACAAATTGCACGGTACATCCTAAGTAGACTACAAGTAACCAATGGCGATGTATACGATACATATGTGTAAACGGACATAAATACTCCGTGATGTCCCTACGATTCAATCAATCAAACGGTGCCTCGAGGTCACTGAACCACCATCCATATAAATTTTGCTCAATGGTTGGTCTGCAGCTGGGCGTTTTCTCGTCTTCCTTGTGGTAGCTTTTATGCTACGGATAACTAGGTCGACGTCACCGCGACCAATCGACCGTTTGCCTGGCGCCGCAGCTGATGACGTGAGATCCGCCGAAGGTAGGTTCGGACCAGCGCCCTTCTGCAGAATTAGTAAGGGACAGCTCAGAATGACGGCAGACTAACCAATTTTGGTGTTTGGGTAGCACCAGCAAGCCCGATCTTGGCCCTGTTCGCCTTTGCCGCAGCCTTCAGCTGTCTCTGTTCTGCATCGTGGACCTCCAGAGCGCATTTCTGCCAAGCGTGAGCGTCACTGTTAACCACACACTGGAAAATAACCAAACCTGTAACGAGGAGGAAAACGCGACTATCATAGCAAAAAAGTCTTCATATTTAGATGCTTCGGACGTTTCAGAACTTTCTCCAAAGTAAGAAAGTAGCGACTGCAAATCTTTCCGTAGTGATGTGACCATACCCTTTAGGGCCTCGACTTTCGGACCTTGCTCTGAAACGTAAGGCTATGCTCCAACATCAACGTAAGCCCTATGACGGTGAACCTGACTTACTTCCATGATGGCAATGAACCGGTCGTTTGGTGCTATATCCGACAACTGCTGAAGCTGCTTGATCTCATTTTGAATCTTCTGCAGACCAACCTGAAAGCTGTCGGCCGTTTGGATGATAGTATCGACGGAAACTGGTCATATTGTCAGCAAGAGTTATGCACAAGAAGGCGAAGGGATGTGCATACGTCGAGCAACAGCTTCAACGTTTGGAAGTTCTTCGATAAAGGTGGTCAAGGATGCGTCCGTGCGTAAGAGAAGACGAGCCAGGTAATGGAGTAAAGTGGGGCAGCTTGGCCCACCTTTGGTCGTCTTCGTATCTTTCAGCTTGGGCGGAAGTGTAAGCACTATCGATCGCCAACGCATCCAGAGTAGCTCACCTTCAGTAACGCATCCAGCTGGAACCCTCGAGCCTCGCCGCGGAAAGTTGAGACATTGAGGGCATTTCCGATGGCCAATACAGCCTGTGGATCATTAGGCTACTACCGATGCCACAACTAGAATTAAACATACTTGCAAGACTTTCTTAAATCTTGGAGATGTACGCAATTCCCTGCAAGCGATTTTTAAATGATCCAATTCCGGCCGTAACTCTTCAATATCCAGCTCCAGCTTTCGACGGTAGATCATACAGTCCAGGCGTTCTGGTAGACGAGGGATCATTATAATCTAACAGGCTGTCATGTTACACAGGTCGATGACGGTAGCATGAAACTTACCTGGCTCAAATACTGGTCTGCTTTTGCAAGCTTTCCAACGTCACCATGATCCTTGATACGTATTGCCTGTCTCGCGCATTCGAGTTAGGATGGGGTAAATGCAATCTGCTCGTTGATAACTCACCTCTTCACGCGTAGGAAGGTACCTACTCATGGCTCGCAGGTCATCAATCGACAACTTATCATCGTCCAATTCTGTTACCGCATTCCGAATCTCAGGCAAACTCATTTTAATCCTGCTCAGCATTATTGCTGCGAAATAAACAGCATGAGAAACAATCAAAGCACAGGAAAGAAATGTACCAATGTGATTCGCTCTGTTGATGTCCAGCAGAGTTACCACGTTCTGCTTCTTTTGTGACGGTTTCGGCGCCGGTGCTGCTTTGACATTCCCAGCATTTGGATCGAGGGTGAAAGTACCTTCTAAATCATTCAAATCAAAATGGACGGTATGATCTACCTCATTCCATATTGTTGAATCCAGCGATGTAGCTGATAACTTATTCCAGAAAAACGGTCTTAATCGCTTTTGACGAGCAGCAGATATGGGGCGTTTCCTTGTCATGGAAGCTGAAGGAGGTAGTGGCGGTGGCGGAGCACCCACGGGAGGTGGTGGTGGCGCACCCGGGGGTGCAGGCGGTGGTGGAGGCGGTAGAGGCGGCGCACCTGGAGGTGGTGGAGGTGGCGGTGGTGGTGGAGGGATTCCAGCACCTGTTGGAGGTGGTGGCGGCGGCGGTGGCGGCGGAGGGGGAGGAGGGTCGTTGGCTAGACTCGCGTCAGGCAAGAACACCTTTAGAGGTGGAGGTGGGGGCAATGGAGGCGGAGGTGGCGGAGGCGGGGGTGGAGGCGACGTTGACAATGGCGGAGAAGAAATGGGGATGGACGCGAGAGGAGATTTAGTTATCTTCACGGTGTCTCCTTCAGCAATCTCGTCCGATGGCCGTGAAGTCGCACCCGCTGCTGCTGTATCGCGCATCGCTACGGTCCTGATCGCCTCTGCCTTAAGAGCGGATATCTTTGCTTCCAAACTTCTGATCAACTCGTCTTTCTGTTCCAAACGATCGATTGCTTGTTTCGCCATTGCATTGGCATCTTCCCGCAATTCTTCCCGTGACAAAAAGCGGCCAAAAACAGACTCCATAGCACGTTTTAAGTAAAGAATTTCTTTATCCTTCATTTCCAAAGCCTGTTCTAGCTCTCCAAGCTATAACAATCTTATGAGTACGGATCAACTTCGTTCAATAAGCATTCTCACCTTGGTTTTCAGCTTCGAGGCTTCGTCTGACAATGCTGTCCATCTTACTTTATCTCGTTCCCGCTTGAGTCGGTCATCCTGCTCTCATCAATCAGTTGTTTATCGCAGCGGAAGAGCTCTTTAATTTACCTGTTCTCTATCTCGACCTTCTCCCGGATTCTGAGCTCTGAACCGGTCAAGTTCAGTCTGCAATTGTATTACTTGTTTCTCCTTCTGTACTAAACGTTGAACGATCCCAGTGAGGTTCTTTTCAACAAATAAGCAACCGCAAATGGCTAATGATCATTGTATCTACCTCTGTGCCACTTCTGCCTTTCGATGCCAAATTTGCAGGGACATTTAAAGGCAGAGACCTTAAAACGTTGAGTTCCGCTGCTTGTTCATTTAATTGAAGGCAAAGCGTCTCCTTCTAATCCATGCTTCAATATTGTAAAAACTGATAAGTATTGGCGCGCATACCTCGCCGTTGAGCTCATCAATCTGACGTTGCCGAACCTCGAGCTCCGATGTCTGGCTGCTGTCGGAAAAAGAGTTGGAGACAACCTTCAGGTCAAGCGTATTCCCTTCTATCGTCCGAAAAGATGTGATAAAGATATTGAAGAAGTCTGTCCAATCGTCCCCACTGCGTGTCATCGTTACAGAAAAATACGATCCAAAGAAGATGGGCCTACAATTCATCGTGTCCGATGGCTTGCTCTACAAGTCTGTCAAGCATGGAAAACATATTAGCTTTGTCCTGACTTGGTCGAAGTTAGTATACTATCTGCAGATTAGATATCCCTTACATGCGGAGATTCCTCTTGAGAAATTGAATGCAATGCTGAATTGTTTCGGTAACTAGCCCCTGTAATTCGCCGTGCTGCTTCGCCAAGGACATAAGTTCATCAACATCCCGTGAGCCAGAAGGTGCATCGTGGTCAGGGCCCTCCATCGTAAGGGTGCGCGCACGGTCGCGCATTTCTTCTTCGTCTTCAAACTTATCCTCCACGTAATGATCTAGATGTGTTAGGAATGCTTCAGGTGCTCCGGTGTATTTTAATGCCTAAGCAAGTCACGGATTAGACGACATGATAAACGTCGCACGCAGATCTACTTACCACAGTAGCCTCATTAATTCCTCTGCGAGCAAACTCATCCCGCAATAAGATGCGATCATCTAGAATCTCTGGACAGCTGACGATGGCATTTACCAATGCCATACAGGCTATTCGACTGTCCCATATGTTTTCTTCGTCGACAACGAGATTAGCGGCATCTTCATCTGTAATTAGCTCTTGGGTAGCCGGCACGCGCAGGAATTTGATCAGAGTCTCGAATCGGAATGACTCTTGAAATATTATCCGATAATCAGACAGTGCTGAGAGAACCGCCTTGTGACCTTGCACAGGGGACACATTGCAAATGGCCACCAGCAATTCCAGAATGAGGGTACGCAACTTGGCAGAGGAAGAATAAAGGGCATAAGCCATGTGCGTTACAACAGTTGGAGACTCGACGACTCGATCAAAGCCGACCTATGAGTGTTATTGGTAAAAAATGATAGTGAAATCACATATAACTGACCTCTGTGTTGAGTAGAGCTCGAAAACATTTAATGGTCTCAAAGATCACTGTATTTTCCGTATCTGTCAAACTCCTCTTCTTTTCAGGACTAGTGATCAATCCAGTTAAGAGACGATCGAGGCCCTCTACACCATGTTCATTTTCCAGAAAATCTTCGATCCAAGTCAAATCCGCGCTGGATAGATGCACGCGCAATGATATCAGGTGCTTTGCAAGTTTTGGATCTGTTGGCTTGAGCGTGCGCAAGGGTTCCATGTACCAACTTGGAGAAGTACTGTCTTTTTTCAAGTTATCTCCTCCTGATAGCGACCACAGGCTAGACCAAAATCCGCCTGTACTTTGGGGGCTCAGAAATTGGATATCCTCCGCTGGCTCGAATGAGCCTGCGTTGCTAGATATACTGCTCGAGCGCATTGAAGAGTCCGGAGATGAGGACGGCGCGCCTTGTCCCCAATTACTCAATGACAACCGGCGAAGGAAGCCGGAGTCGCCAGTCAATTGGGGCACCAGTCGCGGTAGCAAAGCAGAACCGCTTGATGGGCCGTACGAAACAGAATGCGAGGGCGAATGTTTGTGGGCTGCGTGCTTCGGCCTAGTCTGATTATGTTGTTGCAATAGATATCTTTTATTAAAGTCTGGAAGCTTATACATTGCATCTCTGGTCCCTCCTTTCAGCGCCATGGAGTCCTTTCAAGTGAAGTCAGACGTCTTCGGACAAAGAAATTGGAATCACATACTAGCATTGCCTCGAATGCATTGGGGTCGATACTTCCATCTTCTGTACTTTGGATGCTGGAGCCCGTGTGTTGCTCCACGAGTACTGGCTCACTGACTGTTTTCCGCTTGGTGGACGATTCGACGGAGCCATCGGGCGACATAGGTCGTAGAAAACCAGTAAATATGCTTGATAATGTATTCTGCGGCACTAAATCCTTCTCGATCGTGCCCTGAACAGGCACCCCTGCAGGATATTGAATAGCCTTAGCTGTTCCTTCACCCTCGCTATCGTTCTTATCGTCTAGGGTATTCGCCTCCCTGTTCCTACTTTTGCCCTTGGGATCGTCCGGGCGCCGAAACCACTCCTCTGGAATACAAAATCTAAACGTCCGTTTTGCCTTCCTTGTAAAGGGATTGACAGTATATGGGAAAGCCAGAATTTCGTACAAGACAGAATCGTACGGCAATTTGGATGACTCTATTAGCGTGTTGTCGAGTCTGCTACAATAGCAAGAATTAAATCTTACTTTCTCGATTCCCATCAGTCCACACCTCTTCGATGACATATTCAATGGCTCCAGCTCCAGGTATAGGCAAAGATTTCGCCAGACCAAGCTCGTCCATCACCATGTCGACAACCTGTTCAATCGTAGACGTCCTCGATATGAAGAACTTGTGCTTAAATCCATCGTGTATCTCGGGTATGCGCAAAAACGTCAGAGATACGGACAAGAGAGGATGCAAAGACACTAAGCGCAAAACGGGCAGATGCAGGTGCGAAGTCAACGGAAAGGATGAGAAATGCTTCTGCCTGGATGGACTTGGAGGTACCAAGTTCAGAATAGGTGCTACAGGTGCTGCAGGAGGGAGTAGGCCTTGTCATAACTTTAACTACCCATTAATACTCAAAGACCGATATACAACTTACCATCACCAAGCGCCTCAAGTTCGTCCTGCTCCCAAGTACGACCATGTTTCTCCTTGCGAATCCGTTGCAATGCCCATCCACGATCTTCTAAGCTTCCAAGGGTGCCCTTTGCCACCTCTCCCAAGGCCATAATACTATTGATGACATCCTGTGCTGACCCTTGTTGAGAGACCTCGGCGAAGTGAATGGTACCGCTTGGTAGGAGTGTCGGTACAATGAGGCTATCTTCCAGCATCGCCTTGAACAGATACCACGTATATGTGAAAACCGTTCAATATTGCAGATGCTCAGCAGGGTTTCATTAAAGATGTTTCCGGGTTCCAGGCGGTAGCGCGAGGCGAGTTAGCGGCGCCAATTGTCCGAGTATAGCATTCGGAAGGTGCATCACTGGAGCTTCTCATTTACGGCCAAAAAGGCCATATGATGCGGTTTAACCACGTGGCATTATACGACATACATGAGGTATACAAAACTTTGGTATAAGTACAGAGTAGCAAAGAAATGGTAAGTATAATATCATGGCACCGACGTGTAAGATGATTCCTCCGTGTCGACGGAAGGATGGACCATATAATACACCCGCACATTGTCACTATCAATGGCAGCGGACGATTCTTGAGTTTCTTCATCAACGGATGGCAGCGACTCCTGAACGTCCCCTTTGACTTCAATCAGGTAGTTTTCCTAGCCAAAATGTCAGCGCAATCCAATTTGGTCCTAAATCCACGCTTACCTTCACAAGCTTACGAAGCATTTTGGTGACAAGCTCCTTATGATAATCTATTTCTTCTACGTCTTGCATTGTTTCTTCCTTTAGCTCCAAATACCAATCTATCAGCTCGTCACGATCAATGCCTCTGCCGCTCTCGCGTTCAACTTGCGTCAAATGCAAAACGATCATGCTTCGCAATGTAATGTACATGTCATGAGTAATGATCATGCGTTTCTTCGGTTGTGCAGGTGCAGCGGTGTCAACGAGAGTTGCACCTGGTTGTGACGATGAAGATTTCTGAGCCACCCTCGTGCTACTTGTCGGAACACGGTCCGAAGTCATTGCACTGGGCTCCGTTGGATCTGTGCCCTCTACTTCGGTTGACATGGCCACATCTTGATCGAAATCATTGTCAGTACTATCCGGCGCAGCGGATACTTTGTTTGGATTGTCCGTTTCTTCCTCATCGATATCTATGTCATCTTGTTCGACATGAATGATCGATTGCCGTAGGAGAGAATAAGCCTCTCGAACAAACGCAGGTGTAATCTAATGTACAATATGAGTAAGTTCGTTGGTCAATCGGTCAAGAACGTACCTCCGAGGTACAGTTAGCTCTTGCAATTGCTTCACTCAAGCGGATCATGCTTTCCAGCTGGCGGACGGTGATTCGATAGGAATTCCTCCCTGCACCGGTTGCATCGTCTTGCCTTAAGATGCGGTATTTTTCCACCAGAATGTCTGCAGCATCGGGTGTCAGCTAGATGACACTTATGAGCAAGCAGTTACTTTTGTCTCAAGATGAATTACCTTCGGATTAAACGTCCTGGCATAGCGAATATATCGTTGTAACGTTTCAGTGCTGAACTCGGGGTTAATCGCATCATCTTGGAATCGATGGACATTAACAATGTGTTTCGCGATGTTCATGTCTGTCTTCTCGTTGCACTCATCGAGGACAACAAAGAATAAGTCAAAACGACTCATAATAGGTGCGCTCATTTGCAAATTGGCTCGGAGCGTTCTCTTCTTGTCATATCTGCCCCCGATAGGATTCGCAGCGGCAAGGATAGAGGTGCGCGCGTTGAGCGTTGCATGGATGCCGGCTTTTGCTATTGAAATTGTTTGCTGTTCCATTGCTTCATGAATGGCCACTTGATCCGAAATGTCCATCTTGTCGAATTCATCAATGGCACAAATTCCATTATCTGCCAGCATAAGAGCACCTGCTTCAATCGTAAAATCGCCAGTTTCTTCATCCTTTACGACAGCAGCAGTAAGACCAGCAGCAGAAGACGCTTTTCCGGAAGTGTATACCGCACGCGGCAGGAACGAACAAACGTATCTGTGTTCTAATTATCAGGTGGGCAAAATTGGGGATGTATCATGGCTTACTTCAAGAATTGGGATTTCGAAGTTGAAGGATCGCCGACGATGCAAATGTTGATATCGCCACGGAGATGCATTCCCTCCGCTGTTTGCTTATGCACCCCGCCCATGAGCTGCAGCAAAAGGCCCTTCTTGACAATTTCATGACCGTATACAGTAGGAGCGACACTTTCAACCAGGCGCGAGTAGATATTGTCAGAGTCAATCATTGCCTTTAGCTCTTCGAACTCGGGCTCGGTCAGTGATTGAACGAAAGCTTGACCACTTTCATCTCCAATCTCTTCCTCGCCACGGATATTTGTGCCTCCCTGCAACGTCTGTCAAACAGAATCTCCAAACCACGCGTATCACTCACCCGTCCATCTGCGTCATGTACCATGCAAGCAAGGAACGCAATCTTATATTGTAGGTCTCTTACACCCAAACTCTTTAAGCCGGTAACACCATTACCTCCTACCCCTGCCGTGATGGCGTTGGCATTTCCCCTGTTCGCCTCACGCTGCAATTCGGCCTTGTTGCCTCCAGGTAACCCAAGTTGGCTGACATCCGGGACCACGATGAAAGTACCGGTGAAAACACATTTATCACCAGCTTTGGCTCGCTCCACCATTTCTCCACGAAGTATGACGTCCAGGGACCGGGGCATTGAACCAGTGGGAATCTCGGAAGGATTTTCTTGTATACGGACCTTTTGCCAGTCCGTAAACTTTGATGTATCAATTTGTAATTGCCATGCAGTCCTGTTACCGCATGTAGGGTTAGGACATAGTGAAGGCTGTAGAAACGGTAAATTGAACAGAAGGAAAAGTAAGGTAGACTTAAGCTCACCTCTGTGTACTTGAACTGCTGTTCAATATCATTTACCAGCCCATTGCACACTGCACAAATAAAACTTCCATAAAGGAGTTCGGGTCGGACTTCACTTGTCCGTGTGACCGTACCGCCTATACTCATGAGAGTGCCGATCTTATCTGTCTTCAGATCACGAATGCCGGAGACAAGAGGAAGATGATAAAATGCAACACTAAACTCCCGCGTTTGCAGATTCGCCGAGTCAGTGGTGGCAGCAGTAGGATTTATCTTGAGATATTCAGGTTCGTACTCGGCAACCAAATTGTGTAACGCGCGTCGGAGGTATGGCAAGAACCGGTAATATTGCTTCTGAATCGCGTCGGCGAGGACATCATCCTTTTGCAGAAGATGTCCAAAATCGACGTATAGTGTTGTCAGTTCATATTCACGCATGGTATGGATTTGGTCGATATAGATATAATCTCCTTGCGAGGCGTCCGGTGCCATGCCGTCAGATCCAGGAGTTGCTGCAAGAGCTATTTCCTCCGTATATCTGAGAAGAGATAAAGATCCATACTAAGACGACAGGAGAACACTAATACTCACGTTTTCAAGAACGTCTCAAAGCTTTCTGCCACGCTCTCTCCAACCGCATCCCTAATGAGCGGAACGTCGCCATTAGGTTGCGTTCTTGGTCTCCTACGCTTCCGTGAGTTTGCGGTATCATTTGTGCCTTCCGGAACGTCATCTAGATTTAGCGCATCTGTTGTTCGAGCGGTCCTCCTTGGGGTTGTCGCCCTTTCGTGAGTTGAGTCTGGTATAGCACTGCTAGGTGGTAAATGGAAGTCGGCTGGGGTGGAGGAAGGAAAATCGAGGTCGCTCATCGCTAGATGCGCGGACAGAAAAACGGCATGCCGCGCTAATGACGCGATTTAGGGGAGGTCTTTACGCGTTGCGCGTACTACATAGTAGCCTATAGTAGCACAGTCCACTGTTACATTAGGGGGTTTCAAACATGCCCAACTCAAGGACAACTTGAGCCTCAACTCGAGCCTCAACTCAAGCCTCAACTTGGGCTTGAATCGTGAATTGGGACCTCCAAATCAAGTAATTATGTGAAATTGAGGTCATAGTTGAGGTAACTGCAAGTTGGGCTGTCGAATCGGCCTCATGAGCCCGATTCCAAACCTCAACTTCAGCCCCAATTGTGGAAAAAGTGAGTTTGAATTGTGATCAAGTTGAGGTACAAGTTGAGGATCGAGTTGGACATGTTTGAAACCCCCTATTTATAATACGAAGTACGTCCACAGCCAAGTAGAGTCCTAAAGACTAGGACATTCAAATAATTTCGCACAGCGGCAGCAATCAAATTATCGCTTTGCTCTCGGGTCCTTTACCTCATACACGCTCAACAAGTCTCGAATTTCGACTTGGAACGCCGCCTAAAAAAGAATAATTCGTCCATAGACCATTAGGGTGAGATCGCGACTTACGCTTCTATTATATTCTTCTTTCAATGGCCCCGTCTGTCTCCACGCCCAACCAAACTCAGACATCATTCTGTCCTGCATTCCACTATCTCCATCCAGGAACCTAGCAACACGCAATCGGACATCTCTGGACTTAGTACGCCAGTCAGTAATATCTCGTGGAAATTGTGCGTCCTCTCTTTTTCGGATTTCTTCCTCTCTGACTCGCAAGGTCTTTCTTTTCCCGCGTAAGTGTAGGAGTTCCTGTTGATATGCATGGTTCATGTGTGCGATATCATCATGCCAGGGTATTTCGAAGCTTCCAGCATCCCTGGCATCATGATACAGTCTCTGAAAATACGTTCAGTATACGTAAATTGCTTTTGATATGGTAAATACCCCTAGTTTTTCGTAGGACGCTATTGCTGTAGTGTCATTTTCGCCACTTGAAAGATACTGTGTTTCATCCTTGGAATTATGACGATGCAACACTTCTTCGTGATATTCCGCTGCATGAGCAGAATACAAACGTTGAAGATCGTCTAAATGCTGTTGTTTAAGCCTCTTGATCCGCGCATCGAGGCGCGCAGAGTCTTCTGACTCTCTAATCTCTTCAGTCATTTGTGCAAGGCTAAACAAAGTAAGTTAAACAAAAACGAAGTACGGACGGATGTACTTACGTTGGTATGGGGCGATCTTTCTGTGTAAGGATGTACATCGCCTGCCGATACCTATGCAATGCTTCATCTGGGACGGCGACAACTTCACCATTACCATCCTCTCCTTTGTCACCAGTTGGTAATAACAGCGCCCTGGAAGCGTCCACAGGTGTTTCAGTGAAACCATTCATTCCTCTTTTAGATGGAGATGGGACCCGCGGAGCTGTGTTTTCACCTACTAACAGCTTTAACATGTTTGATGTAGACTAGCATCAGAGTACAGTTTCCACTGCTGCTGTTATCGAGTGTAAGCAGTTAAAATCGGCGACCCAATAATAATCGATTTCCATTTCTGGATGATATAAAGTAGTCCACTAACTCGTCCATGGTCAACTTCAACTCATGAATGAACTTGAGCCACTGGACCCATCCTATGTATCAGAGACGCTCTCTCGTCCTCCGTTCGTGACGATACAAGGCGTCATTAATGTCAGAGACCTCGGAAATCTCCCCTCCACCTATCGCCCAGGAGAAATAACAAGGCCCAATTTCGTCTTCCGTTCAGCCGAATTGTCGGGCATCACAGATGAAGGTGTGTATTTTTGAACGCTACGATTACCTGTTATCTTATCGTCTTAAAGGCAAGGCTCAACTCAAAGGCCTGGGGATCGCCACCGTCTTTGATTTACGGTCAGATATTGAGATGTTGAAATACAACGCGCCCATACCAGTTATCGATGGCGTAAGCATCTTACGAGCGCCTATATTCAAAGAAGAAGATTATAGTCCAGAGACAATGGCCAGGTAAGTACGTATTACCAGTTGAGCCCCTACGCTTCATGGAACAAACACCCTTTCAGGAGATATCAACTGTATGCCAGCGGAAAGACAGAAGTACGTCTGACATGCACCGCGCCTCGACGAAAAAGCGCTCAACTTATATGATATTAGGCATTCATGGAACTATACACTCAAATTCTAGACCACGGGGGCCCAACTATTGGCTTTATCCTCCGACACATGGTAGATAAGCCAACCGAAGGCTATCTTTTTCATTGCACTGCGGGAAAGGATAGAACAGGTGTCATTGCAGCTATTATTCTCAAGGTATAAGATATCCCAATCATCACGATTCTCTATTAATAGTTTTTCTTGGGCAGCTAGCGGGCGTTGATCACGACGCAATCGCTTCTGACTATTCTTTAACAAGGGTGGGCAGAGAGCCAGCCCGCGCCATGATAATGCGTCGATTGTCTCTAGAACCCATATTTGCATCAAACAACGAAGCAGCGCTGAACATGTTCACTTGTCGGTCAGTCTCCTCTTATCCCTGTTTCAACCATCCCTGAAGCTAATCTTTACGCAATCAAGACCAGAAACTATATTGGCATTCCTTGAACTAATCCAAAGCAAGTACGGCGGCGTCGAACAATATCTAAAACAACATGCCGGATTCACTGACGGTGATATTGCAAAGTTTAGAGAGAATATTCTGATACCTGCTCCACCTAGTTAGATTATAGACATGCATATCGTTATGAGCATATTCCGGGAAAAGGGTTGTATGTGTGGTTGTATGTATAGTATATAAACGTCTCGTTTCATGTCACCAGGAATTATATCTGTTTGCACTAGTCCTACATCCGATGTCCGTCCAAACCATACGAAAGCATTTCAAGTTTAAATTCTCTTCGGCAATACTGAAGGCCGGCGCTTCTGGGTCTGTGGTAATACCGCGTTGGTATTCACTGGCGGTGTGGGGCTTGACCCATTTTGCATACGTGCCCGGGGATTTAAAGGCGACAGCGCACCGCTTCTTACCGCAATGCCCGCTGGAATATCCCCTGTCGCCTTCCTTCTCATAGGAGGCCTGGATGTCGGACGGCCGATTCTCTCACCAACACCCAGCGGCTCTCCCATCTTGTCTCCATCTGGAAACTCAGAGAATGAACCGTCAACTCCAAACTGCTGCCTCCGAGCTTTTTCATGTCTACCCTGAACCGATCTAAAGTGATGAAGTAGCTCTTGCCACTTGATATCGTCGCGGCTAAGTTTGGACCGCGAAGCGATAGTGCCGACAGATCTGAAAGGGGGTAGTATCATCAGAGTATGCCAAACGGGCATACGACCAAACTCACGATTTCGGAGCGATATGCAAGAAGCCTGCCGAATTGACAGCATTTAGTCTGTTTCTCAAAGATACGAAGGCAGTGCTTTGAGGGAGTAGCATGAGAAGACCGTAGAGGCATTTAAACAAATGTGGATATCTCTCCGGTTCTAGCAGCTGAAGCCGGAGATCTGATGTAATATGCTTAGATGTTCGGACACCGAGAAACAGTACTTACAGGTAAACACTGGCGATTCGATCAATTGGACCAGTTTGTCCATTTGAACGAGCATTTGCACAGTAATTTCCAAATCAGCGCTGTCTTGCCATAAGTAGAGCATTCGTTGAAGGAACTAATGATGCGTACAATATATTTAGAAGATTACAGGCATGTTCGTATGCCTGTGCCAATAGACATAATGAAAAGACGGCAACGGCGTTGTGACACCAAGAACGGTATAGAGTCGTGAACAGAACCTGCCCGTCTTGCTGCATATCGTGCGTTAGGCTCCCAATGCAAAGCGAAAAGACATGGCTCTTACTCTTGTTTCAACACCTTTCAGCCGTTTTCTGAAATCCCCAAGCTCGGGTGACGTGATCAAGATTATGTTCAGTTTCTGAACCATCACGCTTGCAAATTCCAAATCCTCCGCGTTCTTTTGAGCAATAGTTACATGAAAGAGTCATAGACATCGCTCACCTCTTCCTTCTCTAGGATCTCTGCGAAGGTTCTGTAAATCTTCTCCGTATTCAAGTTCACACACAACTGCCGGATGATAAGACTTCCTCTCTGATCCAGAAGCCGCCTGTCTGTGCTGAATAGATCTAGGAGATTGATCATGAAAGACCGAAAGTACGTCTCCTCAGATAGGGACGATATCTGAGCTAGCAACTGCAAGTCATACTTGATGACTTCTTCTGACGTGTCGGACAACGTTTTCAAAAGTGCAGGGAAAGTGCCATCGTCCATGGCAAGAATCTAGTAGAACGTGACGTTAGCAACGAAGTCAAATCAACGACAACAAGCAAACCTTCTTGGGCGCCTTCTGATGCAGCATTATCAACCATTTCAAAGTAGCAACCCGCGTTTCCTCATATTCGCTCAAGAATTGAATTGTCAACTCGTTGACCGTCGCTTGATAATCAAATAGGTCTGTATCTTCGAGTGTTGAAATTTGATTACCCGCGATCCCCGTTTGGCTTGAGGTGGAAACGGGAGATGGCGGCCGACTTCCGCTGCCTAAGCCGGTAGGAGGCGGCGTCTCCGGGACAGGGAGTCTGGGAATTAAGGATGTATCAACAGCTGAGCGATTCCTGGTTAGCAAGGGTGGTGGATTTGTCACTTCTGGCCCAATTTCTCCCTGAGATTGCTTAGCGCTGCTCATTCCGGTGGTAGGTGTCGGTGAGCGCGGCAGTCGCGATGGTGCCTTCTCTGGTAACTTCTCTGATACCCGAGGTGGAGGCGGCTCTGAAGGTGAAGGCAAATTCTGGATCACGTTGTAGAGAAGCTTGTTGGTATACTTTGCTGCGCTTTGTATCATGGATACGTGATGCGCAAGGTTTGGCAAAATTGCAGGTATCAATCGCGGTGTGAATGGCACCATGACTTCATGAGCAAAACTTAGGAACTCTGCAAGCCATCTGAGCGCAGTTGATTGTTGGATCTCGTCATCTGTAGTGCATCGTAAGACTCTAACCATTCACGATAATCAGTTTCAACTGACGCTCTATATCGAGCTGTTGAATTAGAATTTCGATGATTGCTGCATAGTATATTCTTACGCCTTGTCCTGGAACCCATGCTACCTGGAAATCAGACGTTGCTGTGATGGAGCAAGCATGCAACTCACCACCTGTATCACGTTCAGCCACATCAGTCACAGATGCATAGTCATCCTTGACCGCCGACTCATTGTCCAAGTTGGACTTTTCATCGTTCTGAGCAATAAAAGCAGAACGCTCCAAGACCTCTTGCTCTGATGCCTTCTCTTGTGCCGCATCAGGTCTTCTTGCAGTGGTTGGTGCCGACATGTCTTTAGCCTGCTCTTCGTTGATTCTATTAACAGCTGTTACTTCACGGAGTTCGCGCAAGAAATCGGCAAGAACATTTTCTGTAGCAGTTCGCACTTCTTCCGTCGGATCAGATAAGTATTTGCTTCCGCAAACATGTCAATAAGGTGCCTGCTCAGAGTTCAATTTCACGTACAGGAGCCCATCCAAGAATTCAGGTAGATAGGTAATCAGTTCCAGCTCCGGGACCGAGTCGAGAACAGTAATCCAGGAGACCAGATAGCTTCGCGTAAACGGGCTTACGACGTAAATCCTCTCCTTGAGCAGCGGAATAAAGTGAGCAAGTGAGAACGCTCTTCCCGTTGGCTTGCCATCATCGCTGCCGTCCGAGTAGGGAACTAGAACGCCACGAGCTTCGAAACGTTCGTCTCTTACTTTGGCCGTCGCGGGGTACAGAGGGATATAGACAGATGCATTCTCCGACACTATGTCTTTAAGTAAACGGTCGAGTAGCTCTGCGCCATTCTTGACAGACAGTTCAAAATCGGCTGCAAGCTGTATTCCATTGAGACGCTCGCGTGTCTGTAGCTATGAACAAACGTACTTTACTGAGTGCATCAAAAATCTCGTTGAAATACACGAGAATCTCCCCTTTGGACACCTTGGCAATGTTGTAAAGACATTCAGCAGAGAAGTAGCGAATTCTGTTCTCTGGATCGACGAAACAGTCAAGCAGAGGGCCCACGAATTTCGGCATATACGCAGCAATATCCGTAGCCAAAGCAATGGCAGTCCCTGCGAGACCAATGAGACCACCATTTCTTATGTGCAAGGGATTTGAGGTATTGCTGAACATCTCAATGAGCTGATCGATGATTGCAGGAATCTTCTCTCGTGAACCTCCAGGAGCATTGCATTCTCGCACCTGCCTGAAGGAGAGCCAGGTCAGCGGACTGCAATGCGTGTGATGCAATGACTGTACTTCTCGAGCTCAAGTGCTGCAGCCTTGCGCTTCTCGTAGATCTTGTCGACCAACTGCTTGGCGATTGTGGCATCTGATAGAGCATAAGCGAGAAGGGATAGGATAGGAAAGGAGCATACCCATGTTAGACGACCATGAAGGCTCGACGCGTGTTTGAATGAGGTCACGGTGGCTGTGCCCTTTTGACGCCAACACGTCTTACTTTTCAAGTCATCACAGTACTAAGAATTTCTGTATTGTATTATTCTGTTACTCGAGCTTACAAACTTATCCTTCAGTATCAACTCGGACATGGGGGCGGACTGGGTCTTTTTTTCATACCTAAGCCCAAGTGCCGCCTGAATGGCTCTGAAATTCTAGCCGGACCATTTCGGCAACACTAACGGAGACACTACATTGAAGGACACGATCCTTGCTTGTACAGGCTGTACAAGCCAGGAGTACAGCCAATAATAGCGCGTGTTACGTGTATTGGCCTCCTTGTATCATACCCAACGAGCGCTACGCTCACATCGGATTCACATTGCAATCCTGTTACAGTCTTGCCATCAACCATCATGTCTGCCCTGCAGTCCAACGTCCAGCTATCCAATTGCTCATTATACGACATCGCGGGTAACCTCAATATTCTCAACCAAGCATTTCACCATCACGATAATAGTCAGTTATGCCGCGCCCTACCGTAGCCGAAGTTGTCAGTTTCTGACGAGTCAGACGCAGGTTCGGAGACGCATTTACTACCGTTCTTTGGCACATTCCCTTTTTTGATCGCTTGTGGAGCGGCCTACGATGCCGCCGAGCGTCGCCCCCATCCTCGCTGCCGCTCAGAACACGCATACAAATCCTCACAGCCATCGATAAATGGGTTGATACGGGCACCACGAGTGCTTCTTCTTTGCCCGGTCCAGCGCCACCCGCAACGCGATGCAGTACCTCTTTCCAACGAGCCTTGCGCATATTGCCGTTTCCTTTCCAGGAATGCTGGGGAAATTGAAGGCGTTTTTTGCTGATCGGATTGGAGGTGCCGTCTGGCTGCTTGTCGAATTGCTTGGCTCAAGTGAAGCACCCACTTTTCCCCCTCATCTTGTCGTCATCGACGGGTTAGATGTGGAACTTTTCAACGCCGAATTCACAGTTGTGAACCTTGGTCTAGTTCAAAACGCCATCCGTTCGGTTCATAATGTTGCGGAGTTTTTGATGTGTTTCTGTGGAGTCCCGGGCCTTACCTGTGACAACAACCGCCGCATCATCGACAGAGTAGTATCCACTCGCCTCCGTGACTTTTAGTAGGTTTGCATTGTAGGAGATCTTGATCGAGACCATTCAATACTATGAATATTTCTGTTTGGTGATCATTTAACACACCCACGCACAGCGTCTCATACTCCGGCTTCCGAGACACCCGTCGCACCTCTGAAACCCACCCAACCTTCCGCTCCCGCCGCCTCTTCGCTAAACAACTCATGTCGGTACTATGAATGAGGACCATCACGTGAAGCTGGGGATGGTTGCCGATTCGGTATTGGATGGCGAAACCGTAAAAGTGATAGATGGAATTCCCTCACTTGTACTGGTGAACTGGACTGTCTCTAAAGCAGTCGGAGAGTTGCCCGCAGCCTGCACCACCGTGCCCGTCGACGATGACGATGTGGCGAGTTTGCTGGTTTTCTTCTTGCCTACGGCGTCATGAACGGCCTCACCAATCACAGCGCCAATGATCACCAAGGCGACGATAATGCCGCCGAAGAGTATACCTTTGCGGGTCTCCCAGAACAGTACCTTCCTCGGCATATCATTGGTAAGATCGTACGAGTTGAATGATCTCCCAACAGGTACCACGTTTCCAAGTTCCATGCTTGAGCTATGTGAAAGCGCCGGGAGCGATGGTGGTGCAGCGCCTGGAGGCGTTGACTGAAGTGGAGATTGCTGGCGTACGGACTTGTGTCCCATAGGAGCGATGAGGATGTCTGGGTTGTACCCTTCCTAGATATATGCGGAAGATTACTTGATCAGAATTAAACCCACATAAGAAGTGATGATCTTCACCTGCAGCTGCTCCCTGGTTGCTGCCGGAGCCTCCCTCAGGAGACTCTCATCATAACCGCCGCAAGTTGCGGGGTTATAGAACAAGGGTGGGGGTTGAGATGGAATAATAGGGTACCGGTATTGGGGTTGAGATGGACATATAGCGCTAGGCGTGGGTTCAAATTCCATAATAGGGTCCTGGTAGTGGGGCTGACGACTCGGTCTACTTTTGATCCAGGACCAGAAGCAGTAGGCTGGGATTCCAAGCGGAAGGAAGGGCAAAGCCAGAACGATTGCCACACCCGTCAATACCATCTTACACGCTATTGCCATTATCATCATTGCCACTCGCGCCGCTGGACGCGTAGTGAGTGGTAACCGCACGCACGCGACCCGCACCGGGTGTATAAAGTACTTGCCCGCACGCTTCTTGTCGCAGAAAAAATCGTGGAGAGAAAGATGATATGTGTTGATGACTAATTCTGAAATCCGAACGAGGGAATAAAGCCTACGTAACTTGAGCTTCAGTTCCTCCTTGCTAATCCGGAGTCGTCGACAGACAAATGCGATGTCCGGTCCACGCAAGGCGATGATCAGTGTGAATAGATCCCTCAGCAGTCTGGTATCGGGCTGTTGTGAAAGTATCTGAATATAAAGTAGGTCCAGCTCCGCGAACGGCGAAGAAAAGTCAGCAGGACGGGTCTTCAGCACGATATTCAGTTGTGTTGTGGGATCACCATCTGTGTCACCAACAAACTTGACCACAGTAGAAGGATATATGAACTGCCCAGATGACTTTGAGACCAGTTGGTCAATTGCACCGTCTGGTGGCCATGTGGATGACGAAGGTTTTCGCTCAGTACAGATCCGAGCGAATTCTTCCTCGAGGAATCTTCGAATATCGATATCGGGAGAGAAATGGTGATCTAAGGTAAGTTTATAGGTAATGTTTGCGACGACGTCTGATTCAAATCTTTCTTGAATGTGTGCTTCTGCTCTGCTGCACATCAGGAAACGTAGCGGGATCTGTGCGTTCGACAGTGCATTGCCAATGAGTCCCAGGAGCTGTAACTGGTCTTGATCAGGTGCGCATTCGTCCACCCCGTCGATTATGACAAGGGACGTTGTTGGGCGAAAGCCATGCTTGTCGTGCAGAAGTTTCTGGAACGGCTGTACGATGAGGCCATCGAACTGGATATCGATGGATTTAGTGGGAAGAAGAGGTTCCGCCTCCACGGCCGATTCGATGTAAGGAAGGATTTCAGGTATGTTCTTTGCAAGTTGCCAGGCCAATGTGGTGAACAAGAGAGTTGCAGAACCTCTGTCTAGGCTGTTCCTAAGAAAGAAAAAGGACGCTGCTAACTGGTTATTTAAGCAGCGTTCAGCGATTTTTTGGGCGATGGCAGATTTCCCGGCTCCTGCAGGACCGTTTAGCCATATGATAGGCTGGCGCAAGTGTGAATCTTGAACCCAATCCATGATTATCTTCAAGACCTCTTGACGGGTATTGGGGTGGCACATGGGTTGAGGAGAACGTTCCCTGGAATCGTGAAGTGCTCCTTTCGAAATGTATTGTTCAAGACGCTCAAGCCCTATTAGTATGACTCTCAATCAGAACGAACGTAAAACCCAAAGAGTAAACAGCTTTTGCTTGTCTTACCTTTGCGATTGTGATAATGGACATTCTGGCTGGCATCGAAGAAATGAGAATCTTTGATTTGAAAGTTGTGAGCGTGCGGGAAGAATCCCCCAGGCTGTGAAACAGAGTTCCTTGAAAGCCATGTGCCTGAGCGTTGCGGTTGACTCATTACTTTGAAGTTTGGGATGCGAGAAGATGCACAGCGATTTAAACGCCGACCATGATAACGTGCACCAGTCCAGCCCTCAGGCCTCAGGACTGAGGCGCTTAATCCGCCGAGAACTACTTCAAGATTTAATGTAGAGGAGCAAAGATATACAAACACAATTGAGCCATATCAGCCATACCAGCGGACCTACTCTTCTGGCCATACTTTGCGCTGACCTCATGAATCGTATGTGATGTATGCCCGTTGATGTGGATTCGGTCCAGGTAGAGTAAGCATCTTACGTGAACGATTTACAACCTGAGTGAGTTCGAGTGGCTCTGAAATTCTGTACAGCCACTACTAATAGTAATAGCGCGTGCAACTGCATCATGTCCGTCAACGAGCACATCAACCATCATGTCTGCCCTGCAGTCCAATGTCCAGCTATCCAATTCCTATACGACATTGCCGGCAACCTCAATCAAGCATTTCATCATCATGACCATAACCCTGCCGTAGCCGAAGCTGTCAGTGTCAGTTTCTGGCGGGATCGCCATTTACCACCGTTCCCTGGCACATTCCCGCTTGTGGAGCGGCCTACGATGCCGCCAAGCGTCGTCCCACTTCGAAAAGTGACATCATGTCTCCGCCGCATTGCGCACCGTCGCGTGTGACGGATCATGGTGGCTGTGCTCACTATCAGGCGCCGCAAGGCTCTCATAACTCCCATAACCCTGTGACTGCGACTGAGCGCCATGGCTTCTACCAGCGCCACTGGGCCCCCGCCTGAAGTTCTCGAGGAAATCAACTTATTATTCTCTTGGAACCCCCCTCGTCTCATTCCCGCCCCTAAAACGAGCCCATCAAAGAAGGCATCAACCGCCACCCGTTCACCCGCATTTTATGATAAACACTTTTCTCCCGACTTGGTTGTCAAGAAGGTAGTGTGGCTACCATCCCTAGTTCAAGATCTCGCAGGAAATGTGGATAAAGTACTTGGCGCTTTGGAAACCCTTCCGCCTCTGGAAGACTTCATCACAGCCAAACAACGGGCAATTGACAGGAGGGTTGTACAAAGGGTTGTGGCAAACGAGGTCGCAGTTGTCGAATTGTACGGCCGGACTACCGCCAAATACTGCTTGTTCGTGGCTTCGACGCTCGCTCTGCACCCTTCAGCTCCTCTATGGACCAGTCTCTTGTATTGGACGCAGTCAGCTCCTTCTTCAGATTACGCAATTATGGACGGGCGGCTCCTTTTCTTTGAAGAAGCCGATGATGATGATGACGAGGATGATGAGGACAAAAAACAACGGGCAGCTATCGTGGAGAGCATGGACAGTGAAGTTCGTGCCATATTTGAGGAGGTTAGGAAGTCGAGGTTGCCTTTGGCGACGTGGGAGATGAAGAGCCTAAGTACGGGTTCTCCTGAAGTGATGACCGCGATTCGTAATCTGGACGAGTTTTCTTGGACGTTCTGCACTGCTAACGATTGCAACACAAATCCTAACCATCTGAGGCAAAATGTGCTGGTCAATCTGGCGAAGGGGCGCGTTGGACCTGATGCGCAAACTACTCAGTGGAATCTCCCTGGGCCGGTCACTCAATCAGCTGCAGCGAGCGTTGGACCTCATGCGCAGACTACTCCGTCGAGTCTCCCTGGGCCGGCCACTCAATCAGCTTCAGTGATCGTTGGACCTCATACGCAGACTACTCCGTCGAGTCTCCCTGGGCTGGCCACTCGACGAGTCACTCAGTCAGCTTCAGCGAGCGTTGGACCTCATGCGCAGACTACTCCGTCGAGTTTCCCTGGGCCGGCCACTCAACGAATCACTCGATCGGCTGCAGCGTCAAGCTCTTTAATGGTTCCTCTTCCATTGCCGAGAGCACCACGTGGGTCTTCTATAAAGAATAAAGGCAAGAAACGCGCACGAGATGATGAGGAAGATCAGCATGACACGGCTGCGCAAAGTGGGTCAAGTTCTTCAATGCTTCCACCGCCACCACCACCACCAAGTGCATCACGGTCATCAAAGCTTGGGTCTCCTGCGAAGGATAGAGGCAAGAAACCCAAGCTAGACCAAGATAAGCATGAAATAACTGCGGAAAAGATAGTGCAACAGGTGACGTGCAGTACAACACCTGTCTTCTGATGTGTTGACTTTATGCAGGCGTGGGCACAAGCCATACGTGTCGATGGGACGGTCATCATCCTTCACTCGGGAAACCAAGAGCTCGTGTGTGTCCGCCATCGACACTCTCAGACACTTTATGTTTCAGGCGTCTTCGAACCGTCTAGGTGCAAGAACCCTATATGTTGCAGCCATCCAGGACGCAATGGACCGCTGGCGGCAAAAGCTATCTGAATCAAAGCTCCCTGGCGACGGTGACGATCAAGATCATAATCGTGGTTTTGGAAGTGGCTGTGAGGGCAGCCATGAACTTCGCAGGAGCAGAGGTAGAGGTGGGCACAGTGGATTCCAAAGCTCTGCAGGAAGGGAAGGTCCGACTGATGATGAATTGGTAGCCATAGAGGTACGTTGACCCGAACTATGTCAACATTCCGACGAACCTGACCAGCATTAGAAAGCGATAGATGTGGCCAACAACCGTGATATGGTCCTTCTCTACCTCCAATATGATATATATGACTCACAAATCCCTGCCTTGTTCCTTCGCTCTGCTCCTTCGATTATGACACACACAAGGTCTCCAACTCCTCCATTTTCTTCACGAGCCATCCACTCTTATGGACTAGAGGACTGTCTGACCATTGTCTTAACATCAGAAATTGGGCGGGGCGCAACAGGCGTGGTCCACCGCGGCACACTTAAGCCAGAAATCTGTGATGGCGTTATGCCACTTGATGTTGTCGTTAAGCTCGCATTCGACAGTGAACAGCGGGATGCCCTCAAGAGCGAATACGAAGTTTATCGCTGTTTGAAGTCGAAAGGAGTTCGTCAAGGTATTGCGACAGCACTGGGTTTCTTCGACGACTCCGAAGGTTGTGCTTGTGCTCTTGTCTTGCTTTATGCTGGTGTTTCGCTCTCGGAGTCGCGAGGGAATCTATCAGAGATTGACCGGTAGGTTTCTTCACCAAGACTTGATCGACTTACAGTGTTATCCGTTCGAAATTAGCAAATCGGCTTTGTCAACATTGAAGTCCATTCATCGTGCAGGCATGCTCCACGGAGACATCCGTCGGGCGAATATCCTTACTGGTGACTTGGGAGTTACAATCGTCGACTTTGGGCATTCAGAACGATGTAATGACAAAGGAGCCAAAGGTAAAGAATTGGCACAGCTTCGTTCTTGTTTTGGCTTGGAAGGCAAACACTAGAGAATGGTTACACCAGCGTTGCCAAGACTTTGACTTCAGTCTTTTTCTTGAGCCCATCCTATCCAATGTCGTTTTGTATGCCGTGAAAATGTAACGCTTGTTGAATGTTAAATGTTAAAGGACAGAATCTGACAGATAGTGATGATCATGCATGCACGGATGACCAACAGAATTGTGTTCTTTTAACACAGCCAATGAGTTACAGAAGTTCCATTGAGAGGCCTACCTACACGCGTTTGAAATGCGCTTACAAGTCGACACTGTACTGATTCCAAAATAATTGTACATACACGATGGAGATTTCTACAAATTCAATTCCTAAGATTTTGTTGGAGGATCTTCGAGTCCATATTTGCTTCTATTTGTGACATGTTGATCCATGACTAGGAGTAGGACATGCATCATGTCTGCCCTGCAGTCCAACGTCCAGCTATCCAATTCCTCATTATACGACATCGCGGGCAACCTCAATATTCTCAACCAAGCATTTCATCATCCATACCGCGCCCTGCCGTAGCCGAAGCTGTCACAGTGTCAGTTTCTGTCGAGTCAGACGCAGGATCGCCATTTACCACCGTTCCCTGGCACATTCCCTTTTTTTGGTCGCTTGTGGAGCCACTCCGAAAAGTGACATCATGTCTATTGCCGCGCTCGTGAGATCATGGTGGCTGTGCTCACTATCAGAGGCCGCAAGGCTCTCAGATAACTCCCATAGCACCTCATAGCGCTCCTGGACCTACATCTTGATACCAACATCAGCAGAATGGTACTAACACATTGCCAATGTGCAAAGGGTTCTGAGAATTTCGACGCTTCTGATATTGCTGCATTGTGCAAGGAATTTGAGCGCAGCACTAGTGTTATCGCTCCATACTCAATCCCGCTGAAGCCTTCTGAACCTGGGAAGCAGAAGGTATTAGTAACTTCATAACTTCTTTTTGCAAAGATGTCTAATTTGTCGTGTTCTAGACACAATGTGTTCGTGTCTCTTGTGAGTGGTGTAAGAAGCGGTTCAAGAACGTTCATGGGCTAGCTCAGGTACTGCGCACGTTCCCCGCCCGTGGTCTTTATTCATAAACATATCACTATAAGCATTGCAAAGCCCTACATGCACACCTGGAAACTCCGACCATCGAAAGTAACGCCGGCGCGCCCGTTGAAGCGGCGAAGTCGGTTGGGGTAGAACAGGTGAGAACGACAACTATTCAAATGCCCACATTGCTCAGACGCAAATGCCTGTATAGCACTCGAATCTCCTGCCATTCTCCTGGGACGTTGAAGCGGTGAAGGGAGTAGAAGTGCAACAGGTAAGATGACAATCAATTCCAATACCCACACTACTCAGATGCAAACGCCTGTACAGCATTTGACTATTCCGCCATTTTCGTACCCAGGACAAAGTAGCGTCATTCATCTTGATGTCCTGTCAAACGTGCGCTCGTCCCATCTCTGTTTTTTTGGCTTAACATATGGATCGACGTCAGAACCATGTTCATGACAGCTCAACATCCGCACCCACAGGCCATATTTGTACTCACTGCAACACAGAATTTGCCGACAACTTCGCCTTGTGTGAGGTACCAAAGCCATTCATAAGTAATAAATATGAAATTTGAACGCTGAATAGCATTTGCTCGGTTTGTCGGCCCATCCAGGCAAGGCTTCCAAGCATAGAAAGAAGGCGAAGGTAGGGGCACGACTAATTTGCCCAGCTATTGATCGTATCCTGAACTAGCATCAACGTAAACGAGCTGCTGAAGCTGCAGCTGACTCTGAGGCCCAAGATAACGCTAAGAAACCTGTTCAAATTCAGGACCAACTCAAATGTTCGAAATGCAACAAGAAATTCAAAGTCTTATCCGCACTTGTCCAACATCTAGAGCATGGAAGATGTAAATCGGCCAACGAGAGGGCCGTGGAGAAGAACCTTTTGGGAATAACCTCTCAATTCTCACGCGCTCTCACGTTGTGATTGTAAATTTATCGTGGACGGTGAGTGACATTATCTTATGCTCGTTCCATTATTGTAATTTTTGTGCGTTGATTCTGGTAGGAACGTAGGAAGGCTGGAATGCAGGTTACCTATCGTCTGCCTTTGGGGCTCAGGCAGGGGGGAGGATGTCTGGATTCCAGACTTCTTTGCTTAGTCTTTTTTCATTTTATTTGAAAGGAATTGAATTTGTAGGAATTTTCATCGTGTATGTACAATTATTCTGGAATCAGTACAGTGCTCAACCTTCGAGCGCACTTCATGTCATTGCAACACGTCAATTTGGAAAATGTAGTCGACTAACTTGAAGTGTGGATAGACCTTTCAAAGAAACTTCTGTAGCTCATCGGCTGTGGTGAAAGAACACAGTTCCGTGGGTTGTCACTATCTGTCCGATCCTGTTGTTAAACGTTGAACGTTTAACGAGCGTTACATTTTCACGGTGTACAAAGCAACACTGGATACGATGGGTTCAAGAAAAAAGACTGAAGTCAAAGTCTTGGAGACGCTGGTGTCACTATTCTCTAGTGTTTACCTTCCAAGCGAAGGCAAGAACGAAGCTGTTCCAATTCTTCATCTTTGGTTTCTTGATCATCAGATTGTTTCGAATGCCCAAAGTCGATGATTGTAATTCCCAAGTCACTAATAAGGATATTCGCCCGACGGATGTCTCCGTGGAGTATGCCTGCACGATGAATGGACTTCAATATTGACAAAGCCGATTTGCTAATTTCGAACGGATAACATTGTAAGTCGATCAAGTCTTGGTGAAGAAACCTACCGGTCAATCCCTGACAGATTCCCTTGCGACTCCGAGAGCGAAACACCAGCATAAAGCAAGACAAGAGCACAAGCACAACCTTCAGAGTCGTCGAAGAAACCCAGTGCTGTCGCAATACCTTGACGAACTCCTTTCGACTTCAAACGGCGATAAACTTCATATTCGCTCCTGAGGGCGTCCCGCTGATCACTGTCGAATGCGAGCTTGACGACAACGTCAAGCGGCATAGCACCATCACAGATTGCTGGCTTAAGTGTGCCGCGGTGGACCACGCCTGTTGCGCCCCGTCCAATTTCTGATGTTAGAACAATGGTCAGACAGTCCTCTAGTCCGCATGAGTGGATGGCTTGTGCAGAAAACGGAGGAGTTGGAGACCTTGTGTGTGTCATAATCGAAGGAGCAGAGCGAAGGAACGAAGCGGGGATTGGTGAGTCGTATACATCATATTGGAGGCAGAGAAGGACCAAATCACGATTGTTGGCCACATCTATCGCTTTCTAATGCTGGTCAGGTTCGCCGGAATGTTGACATAGTTCAGATCAACGTACCTCGATGGCTACCATTTCATCATCAGCAGGACCTTTCCTTCTTGCAGAGCTTTGGAATCCACTGTGCCCACCTCTATGTCTGCTCCCGCGAAGTCCATGGCCGTCCTCATGGCCACGTCCAGAACCATGATTATGATCTTGGTCGTCTTGATCTTCGCCACCACTGGTCAAGTTGCCGCTGTCACCAGGGAGCTTTGATTCAGATAGCTTCTGCCGCCAGCGGTCCATGATGTCCTGGACGGCGGCGACATATATGCCAATGTGAAGTTTCCCATACCCAGGGTTCTTGCACCTAGACGGTTCGAAGACGTCCGAAACGTAAAGTGTCTGAGAATGTCGATGGCGGACACACACGAGCTCTTGGTTGCCCGAGTGAATGACGATAACTGTCCCATCGACTCGCACGGCGTGTACCCACGCCTGCATAAAGTCAACACATCAAAATTATTGACACCATGATGGGCATTGTACTACACGAGGCTCACCTGTTGGACTAGACGTTGAGCAGTTATGTCATGCTCAGGCTGATCTTGGTAGGGCAAATCGTTTAGCTTGCGTTTCTTGCCTTTATCATTCGTAGGAGAGCCATGCTTTGATAACCGTGGTGCACTCGGTGGTGGTGGTGGTGGAAGCATTGACAAGCCTGACCCACTTTGCGCAGTCGTGTCATGCCGATCTTCCTCATCATCTCGTGCGCGTTTTTTGCCTTTATCCTTCATAGGTGACCCATACTCTGATGAACGTGACGCTTTCGGAGATGAAATAGGAAGCGTCGAAGAGCCTGACGCTGCAGTTGATTGAGTGACCGGCCCAGCGAGATTCCACGGAGGAGCCCGCGCATCAGGTCCAGCTTGAATGACCGCCTGGTTGCCCTGCTCCTTTAAATTCTTATGTTGAATATTTGTGTCGCAATCGTTAGCAGGGCATGACGTCCAAGAAAACTCGCCCAGATTATGAATCGCGGTCATCACTTCAGGAGAACCGGTACTTATACTCTTCATCTCCCACGTCGCCAAAGTCGGCCTTGACTTCCTAACCTCCTCAAATATGGCACGAGATTTACTGTCCATGCTCTCCACGATGGCTGCCCGTCTTACTTCGTACTTATCATAATAGTCGTCATCGTCGTCGTCATCGTCGGCTTCTTCAATGAAAATGAGCGCCCCGTCCATATTTGCGTAATCTGGGGAAGGAGCTGAGCACGTCCAATACAAGAGACTGCCCCATTGAGGAAATGAAGGGTGCAGAGCGAGCGTCGAAGCCACGTACGGGCAGTATCTGGCGGTGGTCCGGCCGTAAAATTCGACAACTGCGGAGGCCTCGTCTGCCACAACCCTTGATAAACCCAGCCTGTCAGATGCCCGATGTTTGGCTGTGATGAAACCTCCCAGAGGCGGAAGGGTTTCCAAATCCAAAGCACCAAGTACTTTATCGACATTTCCTGCGAGATCCTGGACTAGGGATGGAAGCCGCACTACCTTCTTGAGAACCAAGTCGGAAGAAAAGTGTTTATCATAAAACAGTGTGGGTGAACAGTTGGATGCTGATGAATCTGTTGATGACTTCGTTTTAGGGGCGGGAACAAGACGAGGGGGATTCCAAGAGAATAATGCTTTGATTTCGTCGAGAACTTCAGGTGCCACAGTGGTAGAGGTCATCTCAGTCACAGTCACATTGACGGCGGCAAGTCCTTTTTTTTCGTCCTTACTCATGCTTAATATCATTTCTTCAGGTATAACATTTCTCATTTGGCCATGGGACGAATCTGGCCATGCCTCCACGCGGGGCAACAAATTTCTTCCTCTCCGATCGTGATAGCGAAGAACTGAAGGACATACATGTCGTCGATTGAGACAGGACCCACCCAAGACGACGGAGAAGCTGATGAGATTTTCGCGGAATCATATCTCAAGATCTCAATTCACACGCGCTCTCACGTTGCAGTGATGGTAAATTAAACTCAAGTATCATCATGATGGGTGGTGAGTGACATCATGTTATATGCTCATTCTATTATTGTTCAGGTGTAATTTTTTGTGCGTGAAGACTGGAATGCTGCAGGTTACCTATCGTCTGTCTTTGGGGCCCGCGCTAGGATTTCTCATCATAACTCATCATCGACAACATTTATACGACTCCAGAGACGAAGGGAAGGTGTAGGCGTCATGGAGGATGTCTGGATTCCAAACTTTGATTATCTTTGGAAATCTTCATCATGTATGTGCAGTGCTCGACTTGCGAGCGCATTTCATGTCATTGCAACGCGTTAATGTAGTCAACTAGCAAGTGTAGGTAGCTGGCCGCAACTCTATTGCGTACTGGTATAGTTGTTCAAAAGACCATCGATCCACGAATAGCGTTAAGGAGAATATCGTTCGAATCACCACCAGCCTCCCACATCGAGAAACCTCGGATTCCAGCCGACATTATAAATCTTCCTTTATCACTGAACGCCTCTGCATTATCATAAGAAACCATAATCTCGGTGTGCTTGTTATACACGTATGCCTGAACCTCTTAAATCAGTCACCTCAAACAACTTGTAGACAAATTAATAAATCACCGTTTTAGCACACTTGTCAAATATAAAATCAATCCCCTTTCTTGGCGTCCCATTGGGATTGAGATACCCAAGCGAGATCAACCCCCAAAAGTCGACGTTGCCGCTAGGCCCCTGGAAGTTACCGCAAACATCATTACCGGGAGGGCCATCCCAAGCGTCACCTGCGGGCTGGTCCTTTGCGACAAAAGGAGGGTAGAGCGCCAAGGAACCGGAAGTGCCTTTGTATGCGTTTGCGTTGGTCACGCGGAAGGAATGGCCGTAAGAAGCCACGCCAAGTATGATTTTGTCGCGCGGCATGCCTGCGGCTTCCCATGCGTGCACGAAGGACACGGCTGATCCCATTCGGTTGGCGGGCGCGGCACAAGTGTCGTCGAGAGGCGCGTTGGGGCCAACTGTTGAACTCCAGGGACCCCAAATGTCGTAATTCATGATGGCGACCCAGTTGAGAACTTTCGCAAAGCCTGCGACGTTCGTGGATGGATTGCCGTTGGGACCGTAAAAGGGTAAGACGGCTGCGGCAGTGAGAATGAATCCTTCGCCTATGCATAATCGTAATTCTTCGAGGAAGGCTAAAAAGTTGGCGCTGTCATCCGGATTGATGGTGTTACATCCGATACCCTGGTGAGCTGGGTATTCCCAGCTTTTTTACGCGTGCTCGTTAGATATATGCATCCAGGAAAGAAAGAAAAAGCTTACTCAAAGTCAAGCCCGTCGAGCTTGTATTGCTTTGCAAAGTCAACTACCGTCTTGACGAAAAGCGTCCTGTTCTTGGCTGACCCGACGTTGGATGAAAACCATCGTGAGCCGGTCCAACCTCCTACCGAAACTAGCGCTTTGACGCCCTACAACACGGTTGAGCGAGATACGCCAAAATATTGTAGAGGACTTACGTGCTGATGAGCCGCCTGGACGAACTTTGGCAACACCTGTGGATCTGAACCGTTCAGGGACAGATACGTCACGTCGGGTGTCGTCTCGCTAAGATTAGAAGTTAGCTTGATGTTAAACGTTTTGAACGCTGAACGCGAATACGCACGCGAAGGAATAAGTCATATGGGTATACTTGGACCAGCTGATTTTGGAGACCGGAAAGGCTGGAGTGGAGGTAGCGTGCCAACCCGCGTACCACGCCGACGCGACTTTGCTGTGTGGGCCCCAGACACTCGCAGCGTGACTGGCTTGGAAAACTGAGAGTAGCACCAGAAGCAAACAGGATAGCGAGAAGGACCTCATCTTCGAGAGATGGTTGGCGAAGAAAAAGGAATTAGGGGAGATTTTTGGTCTTTATAGTATACGACGTTTTTCATTCCCCTTTTTTTCTCAGGATGGCGACCGAACAGCGTAATACTTCTTGCCCCGCCCATTAGAGGAGCAAATCACGCGTTAATGCCATGGAAGCAATCGTCCTGTTGGAGGCTAGTGGTGATAACAGCGCAAAGTGTCGCGGCTCCAAGTCGGAGACAGATGTGCGGTGGACGTCGCGCTTCTCCGAGGGAGAAGTCGCGGGTCGCGTCGAAACGCCACACTTGCTCGTCCAACTGTACACACTTATTGGACAAGGCCAAGTATATCGCAGTTGGGCGAGACAGCCAAAGCGACTCCAAAGTGACAAGTCTACCTCGTGTAAGTCATTCGTTTCTGCCCAGTGCCCACATCGATTTGTTCCGTTCTTCATTCAGCCTCATGCAGGCACAATTCAATACGTTGACATAAAGCACGTGGTCATCGACAGGGTTTACGACACTAAAATAAAAGTGCAACTAGTGCATTTGGGAACCTTGCGTTGTTTGCATTGTGAGGTAATGTAATATTTGGCCGGTTCTAAAATTGACCACTCTCACCGTTATCATCCAGGGACATGTCAGCAGAAGTGGAGCCAGTGGCAGCGAAGGCGTTGAAGCAATGGCTTTCAAAACACGGAGGAGGATTTCACAAGGATGTGATGATTGTTGAAGGTAAAGTGCGTCTCAGGTTCGTCATTGACCCTGCCGTCTAATGTTTACCCCATCAAAGATATTCGGGGCGTCTCCGTCGTCGCAAAAGAAAACTTGCCCCCAAACGCGATAATTGTTTCTTGTCCTTTTTCGCTCATTATCAGTCAATCACTTGCGCGATCTGCCTTGTCGAACTTCATCGATGCCCAAAATTCTGACTATTGGACAGAGCGCCAATGGATCTCTACATATTTATGTTTTCATTGGATCATAGACCAAAATATGTGAGGAACTATCCGCAAAGCCTCTGACCGTTGATTAAACCTCGATCTAGGGGACAAAGTCAAAAGTTAATACACTACGAATACATACATCTCCTCCCATCACCGGACAAGCTGCGCACGCCTCATTATTTTACTGCATCCGAGCTTGAGGCGTTTAGAGGTACGAATCTTTATGGAGCAACGCTTGACCGAGAACGCGAATGGCGCGCAGAGCACGCCCAGTGTCTAGCTGTAATCTCAAGAGCGAGCGCAGAATGGGCGGCGCTATTCACATGGTGCGTGTTCCACACGTTCATACAAATTTCAAGGACCCCCACTAACGCGTATATAGGGAACGATATCTTGCAGGCGCAACGTACCTCGCTTCGCGGGCGTTCCCTTCTTCACTTTTAGCACAGAACCCAAGTTTGATTCGGGATTCCTCTACTGAGCCTGTTCTTATCCCGGGACTTGATCTCTTGAATCATGCTCGAGGTGCGGCAGTCACATGGTCTGTCACCTATCCTGTTCCGAACAGCCCCGGACGTCCATCAGAAGCATTGCCACTCATTTCGCTAGTATTGCACAACCCCGCAGAAGCCCGGGAGGAAATCTATAACAACTACGGACCGAAGCCAAACTCTGAGCTTATCTTAGGGTACGGATTCTCAATGGAGAATAACCCAGAGGATTCCGTAATCCTCAAGGTCGGCGGTGTGAATGGAGAGCGCTGGACCGTGGGGCGACAAGGGCGTGGCGTTGAAGGGTTGTGGGAAGAAATTCTTGGATGGGTTGGTTCGGAAGGAGAAGAAGAGGAAAGCGAAGATCTGGTGGAAGCAGCAGATGTTTTAATGGAAATGACCGAAAAATTTCTGGATAGGATACCGCAGGCAGAAGCGCAAGGGCTGCGACGGTCAGAAGTGGCGATCATGTATTCGCATTACATCGAGGGTACGGATATAAAAAGAACCGTCAATTCGGAAAAAAGACTGACGTTGGCAGGGCAGCGTGATGTACTTGAAGGCATCATTACATTCGCGAGGGAGAAGGCGCGGGGAGAGGCGGCGGACCGGAGCGCCGGAACAGTAAAGAATATTCCAGAATAAAACACATCCGAGCTACACCGCTCCGAATCCACCAGTTCATATACCTGCACTGTTGAGGGGAAACAATATCATACTTCACTCCCCATGGCCTCGAGCACTTCTGCAAAGTGCGAGTTGAGATAGTTTTTGCTACTACACATGTACTAATAGTTTCCATTCAAGAGGAAAGAATCCTGCCAATCTTTCAAAGCGCTCAGCTTCCTCTTCACCTTCCTCAACACCAGACAGTAGTGACGACCTCACTCCCGTCCTCCCAAAACCCAAGAAACGTTTGTTCTAGACCTTATATATCTCCCCGCATCTGAAGCACCGCATCCCAGCCAAGCGCGCAGAGACACGCAAATGCCCCGTCTGCGACGAAGCCATCCCCCTCCGTCTCCTCTCAAGGCATGTCCTACTCGAAGAGGAGCGCGTTGACGGGATCATTCGGCAAATTGGTTCCCCTCACTCCTTGATGGACATTGACGACTTTAGCATTCCTGATGGGTGAGTATACTAACAAAACTCAAGCCGTCGCTGCCCGAGTTAATTGCCAAACTACCTTAGCCCAGGTCCAAGCGTCCGCCGATCTGCCCTCAAAGCGCGCAAGTCCCTCAGTTCCAACAGCTCCTCCGCGGACAGCGTCGAGCAAGCTACCAAAATTATCCAAGTCATCAAGCGACACCGCAAACAGCGACATACTAAACTGCGTGACCTCACACGCGATCTAGACGACGACTATGGGACGAGTTCCGGGACGACCTCTCGCGATTCGTTTTTTCGCAAGTTGGCTGCAGGCGAGATCCAGTGCCCCGTGTGTATGTCGGGCATCCGCGGGGACGAAGATGTCCTCGAGGCTCACATCGATGCGTGTTTGATTCACCAAGGGAGGCGCGCTGAAGAAGAGCGATTGAGAGCTCTGGAAGAACGTGATGACGTGGATCAAGGTGCTGGCCATGTTGGCAACGTCACAGGTATGAGAAAAAAAAAGTAACGGACCGAACCGAGGGAAACTGATCTATTGGGGGGGAAAGGTACCGGTTTTCATACGCGAAATCCCGAAGAACGAGATGTGGACGATGACGTCGATATAGATGGCGACGATCATGATGTTTATGGGGAACCACAATTCACTGAAGGAGATGTAATTTCCGTTTCAAGAGAAGAATCGGACGATATGGATCAAGACGTTGATATCGAGATCGACGGTGAAACAGAGGATGATGCGCATGATGATGAACTAAAGACATTGCACGACCTCGTTGCTGAGGGCAGGCGAGGCGATGGAGTCGAAGCTGTTCGCGCAAAGATGAACGAAGTCATGGGTGTCGGTGACACTGAAAGACTCGACTCTGCAATCGAGGCAGCCCGGAATAAAGGAGATGTGGCAGCTTTGACCAATGCACTAGAGAGCAAGATTAAACTACTGGTGGGTCTATACATTTAGACGCTCGCGTTCCCGCTCCGACAGTGATGTTGCAGGAATCCCTGCGCGTCTCGTCTACAAGTTCACTGCTCTGCCGTATCTGTTTAGATCCTTACGCGGAGCCTACTGTGTCTACAGGGTGCTGGCATACCTGTTGTCGAGAATGTTGGCTTCGTTGCCTTGGATCAACTAAACTCTGCCCAATTTGTAAACGCATCACGGGTGCCACCGACTTGCGCAGGATTTACTTATAATATGCTCTCTTTTTTCGCGTTATGGACTAGGCCTTCGTATTATGTTCGAGTCTGGAAAGGTTCCTGTATTAGTAACGCTATTTAGATACCATATTGCGGGACGATGCTATATGCTCATATCTGGCCTTGTCATGTCTACACTTTGGAATGTCCGATAATCCGCTTGAAAAAGGGATACAGCAGACGACGGGATTCAGGTATGGCAACCGCCATACACCACGACAATTGAATCATAGCAAGCAAATAGTAGAACATGCTCACCTATGTGTATCATCTCACATTGAGGAGAAGAAGAGCATTAATCATTGAACTATATTGTACAGACAGTGGGGGTGATTGTGACAAAACTCGTATGGACTAGTTAGGCCAGCGGACTAATCAACCTAAAAGAGAGCGTGTCAGCTGGCATGCGACCGGAACACAAAGGTTGAGGACTGTACTTGATAAGCGACGGTTGGGGATTGCTTCGCGTGAAGCCAACATAGATTATGAGAGGTATCCAGCCATAATGCAACACAGTCTTGTATACGAGTATCAGCAAGGACTGCGTAAAAACTCTGGTGTTCAACAATCAACGTACACGTCCAATTTCGACAGCTTTAGCGATGATTTCCTGCATGTACACGTCCAAGTAAGGAAGAGGACAAAAGTAGAAGCAGAACACGAACCTTTGTGTCTTCCGAAGGCATGGTGGTTTTTTTGGGTGACGGGGCGAGAAGAAAACAACGTGCGGCAAACTCCGAAGAAGCCGCAAACAGATTTTTTGATCACGGATAAGAGCATGTCAAACACTCAACATCCAGTCTCTACTCAAAATATATCCTGGCGTGCACCGTCTCATGTACTCGTCCACCCAGTAGCCCTTTTCTCCATCCTCGATCACTACCTTCGACGAACGGACGAACAGGATCGTGTCATTGGCACTTTACTAGGCAGACGTACAGACGCAGAAACAGTCGAAGTATGCACCGCGTTTGCCATGTTACACTCTGAGACGAGCGAGCAAGTTGCCGTCGATGCGGACTACCTTAAACTCATGTACGATCTATGTCACAAGGTCAACCCTCAGGAAGTCATCGTCGGCTGGTGAGTCGTTTTATAACCCTCTTTGGTATTCTTCGATCGATAACGAGGAAATTATTAGGTATTCAACCGGATCATCACTCAATACTTATTCCTCCTTGATTCAAAGTTTTTATTCGCAGGAGACGGCACCGTACCCCGCGGTCCATCTCGCGTTAAACACGGGCACAGAACAGGAAGAAGAGCCTGGAATAAAAGCATACATCAGGTTCAAAAAAAACTTTTTTTCACTAAAAAAGGGCAACTCTCTAACTAAAAAAGTATTCAATCAGCTCTCCGATCAGTGTAGAATCCAAACCTGAAAATTGCGTATTCCTCCCCGTCCCCGTCGAACTCCGATTTCACGAAGCAGAACGCAGCGGACGTGAGTCTCTCGAGTCCAGCTACTATAACCGTTATCTGCTACACCCGATTGATCACCGGCTATTATAGTCGATCTTCTCATCCGAGCGGCAAATTCGCCAAGCTCGACCGTTTCTCAACCTGTAACCGACCTAGAGATTCTCGAAGCGTCTCTTAATTCAGTATCTGATATGCTTAACCGAGTGTTGACCTATGTTCGCGCGGTGATCGCAGGGGAGAAGAAGGGTGATGCGGCTGTTGGCCGGTATCTTATGGACGCGCTTGGATCTAGCACCGAGGACCTCGAAAAGGGAGGATTCAATTCGAGTTTGCAGGTATGGAAATCCCACGCGTTTATATTTTGTACTGATGATCGTGGACTATAGGATATGCTGATGATTTCATATCTCGCAAGTCTTGTACAATCACAAGCAGAAGTTTCAGCGCGGTTAGCACTTACTTCTGTATAAGCTACTCGGAAAAAAAAAATGCCACCGTATACTATTCTTCCATAGATTGTAGAATATTCGACAATCTCTCCTTTCTCACTGGTATCCACAGGATCTCTCCACTCCCGGCTCCTGCCTGGGCAGATATCACTAATCCATGATCTCTAAACTCGCCCAGTAGCGCTCTAAGCGCCGTATCATTCGTAGCAATAAAGTTGTCCCTCGCCGCAGTGAACAATGCATCATATCCCATTCCGTGCTGTTGCAGGTCCGAGTTTGATTTGGTATTCGATCCAGATGCATCGGCACCAGCAGCCTCTTCGATACTCTCCAACTGTCTCGTCGCCATCAAAACAAATAATTTCTTCGCTCTCTGCGTGACGGAAGCTAGAATGTGCAGCGCAGCAGTCTCGCTCATAGCCGTTCCCGCAGATTGGGCAGCGAGTAAAGCTGCTTCTGGGGCCTTCTTGTGAGACCCTGTGTGAGCTCCCGAAATGGACGAACGATCCGCGTATGCCAGTTCAGCATCGTACGGTTCTAGAGTTGTAAGATCGTGCCAGAGCCACGCGAAACCGCGTTTTGGGCTGTCGAAGGATGACTGAGATGATGCTGTAGGTTTCCGCGCGGCACATTCTGAAGAAGACCATAAGAGAGGCGCGTTGATGTGGTCTATAGACGCTGCTATATGTATCCGCGGGTTCATAGCCAAAAGCGCGAGGCACGATTTTGCTTTTTGCGATCGTAGAGGGACGGCGTCGAGATTGTGTATGATGAGATACAAGTGCCTCTTTTGCGTCGGTTTGGAAAAGGCCTCGTCTATCCTCTTTGCGTGGTTCTCGACGGTCGTCGACGTGCCTGTGCTAACGACTCCCGGGATTTTCTCGATAGACGTGAAGAGTTCTTTGAGGGAAAAGTCGGGTCGGAACGCGCTGGCCACGACGACGTGGCCTACTTTGGCGCAGTACTCTTTTGCGAATCGGTTGAGTATCTGTCGCTTCGAGCCGACTCCGTAAAGGAGAAGGTTGAAACCTTCGTTGAGCTCGAGCAAGAACCTCGCGAATAGCTGCGCGCGGGATTGGTCCGACTCTAGGAGTCCTGGACGGATTGGCGGGGGTTTGGAGGTGGAAGCATGTGCTGATTGGATGCCTTCTAGGTACTCTTCTTGGGAGAGTGGTGGTACGAGCGCTGAGAAGACGTTTGAGGATGTCTGAGCGCGAGATGTGGCATGGCTAAAGTACGCGTCGAACGAGGTCTGAGAAATCATTCGGCGTGTCAAACGCGTCGTGTTTCAATCACTCTACTACTTTTATACTACTTACTGTCGGGAAGTGTACTAAAACCATGGATGACGTATAGTAATCCTTTCCTCGGGATTGTACTTGAGCATCTTCTCCAACAGGTCACCGAGGAGTTCCACTTCCACTTCCTCCCAACAGTCTCCCTTCCATCCTCCCTTCACAGCCAAAAAACGACACGGCATACACACTCGGTCCAGCCAGTTCAGAGACAAGGCATATGTGCGTTCCATTAGCCCTTCCTCGATGAAAGGATCCTTAATCGTTTCGAATATTATGTCTAGCAGCGTTATGCGTGGAAGCGATTAAGGAGTCGAGCTTTTGGGAAATGACAAGCTCTTCAATCTCGTCCTTTGGCTTAGTGGATTTAAATGCAGCAAGAATCTTCAGCGCAACCAAAATCCCAGACACAGGTGACGGGAAGGACGATACAGCTACGGCTGGTCGTGTGGTACTGGTGTTATTGGTATCATGACTACGTTTATTCTAACGCTTTTTCATGGAACTCGAACAGATCTTGTACTGGTAACCCAAGAACGTATTGAGTGGTCTTGTTATACCAGGGCCCGACCTCTTTCTTTGCACCGTGGATTTTCTGCGTTCTAAAAGTTGGCTCCAAATCGTCCGGGACAACAAAAAGAACAATCATCTTTCTATTTTGTTCCGGTCGAAGACTCTCCAGGTAAGGGTTTTGAAGTGCACTTCCAATGTCCTTCAAACCTTTCAACTTTATCTCGTGTTTGGCAGCAGTAGTCACTTGCAAAGCGATAAGAGGTGAAAATCCAAGATGGGAAATTTCGGGTTGGTATAGGAAAGAATCAAAGGATGGAAAGACGGGAGATCCTGGCCGGAGGTAGTGTGATTTATTACTCTTGACAGAGAGTACTAACCCTTCTGACAAATCGGTAAAACTGAGGTGATTATCCGCGTTGACAATGAAGTCGATTTTAAGAGTAGCGGCGCCGTCATCGAGGGACTTGATATTGAAGGTCCGGGGGCGTTTCAGGTATGGGTGAAGATAATATTCAAACATGTTTCCGCGGAGTTGAGAAGATTCGGGATACGCTTTAACTGTACAGTAAAACCTGTATGCATCGCCCCTATTTCTTTTGTGCAGCACATTCAACATTTGGAAGAAAGCCCAAGCCGAAACCGGCTTTGCGACAGAGTTATGCCAGAACCGATTCTCGGACGATTTTGGGTGCACTTGGAATACACGATGGGTTATGTGCCTGTCGTCGCCATTCTGCATATTGGAAGTAACCTCAAACAAGTCCTTGGTGTCTTCAATTGCCTTCTTGATCACGTTTTCGGCTTCGCGAAGATCAGTAAGAGATATTGCCGCTTCGAAACATGGACGAGGTATGTTCCCGCAAATAAGGGAAGCTTGTTGAAGCCGCTTGAGAGTGATGTCGGTCATTTGAAGGAATAACCTATGAATGGTAAGCAGGGGAACCAATCGAGTGAAATACAAGCACGTTGCAACAACAAGCTCTTCTCGCGACCATGGGTTCATCGTAAACACCGCATTTGAAATCGCATATTGTTTAAGCCAGCCTCTGTCTGTCCTGCTTCTCGGCGAAGAGGTTAACAGTATGCGATGGTTGGAATTATTCTGCAGATAGGCGACGGGTTTAAAGGAATCATCGACAAGTGTGAGAACTTCGTCACCCGATACCGCTCGTACGTCCTCTGGCGTGTTCACGCCAGCATCATCAATAATGAAGACTTTGCCGTCCATATCCTGAAACACACATCGCTGGCCGCGAATCATACAAAGGATGAGGATGGAATACAACAGGCACATTTTTCCTAGTTCATTGGTTAGAAGTGACAGTCAAATGCCAATAATGGCGCTTACCGATGCCTGGCTGACCTGTAAAGATGGCGCTTCCTCGTATGCCCCTCAGGTGTTTCCTCTCATTAAAGATGTCTATCATCATACCCCACTCGTTCCGGAAGAGCATCAACAGTGGCACGTGAAGATTGTTCTTCAGCTTGAGGACAGTCAGGTCAACATACCAAATGGTGTAGGGGAAAATTTGAATCGCCTTGGCTTCCTTTGAAAGATGGTGCATGTGACAACAATAGCCATGGTTGGGATCAATGTCCATGGCATCGTCGTCATCAAACACAGCGTCGTTGCCAACAATACCAGAAAATGGGGGCTGAATGGCATCGAAAACCAGTCGAGGAACTAGGCAGTCACCAAAATCTGCCTCGAGAGGTTTGCTCTTTTCGCGTAAGAAATCAGATTTCTTGGCAAGAACGTCCTCCACCACATAAGAGTCAGAGGTGCGTCCAGGATTCTCTTTGTCCAGCAGGTCTTGAAGGTCTTTGAAGTCGTGTTCGGTCAGGTTTGCGGTACGAAAAATCTTGCCAAAGAATTCATGCTCTTTCCATAGCTTACCGTGGATTACAGCCAGCCAGGATCTGGAGTCATCTATTGAATGTAGTAGTGCCAATGGTCAAACAACATGACACTCACTGGAAGGAAGTTCCACTAGAATATGCACATGATCTTCGCGGAGTTGCGATTGCGGAAAGACCTCCGACATCTTCTGTCTAGAAATTTTCAACTCTTCGGCGAACGTCTCCATATCACCTCGCTTTCTAATACGCTGCCAGAAAGAGCCTTCGGGATCCGCAGATTCTGGGATGCTTAGCTGGCAAGATGTTCAGTGGAAACACAGGTCGTGGTCCGAAACTTACCTTCCAAAGGACTAGGTTGGAATAAGCAAGATGACGAAGGGCTATTTCCTGCTTTATGATATCCTTCTTCAAGTCATCGACGTCGATGTCGGGATGCGCAGACATCTTAAATACACGAGAGCTGCCGTAGACAGCACACCAAAATGTACGAGTCTCCATGCCATACATCAAGTATGGTGGAAGTACGATGTGGCTGGAAGGATAAAGCGGGTTAAGCTGGTTAGATTGGAGCGCGCTCATCGCGATAGTTATAAGGAGGGCTCGACAGTCTGAGTTTGAATTCGCGTCTCGTCACTACGTCATCGCGACTCGATCAACAATTCTGCCGGCAACATCGTACACGTCTGCCGCTTGCATATAGCTGAAAGTTCTCACGTGCACGAAGGCACAATACCGCGACAAGGATGCGCGTTTTGCCAGATTTGTCTCACAGTTTGGTGCAGATGATTCAACGTGCGCAAGGACGCGTCAAAAGGTGCATTTTGACTTGGATTGTGTCCGTTTAGTTCATAACCTATCGAAGATACATTCGGGCCCTCGTATACGGTCCAAACCACGTTCTGGCGCTCTATCGAAACCGCTGCGTGCCACTAATATCAATGGGTCCGGCTCATCGGAACTAACCTCGCAACCACTGCTACCTGATCAGAGGTTCATGACCGACCAGGCCTCAGCGGCCGACGTTAGTTAAACGGTACAAGACCTCAATTCTACCATATACCAAACCGCTACGCAGTTAATCTCCATCGAACAACCCGCCCCTCCTACAACCCCCTCTTTATCCCCCGCAGAAACGGAACGCTTGCAAGTCAACGCATTCCGCTAGCGTCATTGGCGAGCGAACCGTCGGTAGAGAAGACGAGTCTTTCCGTATCCTCGCTTTCCAGAGCGGCGTTGCCCATCTCTGCTTCTCCGCCATCTCTGCGTGGGTTTTTGGCCGTGGTCACGAATCTCAACATGAGATTCTCAACGTCGCATACGCGTTCTTCCGTCCCTTGTAATCTACTACATTGCTAACTTCGACGTGGTATAGAGCAACAAGCCGTTGCAGGCCGCTGGAGAGAGATGACACATAGACGTTAGACAGCTATCCGATATGAGTGGCGATAAAGTTCAACGCGAAATCTATACCCTTCTGATCGCCCTTTTGGTCAGTATCGGTTGTCAAGCCGAACCGGTGCAGATTCTCTTCGTCGACCCATCTATCTCCTTGACGCCTCCGGATATACCACGTCCGAGCAATCCCTATCGCCGTCGTGCACATGATAGGCCCAGTCACCGACTTTCGAGATTTAGTCCTCGGATCATCCACTTGCATCTCCTTCGAATCGAATTGGCTTCCAGGTGAAGGAACCAATACCTTCACGTCACCCGAAACGTAATCCACATACATCATTTTCCGAAGATCCATCGTCTTGTTGACGAGTTCTGATCGATGATCTCTCCGAACGTGGACTGAAGTTGTTCCGGAAAACTGTACAAGCGAGACAGGCGGCGTATTAGTAGACTGAAAAGAGATTGTTGGTCCTGCTTCAAGGCTTGGCTAGCTTGATTGTCCGGGTATACAACGGTATTCGATTGAGCTGCATGAATTTTGTGCCAATTCAGGTCATGCGCCACGGATTCCTGCTTTCGAAATTCGAACGACTTCCTGGTGGGTGGTATGCTATTGCGATGCAATATATCGAGTCTGGAGTCTCAATCACTCGTTCACCCCCTACTTCCTGCTCACCGGGACCGGTGGGCAAAAGAGCTCAAGTGCCTGGTGGACAAGATTCATTTGAAAGGCCTCGTCCGAGTTACGAGAGGGTAGGGCGTCTAATAATAATTTAAGAATCACAAAAGAGGATGATAGGCGGGTCCTGAGGAGAACTCTGGCTAAACTCTGGGACATTTCTTTGTAGTGTAATAAATAATCTAAGTGACTAGGAGAATGGCGCCAGCAAACATGCCAATGAGCCTGCCAGGGCTTCGTCTCGTAATTGATTGATGAGTTTGAAGCGTTCTTCAGCAGGGGTACGTAAATTACAATTCATCTACTTGATTCATTTCATGAATCAAATTAGCTGGGTTCACGGAGAGTTGAGATCCCTCCAAGTCCACCAAGAAGACATCGTTGTTTTCTGTCCTGCAAAAATTACGACGTGCAATATCGCCATGGATAAATCCAGCATCGTGAACGCGTTGTAAAGCCGTCCTCATCTTCATGCGAAGGGCGTGGTCAACGGGTTCGTCCTCAGGAATGGCATTGCCGACAGGTTCTAAAGCAAGGAAACGCAGCATCCCCCAAACTTCGTAAAAGCCGCGCACTCTGGGGATCACATCGCCTTGGAGGTATTCTAGATCGACGTAGGCACAGGCTTCATCTTCTAGTGAATTTGCTACTTCGGAATAGCGCGTGATAATCGACAATTTTGCAGACAACTTGGGTCATATTTCCCCCGACAGACAGTTGGGCTCTTAGTATGCAAGCGCCCGATCCACGGCGAGCAGAGCTGATGTCAAAGTGGCATAGGTGAAAGTCTATAGGGAGGCGCTGGTATTCACCATCGACAGGCCGCATGTGGTATTCTGCAGCGTTGGCAACAGGTGCCTCCCTTTCCTCGCGGGCAGCCTTCGTGACTCTGAAATGCCGACCCGAGGGCGGCGCAGGATGGGTAGCGGACGCATAGAACCCGTTTGCAAGCAACACCATGCCGACCCACGCTTTCAGCATCGAGAGAGGTCCATCCAGTTCGACGAGGTAATATTCAAGGGTCTTACCATCTGGTGTTTCGGCACGGCGCAGGAACAAGGCACGTTTCCAATTGGAAAGGATACCAAACCTGGTATCGTTGAACTGGCCATATATCCATAAGTTTGTTCGAGAGCGTGTAAGGATCGTGTACTGGGGGCATCATGACGAGTGCCATCGAAGGCGCCGAAAAGATTCTCCATCACCAGATCCACAGACCACCAAGCTTTGTACTCAACCTATAACACCAGCGAGATTTAGCGAATACGCATGTAATGACCGAGACACCATACGACGAGTTTTGGGTGCACTGGCCCCTGTGCAGCCTGAGGGCCCATGACCCATGAGAAATCCGGATCTCCTACAATCGCAGCATTCCCGCCACCTGGCCGCATGGCAAGCCATCCATTCACCCCAAACATCTCCAACACCTGTTCGACCCCCTCGTGCAATGCGACTATTGCGTGATACTAAAGCTTCTGTTCGCTTTCCACGAATCTTGAGTTTGTTGAGATATTGAGACTGAACGGAGTAGGAGGCAAATTAGCGTGGATGGTTGCAGATTGGATGACTTGGTTGATGTCATCAGGGAAGGAGGCCCAATGCATGAGGGCCTCAAGATCAGTCATAAGATAGTTCCGAGGAGTTGTTTTGTCAATACTGTGGGGAGCATTGGGACGGAGTTCTGCGTCTCCATAATTCGTAAAAGGGAGATCTGGGAGGCTGGTTTCCATTGTTGGAGGTATGTCACTCCACAACCCGAATCACGCTTCGGTCCATCCGCGATACAGCATATTCGAGACCTTGAAGTGGTAAGGCTTTCCTATTTCTGTCCCCACGGCAAAATCCAAAAGTCGTTGATCAAAACTGTATACGGCAGCTATTCCAATCTATAGTTCACCAACTCCAAGGTTGTCAATATTGGCGTGTAGCAAGGCTTTCAACGTTCTGCTTAGCCAATTCGGGCGGCATTCTCGTCATATACCATCTACCTCAACTCCGCTCAGTAAATCCATGTTCCCAATCCAGTTCTTCGGCTGGACCATGCGCTCAAGGAGCTACAGTTTCAAGCACACTGATACAACCTCACCGCGGCCTGCCACACTCTTTCTCAAACAGGATAAAGGGCTCGGTTCACGACTATCAACGTCCGTCGGGTGCTATTCCTATTTCAGGTCCAGGTCGTCGGGGAGCGCTGATTCAAAACGATAAGGAGACAGGACGGCGAACTTGCTTCGAAAAAGAGATTTAAAAAGATCTCATGGCAGAACTTTTACATGTTTTCAACGCTTGGTAACGAAATGCGTTGATTACGCCTGGGCTGTGCGTAGCAACGAATATTATACATCTGAGCCCGTATGCCCCGTCTCTCCCGAGGCATCCCTTTCATCCGGAATGGTTCCAGATCATTGCGCCTGCCAACCATCAATGGACTAAACCTGGTGGCGGCAAGGTGTTGGAACGGAAGCATGCACTTTTGAGGGCAGACGAAGCACAATGGGATGTTCAGGTTTTTCAATTGTATAAGCGTTAGCGTGTGCCTCGAAGAGAATGTGTAGCCGATTCAAGCAATTGCCACTTTGCGATGCATCCTTGCTTTGGAGCTGATCCATTCTAAAGAGTCGGTGTTGTCGCGAGAAAGGCTTCCACTGATCCCGAACACTGCAAATGGCACTCACGCTTACAAGAACTCTTCACCGTTTCTAGCGGTCGTTTCTGGCATGCACCCTATAGCCTTAACCACTGGCCTATAATAGCTCGCATTGTTTAGCGAATATTTCAACCAAATCATTCGACTTACATATATGCTCCTCTAATTGACGGCTGCTAGGTTTTTCAAGTTCGCATTGCCGTCGGACAACCTTCGAACAGCCGCAGGGTCCACATTTCTACCCACGCTCCATCTTAGTGAAATATTCATTGCCTGCTGTTATCTAGTCCAACCCATTCAAAGTCGACCAGCAACGCTCGCACTTCCCCTTCACCAGTCTCTTTGATCAAAACATTTGGTCGGCGCAGATCTCCAAATACAAGAGTCACAACCTGCGTCGTCTTACCCGTGGTGTGGTGTGCCTCCGAAAATTTTCGTTTCGCGCATCATCGACATTAGGCCAAAATTATCCAAATACTACCACTTTGGCACTCTCAACCAATCGTCATATTGTAACCTTTCATAGCCTAGACATGTGGACAGTATATGTTAATTGTACATTGCGAAAATTGATGCCAAAACTTTACGTGGATCGACCGCGTCAGATGTCGTATCCGGAATTTCTACTTCAAGCCCATCTAAAACTGCCTTGTTAATCAAATCCTTATCTGCCCGGCGGAGCTCTTGGCCTGTAACTGAAAAATATTTCAGTCGTTCTATCCCGTGTTTTCCCGGTAGAAAGCGTCGTGAATGCACCATTCTACCCAGCATGCCAGATGACGCGCCTAGACACATCTCAAGTTCCAGCCGCGTCAATTTGGGCAATAATACGCGAGACGGAGAAGATCGAAGGATAGTAAGGCGAATGAGCACCCCGTCGTTGACCATGGACTGGTCACGGACATTCCCAATCTTTAGTGCCTCGATTGTTTCCAAACTCCCATGTTCAAAGCAGCTTAGAATTGCAGAAGGACTGAAACCACAATTACTAAGTTCCAGTCTGTCTAGTTTACAGTTGGAGCGGGTGAGAAGGTCTAGAATGGCCTTGTGAACAGGAGGTGTCGTCAAGGGCGGGCCTTCGTCGTCGTCATCATTGTCACCGGGATCCACTTCAAATTCGAATTCCTTCAACGCGGGCAACGTCAATGACTCCAGGAATGGACTGCTATCTTCCAAAACAATGATACGGAGCTTCCGTAAAGAGAGGCTCTTTACAACGGGTTTGCGAGGGAGACGACTATCCACAACCATCGCGGTATCGCTGAGCGGACTAAAACCCACGTTCAAGTCCTCCAATTTTGGACATGAGCGGATCACTTGCAACGCGGAAGCATACGACATCCCACGCGAGATGTATAAACGGGAAATTTGGAACCAGGGAATTTGCGGGTTTGCAGGGATATCAAGCGGAAGCGGCCAAGTTAATCCTGTGAGGCGTGGAGTTTTTCTGAACGGAAAACGGATGGGTTTGTCCCACATCCCTTCAAGAGAAAACGACCGCAAGAGGGGTGCATCCAATTGCGGAATTGACATTAGCGGAGGTTCAGGCAGAAAGAGAGTCACGGTCTGCCACCTGTATGAATGGGAGTAAAACACGGTTAAAATGGTTTCGAGGAGGGTGGGCATGGCGCTCTGAGGCCAGAGTGGCAAATACATCAAATACAACACCAAAGGGAGAGTTCCCGACCGCTCCAGCCAAGTATTGATAACTTGGCTAGCGACTAATGGATCCATAGTCAGCTTGCGAATCGCTACCCCCACATTGGTCCATAGTGCAGGTGTAGCCAACGCTAGGTTCCGCCACGATGAACAGACGCGGCACAGTAAAAGAGGAGCTTCGCTCCTCGCCATAGTATACTCCAGTGTCGTTTCGGGTAGGCAGTGCCAGAATACTTCTGCGAGGATCTCGGGTGTAAGGCGCTTGATTGGAAAAGTCGAAAGCAGCGCCTTATCCTTTGCTCGTTTTGGGTTCCCCGACTTCTGTGTGCCTTTATGTTTCTCGTCATCTACATTTATTAGTAAAACTAAATGAAAAAGTGCAGCCTACTCACTAGGCTTATTTGTCTGCCTCATGATGGTAATCGATCGTTGGACAAGAGCATATGCTCCCACGACATTTTCAACACAAAAAGGCAGGTTGCCCTGGTCGTCCCTCAGCCAATTCCGCGCTTACGTTTCTGATTTCATGATGTTGTTTGTTTTCCCCCCTGTTAAATTCATGACGTATATTATTATTGTGCTGACAGGAGCACAAAAAATGGCTTTCTAACTATAGGTGTAGCGCCGCAGGCAGAAGAAAAAAAATTAATTAATTACTTACCGTACGAGAGAGTGTGTGGGAGAGGATGTCCAAAGGCGGTCGGCCTAAAGCGGTAGGTCAATTGAAACATATTGAAACTCAGTTAGGACCTAAATGTGCTACACCTATAGTTAGACAGCCCAAAAAAATGAAATATTCAATTCTTTGATGAGATAATAAAATTACGATAGCAGCTAGGATTGAAATATATTCGTAGGATGGATTGGCATGGCTAAAATACACGTGGAACAAGGTGTCTGGGCCTGGGAAATCATTCGGCGCTGTGTTTCAATCGTCCTCGGTCGATGCTCCTGCTATCTGAATCGATAATTTTAGGCTCTCGTGAGAGATGGGTATTGGTGTGCCATACACTGTCGATGAAAATTCGTTTCTTTGCAAAAGGGATACTGATTCACTAACATTGTGCAGGACGAACGCTCTGGATCACTCTGGAAATTTTCAGAGAGCTTTGGAGGCGTTCAACTCAAGTCCAACTCCACGATGAGCTGAATGGTGACGAAATTCAGCCTTTTCCAAACATCACTTCTATGGACGCGGCTGTCTATGCCTTCTTTGAAATGCCGATAGTGTGGTTGGATCATCCTTCCGCCCCTAATGATGAAAGTCGCTGGTTAGAAGAGCCAGCTAAAGAGGCAAGCCGTGCATCGTCTGAGGCGCCTTTCTATCTGAATCAGGAATTTTAGATTCAAGAGAGATGACCGGAAAAATTGCGTTTGATAGCATTATCGGTCATGTCGTTTGATCATTGATGGCGGTCTCCACATCTGTCCTATTCGTCGACGACGAGTGATTTCAAGAAATTATGTATCGCCACTTGGGCGTTCTCAACCAATCGTCATATTATAACATTTCATAGCCTAACATGGCATGTGGACATTGTATGCTAATCAAACATTGCGAAAAATGATGCCAGTGCTCTACGTGATTCAGCCTTGTTGGATGTTCATAGTGCTTGTTACAAGTCCATTGGAAGCTGCCCTGTTAATCGCATGCTTATCTGCATGGTGGAGCTCTCGGTCCATAACCCCAAAATATTCCAGTCGTTCTACCCCGTGCTTTCCCGATAGAAAGCGTCGTGAATGCACCATTCTACCCAGCATGCCAGGTGATGCGGCCAGACACATGTCAAGTTTCAGCCGCCGCAATTTAGGCAATAATATGCGAGACGGAGAGGAAGAAGGGAGGATAGTTAGGCAGACAAGAACCTCGTCGTTGATCATTCGGAGCTGGTCACGGCCATTCCAAATCCAAAGTGCCTCGATCGTTTCCAAGCTCTTATGTTCGAAGCACCTTAGAATTGCGGAAGGACTGAAACCACAATTACCAAGTTCCAGCCTGTCCAGTTTACAGTTGGAGCGGGTGAGAAGGTCTAGAATGGCATTGTGAACAGGAGGCGTCGTCAAGGGGGCATTGCCGCTAGGATCCACTTTAAATTCGAATTCCTTCAACGCGGGCAACATCAATGAATCTAGGAAAGGGCTGCTATCCCCCCAAACAGTGATACAAAGCTCCCGTAAAGAGTGGCTCTTTACAGCGGATTTGCGAAGGGGACGACTATCCACGACCATCGCGGTACCGCTGAGCGGAGCAAAATTCACGTTCAAGTCCTCCAATTTTGGACATGAGCGAATCACTTCCGACGTGGAAAAATATGTCATCCCACGCGGGATGTGTAAACAGGAAATTTGATACCAGGGAATTTGCGGTTTCGCAGGAACATCAAGTGGGAAAGGCCAATTTAATGTTGTGAGGCGTGGAGTTTTGCTGAACGGAAAACACATGGGTCTGTCCCATGTCCCTTCAAGAGAAAATGACCGCAAGAGGGGTGCGTCCAATCGCGGAATTGACATTAGCGGAGGTTCAGGCAGATAGAGAGTCACGGTCTGCCACCTGGATGAATGGGAGTAAAATACGGTTAAAATGGTTTCGAGGATGGTGGGCATGATGCGCCGAGGCCCGAGTGGCCAATAGATCAAATTCAACACCAAAGGGAGAGTTCCCGACCGCTCCAGCCAAGTATTGATAACTTGACCGCCGACTAATGGTTTCATAGTCCGCTTGTCAATCGTTACCCCCACAGTGGTCCATAGTGCAGGTGTAGCCAACGCTAGGTTCCGCCACGATGAACAGACGCAACATAGTAAAAGAGGGGCTTCGTTCTTTGACATGGTATACACCAGACTCGGCTCGGGTAGGCAGTTCCAGAATATTTCTGCGAGGATCTCGGGGAAAAGGCGATTGATTGGAAAAGTTGAGAGCGGCGCCACCTTTGCTCGTTTTGGGTTCCCCGACTTCCATGTGCCTTTACGTTTCCGTTCATCTGCATTTGTTAGCAAAACTAAATGAAAAAGTGCAGCCTACTCACTAGACCTATTTGTCTGGCACATGATGGTAAGGGCAACAAGTGTCAAGAGCCAGTTGACGACGATTAAATATATAATGTTCCCACGACATAAAAAAATGGCAGGTCTCTTTTTTTTTCCGAATAGAAAGAGTACATCCGTATGGTAGCCAAAGGACAGTGTAATTGGCCAAGAAGTACCTCGCGCCATGTACGACAAGATTGAGAAGTCAGAGGAAAATTGAGATGTAATCAGGTGCTATAAACTTAAGGAAGGACTTATATCATTGTCCTTGTCTCGCAGCCATTCGCGCATGGAGGGAAAGGAAACCTGGTACTTGTGGCATTGTGTAAAGATGTGGCACCTAGAGTGGAGTTGGCTGGGCGCAGAACGGGTTTGGTTGGGAAGAAGCGACAAACTTCATATTGACTTGGTGTTCGTCAGTCGGCAGTTCATCTATCACCTGAACAATTGGGGTAATGATGTGCTTAACATCTTCGCAATGATGGATTGAATCGAGGACGATGATAACGGGGGTGGAGGTGAGGTCCTGAGAGAACTTGCGAAGCGGCGAGATGAGTAGTTTTTGGAATTGGTTATGCACAGTTTGCTCGGGAATATTAGGTTCCATGTAGAAAGCTCCCAGAATTTCTGTTTTGAGCTTCCGAGGACAGCTGCGCGACGCGCAAATTTGATAAGCGATGGTCGGGACAAGTCGTCTGTAGTCGGCAGGCCAGACACCTGACGGGCCACGACGACGAAAGAAGAAGCTAGCGAGGAGGATGCCTGGCTGCGAACAGTGATTTACTATATGTTCCTCTAAGCTTGAACATACGAGGCACCGATGCTGTGAATGAAGTAGAGTTTCTCACTGCGCTCGTCTGAGCGCGGAGATAGCAGCTTAGGGAGCAGACCGGAGTCAATGTTGATATCTGGATACGACGCACGGTCAATTGATGCATGGGTAACTCTTGGTGCAGTGGCGTCTTTCAGCCTCTCCAGAACTGTTGGAATAAGTGTTGAGTTCCTGGCCCTTAACCATGGGATTACGTTAAACTAACCGTCGTCGATTGACTGCTCCTCACCAGATTGGCTGATGAAATAGCTACCATTTATGATGAAGTTTTGAGAACCTTCGAACATCGACATCTTAATGTTTTGCACGGAGAGACGCACGGATCGAAGTCTGGTTGAGACGAGATTCGCCAGCACGTCATCGATATATATATCAAACGTGTATTCAACGAGGGAACATTATATGGATATCATGATCCCCGCAACCTGAAAGGTGGAGGGTTTTAGCCTCAAGTGGCTAGCAAACCGCTGTGGTCAAAGAAAAGTTGATATAAACGCATCAGATCTATGCTACAAACACCTATATCGTACATGCAACTCAGCTATTAAAAACACGGGAGTACTGCGAGTCGTGCCGCGCAGCTGTCACTTCGCCCAGGGGCCATGTATTCGCTGGGCCATCCATCACCACATTAAAATTTACATCGTCCTCATCTAGAAGGCCAGTGCGGAAGCGGGCGCAACGAGTGGCCTCTGCTGCCACCAAAGGTCGCACAACGTGCAGCAGAAGCTGCTGAGAGCGATACGGTCCAATATCACCTAACCGGACAGAGGCCGACAGTAATCCCCGTGCATGCAAGAATAGATGGAGATATTGTGCACGTTCTGTAACTTCATCGGCATAGCACAAATAACAGGGTTGAAGAGCGATGCGAACCTAATGAAAGACCCAGGGCTCCTGTGAGAATACCCCAGCAAACTGGTAGGTGACCCGGCGTCTCTTCCCGTCGGACGAGGAGTTTGAACTCGCCTACGAGACTGGAAAGGAGGGAAGATTGTTGGTTGGGAGGGGAACCGTCTTTGAAGGTATCGGCATGGATCGGCGGTTTGGATAAACCCTTTGAGAAGAGGGTCAGAAGAGCGACACCCTGAGTTGTAGATGCACGACGGGCAACGTGGTTCAGATTTGACGCCTCATATAGCTGATCGAGAGCAAGCAGACTGGTGAGTGTGGTATGAGAGTCCTTTGCTGCAGAAATAATACGATGGGCATCGGTCACGAAGGGAAGAGCGCTGCGAGCGTAGGTTGGGATGCTTTGACGGATAAAGGAGACAAGGGCATGTTCTGATGAAGGAAAGAGGGAAGAGAAGCCATGCTTGAAGTAAGATTCGAGACCGCTTGAGGCGACAAAAGAGCCAGTTGGAAGATTACTGTCGGATAAGACGAGCAAAATGAAAGTTTCGTCGTCGTCGTCGTTCATCGTGCCGCGTCTGCCGAATACCCGGTTATCCGCTACTCCCACCTTCCATGCGAGCCGCTCGAACCATCCTCTCTGCCTGCGCGCAGTACAGGACTCGGCGGCTGCTCATTCAATGGGCCCAACGAGCTCCGGTTTCAACCCGCTCATCGCAGGGGAGAGCTCTCAACTCTTCACTGGCAGTAGACTCATACCCCCCTGAGCACCCAACCGCATCCCCGGAAGCGAATATCCAGCCAATCAAAGACCCATTACCATCTATTACACCTATAGAACAATACCACAAACTATTAGAATCGGGCATTCTGCATGGAGACGGCCACCAAACTAGAATCATACGGAAACTGCAGGATCTACATGACAAACTGTTACACTACACTCCTCCGCCAATATTTTCTCCGGCTCCCCTGACTTCATTCGTAAGTCGGACGAACATCCCGTGGATCCATCCCTCATGTTTCTCCAGTTTACAAGGCTCCTATCCCGTGAGCCGGCCGCACCGACGGCACCGCCTCCCTCGGTCCCCAAAGGTCTCTACCTATATGGTGACGTAGGGACAGGTAAGACGATGCTTATGGACATCTTCTACCAAGCGCTTCCTGCCACGATCACGCGGAAACGTCGTGTCCACTTCCATGCCTTTATGATCGACGTACACAAGCGGCTGCATGCTGCCAAGCTCGCCATGGGCCATCGCGGCGGCGACCCAATAGTTCCGGTAGCGAGAGACCTTGCCCAGGATGCCAGCGTATTATGCTTTGACGAGTTTCAGGTATGCAACCCCAAGTGCTTGACGAGTTCGTGACTAATCGACGACGTAATAGGTGACTGATATTGCAGACGCCATGATTCTTCGAAGGCTTCTGGAATCGTTGCTCAACTATGGCGTTGTATGCGTCATAACATCCAAGTAATGTCCTATTTCAAGCACAAGATCGGGTTCTTCTAACACTTCTCGTACGCAGCCGGCATCCAGACGAGCTTTACAAGAACGGTATCCAGCGATCCAGTTTCATTCCTGCGATCGAGCTCCTCAAATCTCAATTTGACGTAACAGACTTGAATTCTGGAACAGGTAACAATGCTTACTTCTTTCTCCTTGTCCACTTGACCATCTAGCATCCAGATTACCGTCGAATCCCGCGTGCACTTTCCCAAGTCTATTTCCATCCGCTGACCCCTGAAAACGACTCGGAAATACACAAGATCTTTCAAGCACTTGCGCAAAACGATCCAAATGATCCGCCAGTTAAGAACCGCGAACTCAAGATCTGGGGGCGCAGTTTGGCGGTTCCTGAGAGCACGAGCAAAGTCGCTAAATTCCGTTTCCACGATCTCTGCGCCCAGCCCTTGAGCGCTGCGGATTATTTAGAAGTGACAAATACATTTGAAACCGTATTCGTGCTTGACGTGCCCAAGATGGGACTTGACAGCAAAGACATGGTATGCCCTTTGAGCATTCTTCTAAAAACATCCGCAGCAGATCTAACCCCTTTGTTTATAATAGGCACGCCGGTTCATTACTTTCATTGATGGTGAGATACACTTTAAATATCGCATACCTCTCTGACTTCGTATGTTATAACAGCATGCTATGAGAGCAAAACAAAGCTATTTGTGACGTCTGAAGTCCCTGTCTATCAAGTATTCTCAGACAGTAGTGTATCCTCCGCAGGCGAAGGAAACTCAGGCATATCTGATCATATGAGAAGCGTCATGGATGACCTAGTATGTATTCTACCCTGCATAGTCACCAAGGTGACTTATCCCCATTTCTAGGGCCTCTCCACGGACATTGTTGGACGCAGCTCCATGTTCTCAGGTGAAGAGGAGATATTCGCTTTCGCACGTGCTTGCTCGCGACTAGTTCAAATGGGCAGCAAGGAATGGGCGGAGACCGCCGGGCAGAAGTGACGAATCGCGATGCTCTGATCTGTTAGGGATCTATTAGCACCTATCGTGACCATTCTATGAATAATATATCTACCGGCATAATACATATTTATCCGCACAATAAGAGTTATCAGATATAACCTTGAGTTTACCGCTAATTTTGGAAATCGGTGCATCTGACCGTTTCACGGAAACAACAGTTCGTCCGAGTGCATGAACCTATCACATTACGCGACGTGGCACACAAGACTGGTTCGCAGAGAATGGACAAGACGAGTTGACATCTGCCGCAATTCGATCTGTTACATGCATGTTGGTACAATAATGAATATAGTCTTTCTACAATCGCCGCTCATCTCCGGATCGACAATAGAGCATTGCCTCAAACATCACCTATCCTATCATATTACCCTTCCCTTTGTTGTCAATCGACGCGGCGCTACCCCTCGACATATTCGTCGCATTAGGGCCGGAGCGAATTGCATCGCCGGATTGCTCCTTTCCCTTTCGGAGGACGGCAGTGATGACATCGACATCTTTGTGCGTGCCAAAGTCGTTATCCAGCTGCTGATTCGAAGCCTTGCCCAAGATTCCTTGCGATCCTTGACCAGAGTGGAACACATCAAACGCTGTAGAGAATCACATCAACAATCAGATCCGGTCTTGATTGAGCTCTATCTCACCATCCACGACATCGGCAAGAGGGATCGTCCTGTATCAACGGTAACAATTGAATTAGCGAGAGCCAACCGAAAAGATCCCGCATATTACGTGTCTATACAACAAGTTCAACGTTCACGATCAGTCGCATCTCCGATGAAACGACAGAATCATAATTACCTCCATCTTTCCACTTTCTATACTATCAAGATGGTGTTCGCGTTATCATTGATGAGTTTAAGTCGGTCTGCGGAGGAGATGATAGACTTTTTACCTCTGTCGGGTTGACGATGACGATGTATTCGTCGGTTTTATCGTGATCAGGTTTATAAACAACTCTGCAAATGCTTTTGACCATGGTGGAGAGTATTTGGAGCTAAAATGAGAAGGACAAGTAGCTTGATGGTCGAAAGGCGGCGTTTATAAACCTGCGTCGTATGAGTCATGACGTCGTTCCGGCTGACGTCACGCGACCTTCAATTGGGGTCAGATGGTTCGAACACGTAAACGTAAAACATGTAAAACAATGACGGCTGGCAAGACAAGTTGGCGCCGCAAGGACCCGGACACCTTTGTTCAAGCGCCGTGGCACAATGATACTAACCAGTGAGTCGATTCACAGTGAACGGAAACTTTCCGGTCAAGTTCATTTGCAGCAATCCAACGCGGTGGTCGTATTCACTATTTTTCAAGCTTCAGACTTCGAATAACGATCATACAATGATTAGGAATTAGCAGTGCTACAACACCCATGAATATATAATCACATCATCCCCATCGTAGGGACGATATTCCTCCTCTTTCTCGAGAATGACTTTAACGGCGTCAAGTTTCCTCGTGCGCGCCAAAGTCGTCATCTACCTTCTGATTCGAAACCTATTTGCCCCACTCGCGTCTTGATTCTTCAGCGTGCCTGTCGTTTCAGAATAACATCAACAGTATGCTCCCATCTAGTTGAACCCAATCTTACGCTGTGATATCAGCAAGAGGGATCGTCCTGCACGGGTAAATCAGTAGAAGCGGCCCGCTGCATACCCACTTGTCTATCACGACCCCTGATCAATCGCATTTCCAGAAAACCGAACAGGCTAACATTACCTCCCGCTTTCCACTCTCCACACTATCTAGACGAGAACCGCTTTATCATCAATGTCAATCCGCAGAGAAGATTAGCTTTTACCTTTTCTCGATGGAGGAGGATGCCATACTAATAATGATTGGAACGTGGCGTCTATGGACCCTGTCTTGGCTTTGGCTTCGGGGTCACTCAGGCTTGACGTTGCCTGAGAACATACTCAGATGGCAGAACGAGTAACGAAGTCGGCACCGCAGGGGCACTTTTGTTTAAGTGGCTCGTGGCATGATAATCGATTTACAGGAGCGAGTCCGGCCAAGTTATCATCTGCAGCAATTCAAATCGTTACATGCGGTAGCGGTATTCTCGCTCTACAATCACTATTGTTCAACACGGATATGATGCATCGACGTCAGCGACCACGAGACCAAGCCAAGTATCATCGTCACGGTCTTTGACATATTCCTCCCCTTTCTCAAGGATGATTTTGACGACTTCAACTTCCTCGTGCGTGCCAAAGTCATCGTCTAGATGCTGATTCGAAGCTTGTTTACCTCACTTGTGTATTGATTTTTTAGCGTGCCGGTCAATTCGAAACTCTGCGGAATAAAATCTAGGCATCAATAGTCGACTTCGATCTAGTTGAATCGTATCCTACCCTGAAAATGCACAATATCTGCTAGAGGGATTGTCCTGCATTGACAAGTTAGCGGGAGCGTCCCGAGAAAACCCAGCTTGTTCACTTGTCTATCACGATGACTGTCGATCAATCGCATCTCCGGAGAATGGAATGAGCTCACATACCACCTGCTTTCCACTTTCTATACTATCAAAATGGGCGTTATCATTGGTGTCGGTCCGCAGCGAAGATTAGCTTTTTTACCTTTGCCTGCTTGAGAAGGATGCTGTAGTACTCATCCCTTTTCTCTGGATCGGGTCTATAGACGACTCTACATGTGTTGCCCATGGTGCATTGGAGGGCACTCGAGGCTAGAATGAGTTGACAAGTGGCTTAATGGTTGAAGGGTGGCTTTTAATGAACTTCTTATTGGCCTTGCCAGTGAGTCACTTGACATCACCTTCGGAGAACGTACGTTGATAGCTTATCGAGAACACGTACCCAACATATATACGTGGCATTTACGCGGAGGGCAACAAATGAAACAAAAACAGGCTAGACGACGACGTCGACGATGTCATCCAAGTTGTTCAAGCGCTGGTTCTGTGACTGGAGATCCGGACAAGCATTTACATATCGTCAGCAGCTATGTGTGCCAGAGTTTTTATCTAGCTGTTCATTTGAAGCCTATTGGCACCTGCGTCTTGGTTTTTTGGTATGCCAGTCGATTTCAATCTTTGTAGAATAAAATCTGGCTCCGGCTCCTAGTACTCATGATGTCAGCAACAAGGGTCGTCCTGTATCCACAAATCAACGAGAGCGGTCCGAGAGGATTCTGCATGGCCTATTTGTCTATCATGATGACTCCCGATCAATCACATTCTCCGCAGATACGAACAAGTTGATATTACCTCCTGCTTCCCATCTATTATACTATCAAGATTGAATCGGCGTTACCATTATGTTGGCCCACATAGAAGATTGGCTTCTGTTTCCATTTCCTTGTCGACGAAGATGCAGTAGTACTCGCCGGTTTGCTCGGGATCAGGTCGATAGACAACTTTGAAAACATTGCCCATATGCATCGGGTGAAAATCAATTGATAAATGGCTTAATGGTAGAAAGGCGGCCTTTTTATGAGCCTCGTCCTTCCCGTGGATCATTTGACGTTGCCTGCAGGAACATACTCTGATAGCATAACGAGGACATGGAAAACGTAAAATATATATACGGCCCGGGGATTCACAAGCGAGTGAAATGACAATAGCTCGCAAGACGAGTAGCCTTCAAGTCGGCACTACAAGTCTAAAAAACATCCTTGTTCAAGCGCCGTGGCACGATCATCGGTTTGGAGTGACTGGAGATCCAGGCAAGTTGTTATCTGCAACAATTCTTCCCGTTACATTCGGCGGATTCTTTTGCAATTCATCGACATCGTTCTTCGATCTCTCGAAATCTTCGTCCTTCACCCCTACGGGCCCTCCCCTCTCGGTGTCACTGGAATCGTCCGAGTCCAAGTCCACCCCTGAGGGCCCATCCCACTCGTAGTCACTCAAATCGTCTTCGTCATCATATTCCTCCCCTTTCTCGATGACGATCTTGACAACGTCAACTCCCTCGTGCGTGCCAAAGTCTTTGTCCAGCTGCTGACTTGAAGCCTGTTCGCCCCAACGGCTTTTTGACTCTTTAGCGTGCCAGTCGATTACAAATTCTGCAGGATAAAATAAAGGCATCAATGATCAGCTGCGATCTAGTTGGATACTATCTTACGCTGGCGATCCACAATATCAGCAAGAGGGATCGTCCTGTATTAACAAATTAGCGAAGGCTGTCCAAGGAATGTCTCCATGTTTACTTGTCTATCGCAATGACTCAATCAACACATCTCAAACGAACGAATAAGTTAACGTTACCTCCTGCTATCTACATTCTATACTATCAAGATGGGAATGGCGTTTCATTGATGACGGTCCGCAGAGAAGGTTGGCTTTTTACCTTTTTTTGCACGAGCAGGACGCTGTAGTATTCGCCTATTTTCTCGGGATCAGGTCTATAGATGACTCTGCAAACATTGCCCATGGTGGAGCGTACTTGAAGGTAAAAGGGGTTAGCGAGTGGCTTAGTGGTCGAAAGGCGGCGTTTATGAGTGCTTTGGGTCACTTGACATTCAATATTCAAAAGCCTGAGAACATACTTTGACAGCATATGAATATACAAGAAAACCCCAGTATTGTCGGATTATTCGAGAATTCGAGAACTCGAGAACATGAAATATACTTTAAGGTATACGGCATTTATGTAATAAAGGCGGAGGACAATGGATGAACCAATAAAGGAGCTAGTCAGGTTCAAGTCGGAGCCGAGTCACCTTTTGTTCCAGTATACATAAATCATTTCACGGTGCTTCTGTCGCTAGTTTTCACATCCTTCGCACGGATACAAGCGATGGGAAGCATGTACCCAAGTTGTGCTTCTTATTGTCCGAGTCGAGACCATCCAAATCGGGTCACCTCCCGCCGCCTAGGGCGCAAGATGGCGGTGTTTGCCACAGGGACCAAAGACGGCCTAAAATACCGCCTTTTCAGAAATGAGGAAATTCCTGTGATCAAGAATCACACCTTCCATGGGCACACTGAAAAGGAAAGACTGTTTCTGATAGCTGGTGTACGAGCCTCTTGCATTGTTCTAAAGTAAGAGTATCATTGAACATGATCGCTCCTGTGGGAGCGGTTGAATCAATCCTCCTTATGGTCTGAATATTTGACGAACCTCGACAAGCCTTCGAGTTGATCAAATCTAGGATTCCTTGCGGACAACAACGGAGTCCATTAAGCCAAGATAGTTCGTCCAAAAGTTCATCATTGCGTCCCTCAAGTTCCTGATCGCTTAAACCGAACGATATCTGGACTCCCGAGGATGGATTTTACTAAATTCCTCAATTCATTCTTCAGGGTCAGCTAGGGAAGCGTGGCCGTGAATACCAGAAATGGGCATTAAGGAGAAGTATACCTTGTCACTTATGATCAACGGAATAGTATTCACAAGAACCTGGAAATACCCATGATTGATTCCAGAATCAGAATCAAGACCGGTTCCGTTCATCTCCGTTGATAAGCCAGCGAGATGGAGGCCCCACCAGCAGAGAAAGTTCTGTAAATCACGAGAACTCGCCAATCTGAGAGCTTCATGCCGCGTAAGGAGTAATGGTATTGGCGGTTCAAGGTTCTGGACTCTCACACCCTGCTCTGAGTCAGGTCCGTATTTTCGGTTATGGAGGAACCCCTGACACAGCTCTTTCAAGTAGCGCTCTACGCGGATACGCTCATCGGCGGCATGCTGATCAACGAGCACCAAACTCGAATCATCCGAAGTACTGTCCTTGTTTTTTTCACCCTCAAGTAAGTCGCCAACTGGCGGGGTCCCTTTACCTCTAATAAGGCAAGCAATAAACTTGCGATCCACCTGACCTATAACCTTCGCTTGCTCGAGATCGCTTTTGACAAACCGGTATGCAGGGCCGGTAGGCTCAATCTGGAGACTGCCTCTCCTTGGACAGGTTCCGCATCGGTCATAATGATTTACCAAAGGAATTGGATTATCCGCTGCCACGTATACTGAATTGCTCTAGTCATCCACGTTAGTATGAACTGTTATTATTACACATTCTCCGAACAGACCTTGAGAGCATCTCTGAGCCAATCTGGAGTTGTCGGTCTGTTTGACTCAGTGGCCGACGGATGCAAATATAACGTGCGCCTTTCCTCACGGCGATCATCTAAAGATACTGTTGATCGTTTGTTGTTGACTTATTGCCGTGTTACAAGTGTGCCCTGTACGCAAGTCAATGATGAACCTTTGTCCCGTGCGGCCATCCGTCCATTTTTGATATTGGCTGTCATTGTTCTACAGAAAATGGTTTTGGTATGAATCGAACTTCATTGAACGAACACGAACCAAGTCGATACAAGGAGCCGTGGAGCTGTGGTCTATGGTGTTCGCCGAGTTGCCGTTATACCCAGCACTGCCATCGATTTCTTCAGTGCGAGTCCTTTGAATTCGTCTTTTTTTCCGTGGAGATTCTTGTCTTTCCTCGAGAGGCTGTTCACAACTGAGCTCAGTCACATATCCGCGGCTTTGCAAGAATCCGCGGACAATGGATGCTAGAAACGACGCAACAATTTCCATATCCTATTTACTGTCAGCTCGATCCTTGGCACTCAGGAATTCAGGTACTCGGATGTGAATGGCCGATTTATCTGGTTCCAGGCAATTGTCAACGGTTTCTGGAGGCAGTGTAAGGTTCAGCACATAAACGGGCCTCTTCTCGCCCTTCCGCGGAGAGCGACGAGTTACTATTTGGGATTAGCAACTGCATACGACGACGGATGAATGCTTGCTTACCAGACGCTGGTATTCCTGTATCGTCCTCATCCTCCGGCGCCTATAGCAGTAAGAAAAGAGCTAATACAACGGTCTAGTTGCTCACATTTCTTTGGAACGTACTCTTCTCAAAAACCGAATATATCGCCTTGTGCAGATCGCACTGGGAAATAAGGTGCCTATTCACATCTAGCCACGAGTTAGACTAAACTATCGGTTATACCAGTGTCTAGCCTACACAAAAACTGGTACATCTACGCAGAATCGTTAGTTTGTGTCAAAGAATAGAGTGTAATGAGCTCACCTTTGAGGGAGCGCCGACGAGACTGATGAACCCGTCTAGCTTTAGGTTGCCGGAAACTGCGTTTATTTCCTCGACTCGCTGCATGCTTTAATCGCATTTTTTCAAGTCGCTATTCACGATTTACCTTTACCAGTGATTTTCCATACAAATGCTGAAACGTCGCTAGGGTTGACCCCGTCTTAAGAGCATAAACATTGAGAGTGGTAAACCCAAGTCTCGGGCATACCTTTGGAATACGCCACGTGGAGTCTCTCGACGGCCCTGGCTTTCTCTGATTCTGCAAATTTTGCAGAGAAAACGATACATTTGGAAATACGAGAGCGTACGACTCGAGCTCGTGACGAATTTGTTCCAACACGCGTGTGGAAGGCAGATGGGAACGACGACGCACAGGAAGCTAATCGACATCAACCATGAGAGCATTTAACGGGAAAACAATTAACGATCATACATTGTAAAATGCATCACGGACATGGGCCGTCGTTCCAGGTGACTCCCTACGCCATCGTATCGCAGAGCCGTTGTAAAGGCTCTTTTCCCCCTGTGAACTTGTTAATAAAATGGATACGTGATGTGGGCAATCAATTACGCACTTTGACAATAACGGACCACGTATCATGGGAACGACTAGTTCGAGAGCAGATTTCCAAGCAAGACAGGTTTGCAATGGAAGCGAGTGCTATGAAATACACGCGTCAGACGTCCCTTTGCTGCGATCGAACGAGTAACGTGCCCTCGCCCCGGAATCCAAACGTCTCCTGTGCATTAATAGTGTTGCCCGCATAAGGCTTAGAAGTGTCTACACGAGTGAAGCATTAGTTTGAACCATCAATCTTGTCTTTAAACTCACTGTATCTTCCGCTGTCAGACCCTCCACCTATCACGTCCAACGCGTCCTTGCTAATACCGACACCATCGTCACGCACCCAACACGTCCACTCTTCACAATCCACACCAACGTCCACGTGTCGTGCTTCTGCATCCAAAGCATTCTGAAGCAGCTCGGAGACTATCTGTGACAGCGAAGACAGGATCTGGGTGGATCTCAATTTTGCGCGGGTCGGGGGTGGCAGGTGCTTGATGTCCATCATGGCAGATACAATTGATGATGTATTGATGACGTCATGTCGTTTACACGATGTAAACTACACTACATTCTGAAGATACCATATCCTTTCTTATCCCCATCCCATGTTAATGTTGTCGACGTGCGTGATCCGGGTTCACGAGACACAACACCGAGTGCAAGCCCTAATACATCTCTGGTATCAGTTGGCTTGATAACCCCATCATCCCATAGCCGAGCCGTGGAGTAGAGTGCAGTTGATTGATCCTCAATCTCCGCCTTCAGTGACCCATGCTGTGCGGGATCCCTAACCACGAATGAGCAACAAAGTATCATCCTATTAAAGCTAGCATACTTAGACACGGAAGTCATGACTTGTGATAATTGGGCGGATCCCATAACGGATACCCGTGCATTCTAGCAATAACTTTGAGCAGTTGTTTCCGGTCGTGGAAATAAAAAAACTTACCGGCCACATCCACAAAAAACGAGGGGAATACTAAAATAGATAGGGTTGCCATAAATAAGAGCACATAAAGTAGTTTCTTACAGCCCGGCCAGCCATTCCTTGAGAAAGAGAGGTTATTTGACATCAGAATGGACGGCTAACAGCTTACCATAATTCCCAGCGCCGAAGCTTCCGCCGACGATAACGGTGAGCTTAGGCACATCGGCGCACGCCACTGCTCGAACCATTTTCGCCCCTAGGGAAAAGATTATTATCAAGCAAGTTTCCGTAGAGCTCATCTCGAAACATGCCATCTTTAGCGATACCGCCCTTCTCGGCTTTGGAGCCAACCATGTAGCCTGCGGTTCTCGTATGAACTAGACCAAAGAAGGGATTGACAGTAGTTTACCTGTTACATTGACAAGGAATAGCAAAGGAATTTGCCGCTGGGAACACAATTCTATAAAATGGGTCGCTTTAAGTGCGGAGGGTGAAAATAAGATTCCGTTATTTGCAACGATGCCAACAGGATATCCGTGGATGTGAGCAAAACCCTGAATTATCACCGTAAGACATGCTATGTCACTTTTGGTTAAGCTACGCACCGTAATTATTGTGGCACCGTACTCCTTCTTGAATTCGCGGAAGCGACTCCCATCGACGATACGCGCAATGACGTCGCGCATGTCAAATGGCTGTCGAACATCCGTTCCAACAATGCCATGCAGCTCAGAGGAGGGGTATAGTGGATCCTCAGACGTTGCACTCGGGGGAACAGCCTTCCGACCTGCATAACCAAGGTCGCTCACAATTTCCCTAGCAATCGAAATGGCGTGTTCATCGTCTCGCGCCAAATGGTCTGTGACACCACTTTCGCTGGAATGCATCAAGCCTCCTCCGAGTGTCTCTTCGTCAACATCTTCACCAGTTGCCGCCTTGACTAGTGGAGGTCCAGCTAAGAATATGCGTCCCTGGTTTTGCACGATGATATTCTCGTCAGCCATAGCGGGAACATAAGCACCACCTAGAAAGCAGGTGAGAGTCAGAACAATAAGCTGTTGGAAGACAGACCTGCGACTGATATTCCATGCACAATGGCAATTTGGGGAATGTGGAGTGCAGACATTTGAGCCTACATGCAGAATGAGACATCGCAAGTGTGGAAGAAAACAATCCGAACCATGTTATAGAATATACGCCCGAAATGCTCCTTGTCCGGAAACACATTGGCTTGATATGGCAGAGCAGCGCCTCCCGATTCCACTGCACATCACCAGTCAACCGTCAAGCATCAATGGACAAGACCGAAGCAGCGTACCAACATAAACACACGGAATGCCATTCTCCCTAGCAATCTCCTGCGCTCGCAGATGTTTCTTGACAGTAAGGGGATAATATGAACCACCCTTGACAGTCGCGTCATTAACCACTATGACACATTCGCGTCCGGATATTCTACCAATGCCCGTGATCATTCCAGCCCCAGGGATGTGCTGACCCTGGATACACGTCATGTGCAGCCAGTGGTGATAGCTCGAGAAACGGTGAATTCGGGTCCAGGAGAAGATTCAGTCTAAGCTGCGACTATCAGTGACCTGGCACATCGACGACGCGAAACATATACCGTTCACGGGGCAAGCTTCTTCCCCTTACTCCGCATACGCTCTGCAGCCTTCGCACCGCCGCCTAACCGGGCTTCCGCCGTCTTCCTTTCCAAGTCTGCTACTAGTTCGTCCATGGCAGCGGACTTTGCGGCAAATTCGGGTGATGATGTTGAAATGAGGGATGGTAGAATAGATGCATGGTATGTTCTAGCAATACGTGGTGCTGTTCTGGACAAAGGTCTTTTTCAGGATATAGCGCGAACATTCGTGAAGTTGTGGATAACACCGGAAATCCGGGAACCAGTTCCGATCATAGTGATCGGACGGACCTTGTGTAGAAATGATAATGACATCTAATCTAATCTAAAAATCCTTCCACTCATCCCAGTCCGCCTTTTTGGTATTTGGTGTGGTTGGCGTAACTGTGCCCCAGCTCGTCGCAGATGCTGGCATAGCAGTACGGCTTTGTTGGTAATCACCAAAGAAATCATCCTCATCTTCGCGATTGTTGTACAATGCCGTCGTCTCGCCGTCTGGCCTCATCGACAAGGCATTATAGCCTGCTCTTGAAGGGCCTGCACCGATCCTGTCCTTCACGGTATCCACTACACCGCCCACACTCTCGGCAACGTCAACACCCAACTGCGATTTTGACCACTCATTTGCAGCACTGCCAACTATGGTTGCTTTCTTCTGCGCTTCTGTCATATACCCCTTGACGGTAGCCTGAAATGTAGGATCTGTCACTTTCTCTACACTTGGCTGTATTATATTCTCTGACACCGCTCGAGAGGCTCCCATGACAGCCGCTGAGAAGAGCGACCAACCTTTGCTCAGAGCTGTTGTCGGATTTTCCTGAAAGTCACTTAGCGTGGGAGCTGAGGCTGACGACAGCGCAAAAGAAGAGTGTTCACTGGGCGCTGGCGTGCTGCCAAAACCGGTGTAGCGACCGCCCTGAGAAGGTGGAAGATCTGAGGGGCGATTTGCGTTTTCTTTACCAAGAGATGCAAAATAGGCTTCGTTGCGGCCCTTTTGGTCAGTGGATAAATCCGGTGTTCTTTGAGAGGTGAGAGCAGGAGATGCACTGCGGCTTGGTACATTGCGAGTGGAAGCCCTTGCCTTTCTAAGACCTTGAGATGGAGCAGGTGAGCCAGAGCGGCTAGTGATTGGATCTGGGGATGACGGAAGCGAGGGAGCCCAGTCTTTTCCGGCTAGCATTGCATCCAACTAGATTGACATGAGTAAAGGGTCTTGGCAGATTTTTGACTACCATGCCTTTTCGCGATATTGTGTTGCCGCCCAGCAATGATATTTGTCATATGTGCTTATGCCATTTTTGTAACCTCCTTGTTCAACGGGCGTATATGACTGCAAAAACTCTTGGAAAGGAGCATTTCCCCCTAGCTGAAGTACAATGGGTGTTTGGTAAGAGGCAGAAGCGGATCACCCACTCGCATCCGCTTGATTTGGTCATCCTGCCAAGTGTCCATTGATACAGACCTAACGAAGCTGGATGCGAAGGTTATTAAGAGCAGGGAGCTGGCTCAAGAATAATCGTGCCTGACATGCACACCGAAGCCTCGATGCACGCCAGCGCATTGGAGGCAGAGGAAAATGGCAAAGCTGGAGGATATGTCAGCCTGGTCGATTGCGGAAAGGGGGTTGAAAGGACTAGACCTGAGGGAGGCCCACTGGGGGTTTGGGTTGGTACAGTCATTGCAGATCTTGTTGCCAAGAGATTCTGTCTTGATGAGGTCCTGGAGGATTTTCTTTGCGGTGGCCTGGTCCGGCATGGTGGAAGGAAAGTGGCAGGTGCACTGCCACCAATATGACCGTCGGGCATTCGACGCACACCGCCAAGGTTGCACAGCCACCCGCCCTCGCTGCCTACAGCAGCCTTCGCGGCTAAACCCGGCCCTCTGCACGTTCTTTCCATCCATGATTCAGCAGAACAACCACAGGCTGCACTCCTGACGTCCACCCCCTCCCCATTTCACGCGAAAAAATCACCGACGACCCAGAGGAATGGGCTGTATGGGTCGGTCATAGGAAAGTCCATCCAACTCTCTTCATTCCTATCAACTAGATATTATTTAACAGGCATTACTCGCTAGAAATAGTCCAGCATCCCCTCAGAGCACGAATGTGTGGTTTCGGAGACAAAGTACGCTGTTGCGACGAACCACGTCTAGCCACTCAACAGGCTTCTAGGACAGAAGACCTTTAGCGCCCGCAGTGGTGGCAAAACTAGTCGTGAGACGTGACGACAATACCATTGTAGACTCTGAGTACACATCTTTCAATCCCCGCTCGTACTCGCGACTCATCCTATATAGAGAGCTCGACTATTCTTTTTTCTTGGTAACAGTTGACTTGTGGTCCGAGGACGGGAAGCGAGAAGTGAACCTTGTGCTCCATCCCATCCTCCGTCGAGCGTTTTGTCCCAACAAGTACATCCAAATCAAAACGTCGAGGCACTAGCTCCTCGGGACAGGCACCTCGCGCGTCTGGCAACCAGACACCTGCTGAGCGGAATAGTCCAACATCTGTCCAACATCGTTTAGACGAACCGGTAGGCTGTTCTAGCCCAAGACTATTTATGGCTAATTAATTTTTAATTTTAACGCTTAGGCTTCCCCAACACCAATAACATCCCCTCAAACACCAAGTTATTATACCCAACCTGTACCAGATAATGCTAATTTTCAAGCCACGACTGCGTACGGCACACCTACATCGGAAACCGCACCGGCATGGAACTATCCTCAAGCTCATGTGATGGACCGCAGCGCAAGTTACCCTACAACAGCTCTACCTTCAATACAAACGTTTGGACGTAATTCAGCGACAAATACCATTAATGCCACACCTTCAGAAGCTTGGAATACTAATGGAACCGAACCAGACATGTTAGCATACCGCAATTGGGGAACCGAGGGTTATTCTGCTCAACATTATGCCACCACACAGACAGATCCTTCTCTGCGAACAAACCAGCACGATAATCGCGAGCAAACCACATGGCCGCAGCAACATGATGAATACAATGCTTCCGCAACGGAACATTCTATGTATACTGCCGGAACATTTACTTCTCCACCCCAAACGTTGCAAACCCCTGTATCACAAGTGCCTCCCCCGCAGCCTCAAAGTTATTATCCCCAAACTCCGACGCAACAGAATTCGTCACCTGCATCGTCAGTCCAAACTGTTGCTACTGCTACCGTTCCTCCTCCGACCCCTTCCCGGACTCAACACACCTACACGCGAACGTTGGTCGGACCTTTATCTTCCAATGCCTGCCGATTAATGGATGAACACCGAAAATGGGGAATCTTCTTTCTATTCCAAGATCTATCCGTCCGCACCGAAGGTCCGTATCTTTTACAACTTTTTCTGATATTAATCTTGACGTCCTAGGTGCAAAGGTACGTTCCGCTTAAGGATGCGTCTATTAAACATCGGGGCGTAAGCAGATTCTGTCATCCTCCTTGCCTGTTTGACATGTCGGGCTGCCGGTTCGTTAGACCCCCAGCGCCCGAGTCGGGAGCGAGCCGTGTTCACACGGATATATCACCCGTTCTCGCACAAACTTTCACTCAACCCTTCACCGTCTATTCGGCCAAACGTTTCCCAGGCGTTCCCGGTATGTAGATCTGTATCATGTGCCCTGGTATAAAGGGGTCCTTAATTAAAGTTTGACAGATACAACTGCACTATCCATAGCTCTCGGCAACCAAGGACAGAAATTGCCACTAGTACCTAACCCCCCTTGTTGCCTACCCGCGAAGCTAACCTCTTTCAACAGCGAAACCGCCATAATAAACGTCGACAGCACGGATCGGATTCCGATGATGCCGACAGTGACGAGGCATAGTATTATAGCGTACCGCTCCTATTTCGAGACCCTCGGTCTCTTTGACCATTATTCTCCCGCTTACTATTCTAGATCATGTCCACGAATACCGCTTGTTGTATTTCATATCACCTAATCTCCGCCTACCCACCGTGTCGTATGCCTTAATTATTTTCACTGTCTGCGGATAGTTCTGGTGTATTCGTTCAAACTGTAGCCTGGCTTTCTGTCGAATTTGTTGCTTCACCTCCGGATCCACGTCATCCCAGTTTTCGTCGACATCATCGCTTCTCAGAGGATTGATGACGTACCCTGAGTCGAGGCGTGTCATAACCATTATCAACATTTGTATAACAATAAGGTGGGGACGCCAAACGTTCCAATTTGGTGCGATGTGCTGAAGAAGCCGGAGAGGCCGCACAATACTGTCAGGTATCAAACAGCCCAGCAGCAATTACGGGATCAGAGCGTGCGAGGTTTGGAGTTGTGCCCAAGACCTTCAGTTTTTCACGGCGGCGAAGTTCTATGTGGGATGCACCAGTGGTCGTCCTTGAATCGCCGGAAAGATCAGGAGGCTCGTCGGCGTCAGCGTTATCCAATTTCTCCATGCGTTCAATCTCCCGGACCAATATATCTCTTGGGCTCTTCCACTTGTCCCAATTCGGCAGAATAACCTTCTCAACGACCTCGAACGCATAGTCGATCTTCCCAGCTCGTATAAGGGCCATCACGAGATGATTCCAGTTATGCGAGTCGAAGCCGAACCCCTTCTCTTTATGCTCTTCCCATGCTTTCACCACTTGATCATGGTATCCTGCCGCCGACATGGCGTCAATGTAAATCGATAATGGGGTACATAAAATGCTATCCTTCAGCCGCGAGTGAAGGGAAACAGACTCGGGGATGCCCTGGATTGCCTTCGTACTTTCTGTGTAGTCTAACCCCAGCTGGACGATTTGAGGCCAAAGGTGCATCACCGGTTCAGGCTTCTTAGCACCCCGGTAGCTGTTCAGAAGCAGAACCAAGATACCAAGTGTAGGTCGACCTCCGGCGTCGAGCATATCTTGATATAACCTCTCAATGTCCTCCGGGCGGTTTGCTCTACAGTAAGCATTGAGCAGCGGGCCATAAACGTGCTCTAGGGCACTCTTCCTGTCCTTCCAAGGCTTGTTCCATTCAGCGCCTTTCGGGGTCAAACTCTTGATAAATTCTTCGGCTAAAACCAAACTTTCCGAAGTCTTTTTACGAGCGCCTAAGCCGTGACTCTTGAGCAGCGTTGCGATAGAGATGGATGAAGGTTCAATTCCTCGCTGGACCATTTCATCTAACACAAGCTTTGCCTTGGGCACGTCCCGGTCCTGGATGAACCTGGCCATAATAATGGTCAAACAATAGACCGTGACTAGTTTGTTTGATCTCGGCAACGCATCTATGTTCCGAAAGATGTTTGTTGCCACATTAGTTAGACCAGAATCACAGGCCGAGTTAATAAGGGTGGAATACATGTAGGCGTCGGGTTCAATACCGTAGGCCCTGAATTTGTTGAAAAGGCGTAAGACGAGACGATAAGGAGCACCGATGTGTACATAGGCTTTGAGCAGATTGTTGTAGATTGTTGTTCCGAGCCCGTTAGTATGATCTGCAAAGGCGTCCTCAAAAAGTTTGAACACTCTAATTACACCTCCCCAGGACCTGGCTTCGATGTGGACATTCATCAAAGTTGTGACCATGTGACAATCGGGAATGATACCCTCTCGGATTGCGCGCATGTAAATAGCCTCTGCGCCGTCCACATCCCCTCGGCGAGCTAAGAGAGACATAATGGTGGTGTATATGACGACATTTGGTCTTATGCCTGCTGCTTGCATCTGAGATAAGACGGCGGTGATAGACGTCATATCATCGCGAAGAGCAAAGCAATTGAGGATAGCACCATATATGTACACGTCTGCCTTGTAGCCTGCTTTGAACATGAGATCTAGCCATTCGTTGATCTGTTCGAGATCACCCTTCCGTGAGAAACCATGGATTAACGAGGAAAACGTGAACCGAGTGGGTGAATTAAGCCTTGACCCATCTTCAGCCACGGGATACATATCATTGAAAAGCTCCAAGGTTTTTTCCATATCCCCACGGACAGCGTGAGAATACATATACAAGGTCTTGACATCTTGGTCATCCCAGCCGTGGGCTGCGAGGTCGTCGAAGAACTGTTTAGCGCGGATATGATCACCTTGTTGAGCGTATAATTCTAACCCTACGACCAGGCGCTCTCGGTCCGGCTCGCTTCTACCATTGGCTAATAAATCGTAGAGCTTATTTGCGGCTGGAAAAGAATTAACACGAGTCAGAGCAGCGACCAAGCGAAGCCCCACCCGCGGCGGAACATCGATTCCTCGCATTTGCATAGTACGATAAATGTTAAGAGCAGGCATAGGCCGGCGCATCTCGCAAAGGAGCTTGATTAGGATGTGACAACATGTCTCGAAGTGTTTTAGAGGCCAAACGTTTTTCAAATTATCGATGACTTCATGGGGACGTTGAATATAGGCCAAAATCTGATGAAATGCAAGGCGGAGAGACCTTCCGACAACGAGTTTCCGCCGATTTGTGTCATAGAGGAGTGGTTTGATGAAGTTCCATTCATGCGCAAGAAAATCAAGGAATTGAACCGCGTCACGACGGCGCCAGATAGCAAGAGTAATTGCCTCGTAAGCTTGAGCACTGTCATAGTCCTCGCTTGGCGCGGGAAATCCTTGGGCGGAGTGAAGAAGCTCAAGCGCTCGGTCACAATCATCCAGCATGGCGGCGCAACGGGCCAAGAGACAATGACGTCTACGACTGCGCGAGGATGAGGCTATAGGTAATAGCGTTGCTCGAATAGCTCCTGAAAAACATTTTCCCCAGCCGCGTACGGCATCCACATCTAGATCCTTCTCACGTTTCCGTTCGACGGTCCGAATCATCTTCGCTATTAGCTCCAATACGTCGTCGGGAGAGATGACAGAGAGCGCGTTAGACTCTACAGCAGCTAGATAGGCGTTCCATGCATCATCGAGATTAAGCTGTTCCAATTCCAACTGTGAAAGTTGCTTAAATCGCTCTGCTGCTTCTCCTGGATCAGCAGGCAAAGTTGGAGTGGAAGCTGAGGGATTTAGACTATCTGGGGGGCTACCCCGCCCTCCTAAGGAGCTGAATTGCGAAGCGATCGAACGCACGGGTTCCGAGGCATGGAGAGCGTGTTTTCGTTGAAGGCTATGGACGGATCGATGGGAATTTGTTCTTGTTCGGGTATGTAGGGAACGCGGGACTCGAGAGGATTCACGTCGGGGAGTGCGGACCCGATCAGCCAAAAGCTCGTCGAGCACGAGCTTGCGGCAGTGGACTGTAAGAAGAATGATGTCAATTTTATCTGTGAGCATGATGCAATCCACTAACTTGGACACCAATCAGAATGCCTAATTGAGCATCGTGTCCATTCCTGACACTCGAACAGCTGCTCTGAACAGGTGTGATTGGGGGCCTTTTGCTTTCCCTTGGTGCGACGCGGGGCAGGGGTGAAGAAGTTCGATGAGACATACTTCTTTGGCGCGGATGGTAGGCCGTAGGCTAGTCTAATAGGTCCGATGGCAGAATTACGAGCCGAAAGAAGTGAGTTGAGCACAAGTGAAGCAAGGGGTTCTACCATAGAGCTCGTCGGAGAAGACGAGATTGGATCTATGCCTCGTGGTCCAAATAAGTCAGTAAAGTGCGCTCACAGGGTGACGGGACGCTTACCTGGCCAAGACGCACAGTTCACGCGTCCATACCAGAGCAGTAAAAGTTTGTAACCTGTTGTCGCGTGTTTGCAGATCGTCACATGACCTCCGCCTCCATGCCATCGGAAGCGACCGCGGTGCCAGAGCACGAGATTATCATTGCCCGGACACAGGAGGAACGGGAACAGTGCTATGATGTGGTACTGAATTATTCTTAGCTGCGCCTCGAACATGTCTTGAGTCAATTTAATTCAGCGTATCGCGGTTTTCGTCCACGAGCAGAAATTCCCGCTCCACACCGAGCTAGACAAGTATGTTGCTCATCTAGTAGAAGTTCCTCTGACCTTTCTCCAACCACGCCAGGTTCGATGAAAGCGCCACACATTTCTTGCTCAGGTTAACCCCTTCTCTCATACCAATTGGGACTATCCGCACTTTCAAAGTCCCAGATACCCAATATTACAAGCTCACTCGTCTAGCAGTCCTGAAAGAATACCGCCAGTTTAGTTTCGGACGTAAGCTTGTTCAGGCTATGCACGACTGGGTCCGAAATGCCGCAATACAGGCGGGTCAGACCGGTTCCGTCCAAATAGTCGCTCACTCCCAGATCCCAGTCAAGGGCTTCTATGCAAAGTAAATGTCACTCTGAGCTACCCATGATCCTCACTGATGGTATCAATCTTTTCAGGTTTGGCTATCGACCAGAAGTAAGTTTGAGCCAAATTGATAAGGCGTGACATCCATATACTATTATCACCTTCTATTAGGGTGACGAATTTGATGAGGATGGCGATCCACATCAGAAGATGGTCTTCCAGTTACCACTCGATCCATTATCCTAATTGTCCTAAATGGCCTAGCACCGATCGATCTGAAAGCATGTGGATAAGTCAATGAGTGGCGTATGCTACTACTTTACAAATGCAACATAGGACTAGCAGGTTCAAAAATACTATAGATACAGGTATAGCCGCTACGAAGATATCAACGGTCCAAATACCAACGAATAGGTATATGATTAGACAAAAGAATAGACCAAAATATGCACGGAGAGAAAGGGTCGTAACGGGTCATAACTAGTCGTTAATCGAAAAAAATTCAGGAACGGTTCGGCCGGTTCAGTCCCTCATCAGTACTGAAATCCTCACTGTCACTTTCGAAATCAAACTTCATGGTAGAGAAAGCGGGACTACCAGGGAGGATGCTAAAGTTGATGCTGGATATTGGTCCCGTCGTGCCTTCCTCATATAATTTGCGCGCAGCTTCATATTCCATCTTCTCTTGTTCAGCTTGCGCGAGGAACGGCTACATCCGATCAGTTTGTTGCAAATAACCATGATCTAAAATATCTCACCTGACGCTCAGCATCGGTCATCGAACGCCACTTGGCAGCGGCAAGAACGCTTTGCTTTGTTGTCTCTGTCTCATCGCCGAATACATCCCGAACAAGCCTTGGATTCGCACGAATGCGTTGAAGGAACATGAAATATGCACTGAGGGGTTTCTTGGGGGCATTGGGGTCCTTGATATTGCCTTTGCGAGACTTGCCGGCTTTCCGCTGGGCAGCGCGGAAAGCGTTCTCGCGCTTGATGTCCTCAGGCGTGAGAGAACGCATATACGCATTGAGCTCACGCTCTCGGGCTTCCTTCATGGCCTGTGAACGACGTTTGTAGGGCTGTTAATAGCACAAAGTGTTATGTCAGATGGAATGACGTCAGCACCGGCACGTACATCTTTCTCTTCTGGACTGAGATTAGCGTATTCTTGCCCCGCTTCCTTGGCTGCCTGCGCAACGTTTAATTTCCGGGTACCGGACGCTTGCTGTTTCTGGATCCAGTCGGTAAAATACAGTTGCCACGCAGACGGTGCCAATTTTGGCGGTTTCAATACTGGCTTCAGTGCTATCAATAAACATTAGCCCCGCGTCATTCTAGGCCATCTCATTGAAAGTACTCACGTATGTCATTTCCCTTTTCCTTTTCCGGCGAAGGTTCGTCAGCCGGAGGAGTACGCTTCTTCTTCCGAATAGTCGCGTCCCGATCGTCGTTACTGATGACGGACTCTGCTCGCCGACTATAAGAACGCGTCATGCTTGGAGCTCGGGCCTCCGACACGGATGGGGCACTCGAAGATTGGAATATCTGATTGGAAGTGATGGAACCGCGTCTTCCGGGAATTCTTTGCCGTACGGTGCTGTCACAAAGGGGTGAATGGCGGACCGTATGTCGGGCGATAGAGGGGGATCGCAAAGAACTCGGGCCATCCCACAATTGCGTCGCCCAGGAAGGCGTTGCAGCTGACACATCTTGGGGAGATATTGAATCGACCCTTTGTCTGTGAAAGTGTTGAAGTTCGTCAATCGGAGAAGTTGGCGATAACGATCGGGGGAGTGGGTGTAGAGCGGCGAAAGTGACCGGAGAAAGCGCCATGTTGGGCGGAAAATGCGATTGTTCACTAAATGGAATAAAGGAACTAGATTGAGATGAGTCCAAAGACGATGGGATGGGTATCGGTGATGCAGGTGATCCTGTGAGCGAGAAATCCGAGTCGTTTAACCAGTTGCCTAGAAACGGAGGACTGTCGAACGAAGGAGATATTTCATCCCGAACGGGTGCGTAGACATTGGTAGTGGGAGATGGTGGAGGAATATCATAATCGAGCGGCGCAGAGTTGGATGAGACGAGGAAGACGGGCCTACCAGAGTCGTGCAGTGGCTCCCATGGCAAATGACCTGGACCAGATCCCATGTGAACGTCCTCAAAGTCCAGGGGACCAAAAATCATCATTTGGTCGTTATCGGAGTTGGGATTGAACTGGGAGGAATCATTGAAGCCGAGATGGGGTACCTTTGGGGACGTATCAAGGTAAGTGATGGCAGAAGAGTTGAAGGGAGGGCGGGTAGCAGTAGGCATGGATGGCCTATAATATGGGGAACGCGAGAATAAAAGCGTGTGGCCCACAGACTTGGAATGGAGGAGAGTAAAGCTTGAAAGTAGTTTTACGAAGCGCCGGGGGGCGGCTATAAGAGGAAACGGCATTGGTGTCGGAGATCGGAAGCGATTACCATACAAGTGAATGACTTGAATCAGCGGGACTCTGACGCTCTTGACCTACAGAAAGGGGTTTGCTTTGGCAGCTTCTATATCAGGATGGCGAACCAGTCTGCGCCTGCGCTGTGGACAAGAATATACCGCGATGCGACCATTCACTACAACAAATGACAAACAATGCCCTGGTCCCGGCCGCCAAGGCTGTGTTGCGCTAGAATCCTAGTCGGGAGCGGGCAAGAATGGATGACTGCAAATTGCGCGGACACAAATGCGGTAACGTACGGCCAAACAGGGAAGGTATGACCCGAAAGTTCGGCATACATTGTCCAAAGTCCGATGTCCGTGAATGACATAAGATTAGTGCGAGTCGCACAAACACATGAACAGATAAATGTCATTTCTAAGATCCAGATCTACAAAATCACTATCTCCGGCATACGATATTTCTTGCTGTTGTATGGGCTCTTGCCTACCTACTCGATCGCCGCTACATCAGCAACTGTCACCCGTATATTAAATCCTATAGCGTACCTCCCAGCCAGGAACATCCTTCATGATCTCCCGCTCCCGCGCCAGGGCAGCTTGCCGCCGCCGATAACCATCGCGGTCTCCTTCCGCCATTAGTAAGGGCACCAAATGTATACGTGACCAGACTTTTTCTCGTTCTAATTCCCTAAAGAAGCCCATACCATATTAGTTTATATTCCGGCCCGAAGCCAAGTCAGAACAGATAAGGATGCGGACTGCTGCGGCCGGATCCTATCAGTGCCACGTTTAGCGTTGAGCGGGCTATGTCGTGACACGTTTCACGGTTCACTTGATTGTTTGTGCACTGCGGTGCACAATAAGCGTAAAGACACACCTTCTTTCCAGATTGCCTTTTCCTACTCGATAAAATCCATATGCACATATTGCTGTAACACCCCCGAGTATGGCATAGGCCCCTGGGCCCTTTAGTGGAAGGTTGCGCTTGTACTTGACAGCTTCAAAGCCCCCTGGCGGGGGCATATCTCTGTGAAATAAATGTGGTTGAAGGATGTTCATCTGAGCCTATACAACATGAACATACTGTCTAAAAGGAATTGACACTGCATTGCGCAGGGTGAGGACAAGAAAAAGCTGCGCAGGTAGAGTACTCAACTTGTTGAGAGAATGAGTCGGGACAGCGCTCAGAGACCACGGTTCGCGTCGGATTCCCACGTGATGTTAGTTTGCGCCGTGGGAAGCACAGCGAATGTTGGAAGTCTTGCACAGGCGCCGCGACACGCCTTGAGTCAGGAGTATAGCAAGCAATAGATTTGAGTTTGGTGTGGAACTAGGTCTTTGTTGTTACAAGGTGTACGAATCACTTGAATCCAACGATATGTCAAGGGGAGAAACGGAACGGCAGTCAGAATAATAGCGCCAATAAGTTTACTTCAACACTGCCAGCTGTCGGGGTCTCGCGTCTCCTTTCACACCAGCCATCATGTCCAGACACCCGTCCCCTGGCCCATCCTCTCAACCTTCTCACCAACCACCCTCTATTTCTGCAAGACTGAAGCCTCCAAAACCTTACCCCATCGGCATAGCTGCCGGCGCGGAAGATGTCAAATATCAAACGAAATACAAAGAACTCAAGCGAAAAGTCAAAGACATTGAATCTGTCCGTCTCCACGTTACCGCTCTGTAACTCGCGTACTCAACATTCTTAGCACAATGATAAACTTCATTTCAAAGTTCTTCAAGCTAAGCGTAGTATACAACGCATGAAAGTGGAACGAGCGTGCGTCCTTCGTTTCTCCGTTTTCCGTCCGGGCGTTCAAGTTTTTTTGTTATAGCATCCTCTATGAGCGTCTTTCTTCTGCTACGCCTCCTCCTGATGTTCATGATCGACTTCCAATCCAACAAGTCCATCATCCCGCTCCCGCCCATCCTCCGTACCAACAATCATTACGCGGACATCAGGGAAATGTACAGCACCGCGAGATACGCGATCATGCTCCTCCAGGAGACGATCATGCCCATGCGGAATACCTGCGCAGCCAGGGAAATTCGAGAGCCCCAACTTCTGATGCTCGTCACCTCCCAGCGATGGATTACCCAATGGGACCTGGCGTGCACAGTCCAAGACGCAGTTCAAGTGGTCATGATTCTGGACGTCAGCTCCCACATATGCAGCAACTGCAATCAATGCCAATCGAAATTCCTCGTACCCATAGTCTTCCTCCATCGCACACGAGCCCATCTCTCCACCATTCACATGCGCCACCTTCTAATGAACGGAGCAGGTCGCATCATACCTCCCATTCTCGTGGACATCCGTCCTCGCAACCTTACGTACCCAGTCCGAATCAGCCACCTTATCCAGATAATCGGACACCCTCTCAGCATGGACAAAGCCCGGCCCTCTCCGAGAGGGAAAGGCCAAGACGCCACGACATGCATGAGGCGAATGAACCACATAACCTTGCGCGTCATCAGACGCCTGTTGCACAACACTCCCCGTCTCTTCACCACAGTGATATTCGGTCATCGAGCCGGGTACATGGTCATCAGCCCATGGGTCCCGGAACATATATCAACCGAGACGAACATCATGACTTGCAAGACATAGACCGGGAGCGCGAGTGGGAGCGGAGTCGAGAATTGAACCGCGGGCGTGAATATCCCTCGTCGCATATGCCATCTCCTTTGTTGCATCGGTCGCGTTCGGAACGTGGAGAACATTCAGAACACCATATTCCTCGGACCCGAGAAGAATCTGAGTATTACCACGAGGGTCCTACCAGCAATTACCCCATACATCACCGCCCGGACTCTCCAGGACCGGGATCCGGTCTGGGGCAGAGACCTGATACGCTCGCTCAAAGTTATGATACCGAGCGTTCTCGATCATATCGTCTTCGTCCAGTTAAGCCACATGATGATGACGAATACATGCACCCTGAAGAAGGACGTTCGCAAGTAGCAGGTGGTGGTGGTGGTGGCGCGAGCATCCCTCCACCCCCACAGGAACCATCCCGTGCGCCCGCTGAACTATCTAGAAAGCGGAGCCGTAACGAAATGGAGGTCGACAGCGATCCGGAGCCCGAGATAGCGTCTGGTGCAGCAAATCCAGGATACATTGGTGGAAGGCTTTCTGATGATAGGAGTACAAAGCGTTATCATTTGCCTCGGAGCGTTGATAATCACGAAGATAGCCGAATGGGGCCACCATGAATTCTAATAGAGCAGGCTCTTCCTGTTTTTCCCGCCAAGCGGTCTCGGGTGCTCTAAAAATACGTTTTGTGTGTATATGTGCTGTTTCCTTAAAAAGGTGCTATCTATTGGTAAAATAGTGTTGATTGATCAATACATCTGAATCTTCTTGGGTATCATCCATTTGAGGATGTCACTTTATGGGCAATCCGCGTCTGCTGACTAGTCACCGGTTCGCCGGTTACCTTTCAGAGGCGCCCTTCCCCTTCCCCTGAGATCGAAAACGGAACCTCTGCCTCACAACAAACTGCATCGCTGTTCTCGATGTTACTCTTTTTGAATCCAAAGCAGCCAATTGGATCTAACCAAGGCACAAAAATATTGATGATAAGTGTTGGCGGAACGGGATAACCACCGTGTCACCGAACTCGCCCATGATCGTCTGGCAAAGAACAAGGTTCGCTGCTGGCACTTCTGTCTCCATTAACATACAATCTAGAAGACCAAGAAGCAGTCCAACGTTAGATTCGGGGTACGGACACCGCGTGACAGCTTGCTTAACGGCGCACATACGGCGAGCGTAAGCACCATACCAGATGGGTTCCTGGTCCTCAGCTTAACCATGTTTATCTGGAGATAATGTATTCGTGGCGGTGGTCATACGTGTCGTCGTTGCTGCAGCCAGCAGCGCCAAGGGCTGTTACGTTCCCGAGTCGGCTACGGCTTTCAAATCGAAAATAATGTCCATGATGTAAGGCCCTAACGGCTAGTACATCGCGGTATGTCATCAACATATTGTCGGGGCAGGGCCAGAAATGCGCGCGCCATCCGTCTCGGCCAGCTCGGCGCTGGCAAAGGACGCCGCTCTAAACATTTTTTGTGGCGGCTGCCAAGGGTCGACTTGGCGGCTATGTTAGCTCCATCTGTCCCCGAAGAACTGCGCACCAGACCTACCCAGTTTGGAGAAAATACAGCGGCTGGCTCGGAAGGCTGGAGCGGTTTGGCTCGTCTCGCACGCGACCAAAGAATGGCAGTAGTCGGGGCGTCGTCCCGCGAATATCTGAAGACCCGGCACGACACTTGAAACTGTCTGGCAAATATTGTATTTTAAGAATGGAACAAACTAATGAAACAGGTCAGCAGACCTTCGTGAGTGCTTCTCCAGGGTCCATGTAAGTTTTCACTATCTCTTGATGATGAGTGACAAGTAAGGTTGACCGGTGACCTGGTGAAGGCTAGAATGAAGGAATGGTCTCACAGACGTGGGTAGTAGGGTACGAAGCAATTGAATCCCTGGTATGATGATCAAGACAGCTTCGGCAAGCCTAGAGTTTGGCGTGTGATGTGTGATCGTCCATGGCACAATCAACCAGCTAACCCGTAGTAGAATGGAAAAGACGAAGATATGGCTGACATCCGATGCCGCTAGCAATCGACATACGAACAAGGTTCCACCTGACAAAAGTATGGGCCTAATCACGGTAGCCCCATGGTCAAGCTGCGAGCTGTCCACGTTCTCCGGCGGCGAAACCTTAGAAATGGTGGACCCGAAGAAGACGTAATCGAGCCGAATAGCTCACGCAATTCTATAGAATTCTATAGAATTACGGGGACCCAAGAAGACGAGTCAATTGGAGACAGATGACGGGGAAGAATTGCCACACATGTCGCACAGAAGATTGCAAGTCACAGCTGTGTCCCCAATAACCGTTGTGAAGTGCAACCTGTTGTGGTAACAGTCAGTATACACGAGTTGCATTTCATGACTCGGGAACGATAACTAATAGGAAAGTTGGCGCAGACTGTGCATCCGAAGTGGATTCAGAAACGGCTCTATTGTCGCAATAATTGATAGCTGTCTAATTTGACATTTCTCACGTTCCCAACGGCGGGCTTGTTATTCCAAGTATAATGCATCTTCAGCTTCAATTCTACGACAAGTTTTGCTGGGAGCGTGTGTATCCAACCGTCCCATTATGACATAGTCTCTACCGATAGACATGTTCAGCTAGATAGGTGTGAATTAATCAAGAATCTGTTGTTGATTAAGCTAGACCTACAATGGAGATTCGCGGCAATCTCCGCTTCTGCGCGATCACCATTGGCTAGAAGCTTCTCTTTGTTGTATAAGAGCTCTTCACGTGTTTCTGTTGCAAACTCTTGGTTCTGGGCTGTGGCAATACAATGTAAACCATCTAGGCACAGGTATGTCCATATAAATCCTACTTTCAACGATAGCGTCAACAGGACACGCTTCTTGACAAAAACCGCAATAGATGCACTTGGTCATGTCAATATCTGTGTGATATCAGTTTTTGCTGTGTGACGGAAGGCACATATATCACCATATTTAGTTGTTTTTCTCGAACCGTCTGCCCGTGCCTCGCTCTCGATAGTGATCGCCTGGGCAGGACAGATTGCCTCACAAAGCTTGCAGGCTATGAAAAGCCGGTAAACCATTTATTTCCGCCTTTCACGTAGCGCCCTTACCAATGCAACGCTCCTCACCGCTAGGGTAACGACGAAGAGCATGTTCGCCGCGGAACCGGGGAGACAAGGGTCCCTTCTCGAAGGGGTACATGATCGTGTACGGAGGTCGGAAAAAGTTCTCTAGCACAACCCACATGCCTAAAATACTCTCAACTTCATAACGGAGGAGAAATACAAGCACTATACCTCGAACGATCTCCGTGAAAAAGAATATATGAACGGCTTTGTCCAAGGCACTTGGACCATCCTTATAAGGGTCTACTTCCGTTCCTTCGGTATTTTGTACCTGCGGTGTGGTGTGATTGTGGCGGTGTGAGTGCTCCCCTGTATTACCAGCATGGTTTTGGTTCGCGGGTGCGTGTTGAGCATGGGAACAAGTTGACGATGACAATAAACGACGGGTCTGGAGTGTAGCGCGTAAGTGTGGAGATGCATTTGCGGCCCTCATGTAAGGCTGAAGGCCCACGAGTAACTGAGAGCGAGCGAAGGCCATGGCACGAAATCGGCGTCGCCCGCTACGTCGAGTCGGAATGAGGCTTTGTGTGATGCGGAACAGTAGTCACAGCGTGACACCATTACAACCAATCACAAGAACAAAATTACTTACCGTTATCGTTCTCTATGCCATCTAACACATCCAAATCGAAATCTAAGGAGCCTACTCTCACGGATCAGGGTGCATACGATGCATAATGCACGATATACTGTCTCTCGTTGACTCTACCTTACAGACATTGAACAGAATTTTGTCCGTATACAAAACGAGCTACAGACGCTAGCAGGAAAAATTGGTGAATTGGAACAGGAAGCAGATGAGCACGGGTGAGCGCTGGCCGATCAGCTCGTCAAATTATATTTATCCATATATACTTAAAGACTTGTACTCTCCACGTTGAACGAAGCTCTCGCGGAGGACCCTAACCGAAAGTGCTTTAGACTTGTCGGTGGCATACTGGTTGAGAGGACCGTAAAAGATGTTGTACCTGCACTTCAAACAAATCGAGATGGCGTACGTTTTGATCTCAATTCTGATCATAACATCTCTAATAGTTGGATCTCAAGATACGCAAAGTGATCGCCAACCTAGCAGAACAATACAAATCAAGAGAAAAGGATTTTGAATCGTTCAAAGAGGAGTATAACATACGTCCTGCCGGGACTGCGTAGTTGTTGATCTAGAAAACGCGTCATCAAATGCATCATGCACGCCACTCAGGCACCCGCACTGATCATGAGGGTCCTGTAGTCCCATTAAGCATGACAACAGCATGCTTCTTGGCCTCAAGGTCGTTTTAAGAACATTGAACTAATATTAAATTTGCCTAGGGAGAAAATGGAGTATAGTAACGAGTCTAACGACTTGTTTCATATGGTGCACGGTACTTCCCGTTTGTACAACCTTCTTTCTTCCTTGACCTCCCCCATGCCTGTAATATTTGGGCAAGCGCCTGAATCCCTTCGCTCCTTTGCTCGAAACGTTACGATGCTTTGCTTTAATCTTGAACCCTCGATTTGTCCAGGCAGCTCTGAAGTGAATGAATCGCCCGAGAGACGTTCGCCGCCGCCAAATATTGAATAGTATCTGTCTGCTGCACACATGGTGATCTTTTCCCAATGACTGAACACCCTAGCGCGCATGGCAATTCGAGTATTCCAATTATTTTCAGCAGAAAGAATCGTACATACGAGAACTCCCCATCTAATCGATCCTAACTGGTTAAAGTACATATTACTGGCCTTGATATTAACCGTAACTGATGCATGCGTGAGGGATTTGCTCTTCTCATCCCGATGTTAACCTTTTCGACATCGCTCCCAGGTTAACGGAGTGAGGCTTGTCAGAGGATGCCAGTCCTGTAACCATTGATCGAGTGGTCATCGACATCGCGCAGGTTATCGAAATCTTCACTGAGGTCAGTAAGTGTCACCAACAATAGCAGTAGTCAAACTCAGGACTCAACACTGCCCTGCGCCATGAATATTATATGGGACCTGGACTGGGGCGGAGGTCAAGATAGAAAGGAGGAGACGGGTGTACAATCCGACTCGAAGGAAAAGCGGCAAGTCCGTTTGTCGTGCGTCATTTTGAACTGTTCAAGCAACATCGTTAACTTAACAAACGCACTGAAAACAAGTCTGTGGTATTCCCTGGAAGTGTACTTGGTAAAGAGAGCTCTCCTCGAACAAGCTGCTCGATGTAAGGTATTGATATATGTATCAGGCACGATCAGCCCTAAATAATCGAGGACAAAATTGTTGCTTTCGAGGATTTGGCCAGGGGTATATCACCAGCGGGCGGCGTCTTGAGTGACTCCCACTCCCGATAAGTGTTTGACCGGAATCTGCCGTCCAGGCCAATGAATGCATCAGACGTTCGATGAAACCTAGTCCTGGGCCCTGGCCAGGGGGTGAATCCCGGTACATCGCTTCCCAGCAGGCAGAAAAAAAGGTAGCTGGAGAAGTTCTGGCTATAGGTTTGCTTGTCTTCACTAGAAGTGACTCTCTTGCAATCGTTGAGATACAAACAGACTGTCTTCGCATGGGGTCCCAGTGACGCGATGGTATTCGTATATGAGATTCATGGCCCATAAGTAGTTTGCTCACTTGAATGCTATACAACCTGGGGTCATTATGTTTTCCCGTTGTTTTGATCTTCGGGCCAAAAACCACTCCGTCGTTACTAGTAATCCAAAATTCAAAGAGTTAGAGTTTGCTTCATGGGCACTGGTCTCCACGTCAGAGTTAGCCATACTAACGGTAACATGAAATGGCGTCAGGGTAGTAGTCTGGCATCCGGAATCGGCGATGGTAATGGACCAGGTGGGAAGCAGCTCTCAGAGTTCCTTCTGATTGCGATAACATACGGCAACAACACCATGGTTCTGCGTAAAGATTGCGCTAATGGCATCCAACGTCGATTGGAAAGTCCACGCTTGTCTCGTCTATATCTGTGCCAGCCCCTCGAGTAAACGTCGGCATAGATGGATTTCCATTTCGAAGTCGTAATGTAACGACGCAGCATAGTGATACTGGTGAACTCGCCCATGACCCGCGCATCGTCGCGACATCAAGCCCATTTCTTAGACTTAGATGATGATTCGGCAGTAACAGCGTTGTGTCCCGAGGTGGCATGAGACTTGGAAAGTACGTGATTAAAACAAAATCGGCGCAGAAATCGCTTTCAAGGTTCACTGGTAGCTTTGACCGTTGATGACCTATTTAGCACCGACAAGAACGACCTGAGAATCATACACTGTGACTAGTGATAGTGACTGTTGCTGTTGACGACGATAATGGGGAGTGTTGTTTGCCACTATGTACATGATCTGGAAACCTTGACTACTAAATCACACTCATCATAATCAAGTCGATCCAGCAGCAGGACTGTGACCATGGATCAAGAGCCGATGCTAGTATTTGATAATCTCGACATAGACCTCGTCATCAAAGTATTGAACCATACTCTATTTAGTAATGTCTTCTCCATTTTCGTCGTGTTGGTCTATCTAACAAATGGCAGGTCCCTTCTTCGTCTCGCTCATGCCAGTCTTCTATTTCTTTCAAGGAGCCAAATTAACCGAACCGGCCGTGGTTTATCCTACTTTATACCTCATTGCTATCTCGGCTTTCTGTAAGTTTGCCCAACACTCTGTTGTTCACCGTGCTGGACACCAAACACAGGGACTTTGAAGTGGTTGTCGAAACTCTATAGAAACCAGGGTAGTATCTTCTCCTCACCGAAACCTTTGGACTGGGGAGAGCAAATAATACTGATTACTGGTGGTGAGTACCAGCTGGATTGGAAATGACCACTGCTATATATTATCATAGGATCTTCGGGTATCGGACACCTACTTGCAAATACGCTCGCTGTGCGGAATGTTGCTGTTGTTGTATTGGATGTAGAACCTCTAGTCACTGAGAACCGTAAGTCATAAGTCTTTTCTAACACTGCACCAACATAACAGTCGAGCCGTTATAGATAATATAACGTTTTATAAATGCAACGTATCCGATTGGAATGAGGTCGAAGACGTCTCACGCAAGGTAATTGAAGAGGTGAGCTAGATTTTCATAAACGTGACAGCCAATTAGATGATGGCGTAGGTCGGCGAGCCCACAATCATAATCAACAATGCGGGCGTTGTTCAGGGAAAATTGCTCCTCGATTTGTCACCAAACGACATAAACCAGTCAGTTGGAACAGTGGCTCCGCTTGCATTTTTGCATTTCTTATTTGGACTAGGACTTTTGGCGTCAATACATTGGCTCATTTTTGGATATTGAAAGCGTTTCTTCCCGGCATGCTGAGAAGGAAAGCAGGACACATTGTATGTTTGAATCCATTCGTTGTGATCCGGGTCTTAACAAGGAGCTATTGTTAGGTCTCTATGGCGTCCGTTATGGGATATGTCGGTGCTGCACAAATGAGCAAGTCTTAAGATTAACTAGCATGCTTACGCGATTGACCTGCCTGATTAGCTGACTACAATTCGTCAAAAGCAGCAATTGTATCATTGCACGAATCCCTGCGGTACGAGTTGGACAAGCGGTGAGGTGTACCATAGAACTCTAGGAATATTTAACTCATCTTGGATGCAGGTACAAATGTCCTCAAATTCGTACCACACTTGTCTGTCCTGGCCATACTATGACGCCAATGTTCTCCTCGATAACTTTTCCTCCTTATCCTAGTCTCAAGTTCCTGTTGCCGTCGCTACAACCTGTGACGGTCGTGAAGGAGATAATCACTGCGCTTGATGAAAGCCAATCGCAGATTATAATGACACCCTTCTGGGCCAACGCGGCTCCATATTTGCGACATCTCCCGAGTTTTGTTAGAGACCTTGCACAGAGTGTAAGCATTTAGAGTTATCGGCTCAAACCCGGACTGACGGCGCGTAGATAACAGGGGCCGACTATGGCATGCAAGACTTTGTCAAAATAACGGGCAGGCGGAAAGATGAACCCGTTGAAGACGGAGTTCTGTTGCCTTTGAACTAGGCGCGCGTGTCTTAGGTCGTTCATGGGATCGCGGGAGTACGATTAAATATTGCGATGTAATTGCTAGTTTCGTTAGATTCTTGTCTCTGGAAGATGGTAATTCCAGATCACATTGCTGTGCATCAACGACGCGAGTAGGATAATTGTATGGACACGAGTCTTGTTGTGAAACAAATTTGACCGTAAAAGGTAGTTTCACAAATCGGATTCGATGTGGCCGGACAAAGACATGGCGGTTGCTTCTCCGCAGGGGATGCACACCTTTATAATACGGAAGGCGCTGAAGAATAAAGACTCTCTTATCGTTCCATCTTTTCACCTTGCTACCTCCGCGCGCGCAGCCCTCTCTCTGTTCCCCTTGTGCACTCCGACCACGTTTCAGCCGCAACTAACGCCACTGCCCTTGCTTGTACACCGACATCCAATCCACTATGATACCCGACGCACGACCACACGAACCTGAACTGCTGAGACATGACAAATCTACGCGAAGTGCGTGGGCGTTAAGGGAACGCCCTCCAAACACGGTGATTACCGTCACACGACACTCGACACTTTTTCATGATGGCGTTCTCGGCACAATTTGCGCCACAGGATCATGCCACAGCGATGTCAGTCTTTGATTTACTACCATAAAACGCTTTTGACAGCGACGCGCAGATGTACAATGGACGGTACGCGGGTTCTTCGACACTCAAGGCGAAGAACGAGTTCGGCAATCCTCCGATGTCATTTTATGCCGAAGAACCTGAATTGGGACACCGAGAAAACTTCGGAGATTCCGCCGATGATATGGTTCTGCAAAACGAGAAGGTGGGTCACATTTTCTCCATACCGCTTTTACTTACCTTTTTTTTTTTTTTTTTTGAACAGGATGCCCTACGAGTGGCGTACGCTCATCGTCATAATCTCGTATTAGACTCGACGGCGCCACACCTCGCCCCTCATATCGTCATCACACCACCAGAAAAGAACATACAAGACTATTATACACCATGGTTTAACGCCCTGGGCCCTCAATGGCCAGGTCAGTTAATGGTGACCATGCCCCCAAACGCAATGGACCACACCCTCGCGCGTGTGCCCTCAGTTCGTCCGCCCAAACCAAGCAAGTATACCCCGCCAAGGACAGTATTCTGTCTATCAAAGTTCAAAACATTCGTAAGCCAAACTACTCAAACCCTATGTCATATCCTTCTGATGGGGGGGAAATAAACAGGTCGCATCAACGACGCACGAGCGGGTACATATGGAGAACGTGACAAACGTTCTGCAGAAATACCATCGCAAAGCTGTGGCAAGTGACCTTCTATTTCCGTCACGCGCTATCAGATCGCTGACAGCTGGATAGGCTTTTGCGGCGAGCGAAGTGGGACGAAGATTCCTGGCACATGATCAATACGTATGCCCTTCGGAGAAGCCCTTCCGATGGACCGATCCAGCAGAGGTGAACTTTTTTTATTTAAAATTTTGGCACAAGTGGTATGATGGCTGACGGGTGATATAGCCTCTTCTACAGAAATTGAACCAGTACCGCGGTACTATCGTTTTAGAATCTCCCACTCCATTTACCGTTCCTCACATCATTATCAATGAACCACCTCCGCAAGACCCGTGGATCCCATGGTACAACGCGACGCCAAACCCCCAAGATCACGGTTACGGTCAATACCTGATCGTTCCGCACCGCCTGGTATACCACGTCCATGTGCCCACTGATGACGACGACGACGACGGAGATGCAATAGACGATTTCTATTCACCCATGTCACCAACTCACGCAGAAGAAGAAGAAGAATCTGATTTCAGTTGTCAAGATGATGATTTCATTTCTGGAAGTTTTTCTTCATCTTCATCGGAGTCTGAGCCGGAAACTCCGGATCCAGATTCGTTGATGGATGAATTTCTCCTTGAAGATGATGATGAGGATGATGACGAGGAGGAGGAAGAGGAAGACCACGTCCACTTGTTTGATTCTTGCGACGATTCGCCTTGGAGCGGGATTATTAACAGGTTTTCAGCCAAGGCTTCGGTGACGGCGGCGGCGGCAACGTTTGTAACGAGCGTTGTTGCGTTTGATGAGTCGGAGGAGGAAGACGAACTTCCTCCTTTTGATGATTGGTATCAGAGTATAGCGGCCCGTACTCTGGTGACCATGACAGCATAGCCACGCCATTCAGATCGGATAATTGCCCCTTGTATCCACCTGTTACACACTATCTGGCACCCCCACACACATACACATCATTTTACGTTACATTCGCATCACGTCATGCCCACCACTCGATTTGTCCATTGTCATATGATCAACCCGTCATAGAGAGTTTAGATTTGTTTTAGAATTGCATCGTACTATAGACTATTGATACAGCGCACTAACGTACACAAATTATTACATGGGGGGTATGCAGGCTATACACGATGCAGTTGGTAATAAAAAAAAACAGGTATCACATACATTTTAAAAGAGTCGTAAATGGGGGGAATATAAAAATCAAGCATATATAAAAAGGGGGAAGGGGGGGAAGGGCACAGATCATCGGGCGGGAGTTTCTATTTTAAAAAAAGAGCCCATTCACAAATTCTAGAACGCACTCAAAAGATGTTGCGCTCGGTTCGCATGCCTTTTTTCAACCTGATCGGCGGAGTTTAGTCGGTATAGAATTCGTTTAAAAAAAATAAATTATCGCATACCAGTATATTGGCCGTTTTAAATGTTGAGCTATACATATGATTGATCCCGTCGTTCGCCAGCGCTCGGGAAAATTGGTTCACAAGGCCGTACTTGTCTTGATAACGATGGGAAGTCAGGTGGGGAGCGAACGGCGCGAACTAGGATACCGACTCACCTAAACCAAACTGACGCAGGTCGACTTGGAGGCATTTGAGTGTACTTCCATGTAGATCGGAAAGACCGTCGTCGTCGTCGCTGAGGTCGTCAGCAACGTCTAGTTCCGCGCCACAGATAACCATATGGCGTTCGTGCGGAGGGAACAGGGTTGCCAGAAGGCGCACATCCGTAGTTAGGGATGATCCTTCCGCCGTTCTGGTAAAACTAAAGAAGGGAACTTGGCTCTCCGTTGTAGGACTGTTAGGGCCTGAAGAGCGAGCAGAAGACGTGTTGTGTCTTCTGTGGTGTTTCGAGGGTGTACCCAGGGATAATTTTGGAAGGTCCGAATGGGACCTGGATGGAATCCTCGGTAGCCTATGCTTGGGCGAGAGTTGCGGTGAATGGGAAAAATACCCATCGTCAACTTCTTCTTCGTCCGAGCACGGAGACGATGGAGATAAAGCTGGCGCCATCGTGTCGAAAGGAAGAAACAAGTCAGGAAGTATCGGTTTATCTAAAACGGGCGAACGTGGCGTAGAATGGAGAGACGAGTCCGAGGACCTGGGTTTTGCAGGAAGGATCAAGTCCGGATAAGCAACCAGTTTAACGATTTTGAGGCCCCAGTGGTCGACACCGAATTCGTCAGAGAGGCCTACGCATGCCAAGTCAGGTGAGAGCATTACGACTTCACTCGATATCGGGGAGTGAGAATTCGAATGCGGGGACGTTCGGCCTGAGGTAGGAAGTTCTGTAGCCGCATCTTCTGGTGCAAACGTTATGCCCAGAGCATTGGTTTTACTACTTCTCCCTGACCGAGTTAAAATAGCACCAGAGCCGAAACTTCTGATGTCGGATATGGCCTGCGACTTTGTAAAGATGGGTTCGAATGGGTAGAGGTCGAACCCAGCGCAGGAAAACAAATCGAGTGCCTTTTGGAGCCGGCTTTCTTTTACCTAAGGGCATTGATAAGGTTCGAGACGTGAGTAAATGTCAGGGAAAGATGAGCTCACAAAGATAAAGTCACTCATGTAAGAAGACTGATATAGGATAGATATGCCTGCGGCGGCGAGAGGGGCGGATAACTCATTAACGCGGGCGCCAGATGAATCTACAAGCAAGATGTCAGACCCTGTCAGGGGAAGGAACGAATTGACCTGACCAAGCTGATCGCTGTGCGAATCTATTTGTAGAACACGCCATTTTTCGCATGAGATTTGAATGGGCTCGAAATCTGTGGAGCGCGAACAAGAGCGAGATCTTTGCCTGTCTCTCCTTGCTATGGGTTCAAAGTGTTGTAGGGCATGAGATTCAGCGAATATGCTGAGTTCTATCTCGTTTGAGGTGATACTTAGAAAGACAGGGTCGGGTTGAAGGATCTGCCTGATGATGGAGTGGGAGAGTTGAGGGAGACGAGAACGAGGGATGTGAAGGAGGGAAAGGGATACAGGGAGGACAGAGATGGTAACGCGCATGAGGGAACAAAGAAGGAGGAGGAGAGGAGAGGGGAGAAGAGACTTGGAGGTGGATGAATATAAGTAAAAGCCGGGCAAGTCTTCCGTTCCGTCTGTGAGCGGAATCAGCATCTTATGACACGTGCCCGCTGCCTTCGCAGATCTCAAAAAATTTCCATACATGTACAACAGAGTAAGTACAGTATACACATATTACATACTACATGCGTCCTTTACGGCATGTCCGTTTCTCCTGCTTCACCCGCGCTGGACTCGAATTCGTCTTCCGTCCTAATCTCTTTCGTAAATAATATCTAGACCCAGATCCAGGTGATGGTGGTCTGGCCCTGGGAGATGGTGGTGGTGGTGGCGTACTAGCTGTAGTGATAGCCACTAGCGCGGGTGGCGATGATGATGATAACACTACTTGCTCTGGCCTTATCTCGCCAGTCGATTCCCCATCCTGCCATTTAAGCGATCCGTTTGGCGTAACAACAGGTGTCTTGACGTACTCGTCAATTCCCTGAGAGCATGGGCTCTCAGGGATATCAACGTAGTAAGGACTGTAATCACGCAGGTCCGAGAATCCGCGTTGTCGGGTGACTCCTCCACTTGGTTGGGCTGCATCCGATAACTGTCTAGAGAGAGACAGGGGGCTTGGTTCTGCCCTTGTCACTCTGGGATCTGGCTGTATTTGCTTTGGCAAGAAGTAGACAGGTGCAATAGGGGGGAGAGTACTTTCGTATGCAAAATCTCTGACTGTGATACCGAATTTTGCGAGTTGTTCGGGTGTGGGTTGTTCTGATTTAACTGATGCGACATTCGATGGTTCGCTCTTGGAAAAGAACATGGAAGACTTGAAAGTTTGAGAGGATCGCGTTATCAAATATCGTTTCGTCACTTACAGCTCAAGTGGTTGAGGTACAGCCCAGGGGCGATGCAACCACGCGCCAACCAAACCCACGTGCCAACTCGGCGCCAATGCCTCTCAATGTCCAAACCTTGGTTTCGTATCCTCGCAGCCGTCGCAGTCGGTACACCAGCTTATCTTTACTACAAATCCAGGTCAGAACATAACCAGAACTCTTTTATTCTTCAAGTCAGAGAAAAGCGCCCAGATGGCAAAGTCGACAGAATCGAAAAATCATTTCCACTCCTTTCCTTAAACGATATTGAGAACAGAATCAGAGAGCATAGCTCTTTTCAGACCACCACACGTCCCAGCGGACTCACATGGAATCATACCACCGCTTTCTTGGCTTCTAATGACCCAATCGAAGACGCCAACTCGAATCAGATCATCCAACGAGATGACTCTGACCCCTCGGCTCCCGGTGACTACCTCTTCTTTGCAGTAATGGATGGCCACGCCGGCTATCAGACCTCACAACTGCTCTCTCGCGTCCTTATCAACGCCGTCGCCTTGGAACTATCTCAGCTCGTTAACAAGCCTCGTACTACTCCTCCCTCTTACCTCGACTGGATTAAATCTTTCATATGGCCTCCTCAGCCTTCACTCGTACCGAGTCCTCAGCGCGTCTCTCTCGCAGTTCAAGACGCCTTTACAAAGTTGGATGCGGAGCTTTTAAACGCACCGCTTCACATTCTTGCCAGTAACATTGACGGAGAGTCGAAAAAGACCAAGAAGATACCCGACCTTAGTAAACACCCTTTAGCATTATCCGCCATGTTACCAGCCGTGTCTGGTTAGTTTCCAAGCTCTCTACAATTTCTCTTAAATACTAATAATAACAACAGGAAGTTGTGCCATCATGGCGCTATTCGATACGGCTAACCGTGATTTATACGTTGCATGTACCGGCGATAGTCGGGCAGTAGCGGGAGTATGGGAGCCAACGGGACCAGATCAAGGACAGTGGCGCGTAGAAGTCTTGAGCGAGGACCAAACGGGCAGAAATCCAGAAGAAAAGAAACGGTAACGTTGTCGGTCCTTTCACTCATCAACACCTGATTTATTTCCTTCTTATTTAAGCTTACAATCGGAGCATCCTCCAGAGGAAGCTGACTACGTTGTACGTGAAGGACGGATTCTCGGAGGGTTGGAACCTAGTAGAGCGTTTGGTGATGCGCGGTACAAGTGGCCTCGCCCTATCCAGGAGACGTAAGTCTCCCCCCCATCTAGAAAATTCTTTTAATTCTATTTAAAAAAAAAGTCTCAACGAAGCGTTCATGCTCGGTAACAAAAAGCCTATGCGACCCCCTCCAGCCTTGTTCAAAACGCCTCCTTACGTGACCGCCACTCCCGTTGTTACCCACAGAAAACTGAACTTTTCCAGCGATAACGGAGCTATTCGTTTCGTCGTCCTGGCTACAGACGGTCTTTGGGATCAACTAACGTACATTTTCCTATTCTCTTCGTGAACTCAACGTATATATAACTTACGTTTTGGTTTTTTAGCAACGAAGAGGTCGTCGCTCTCGTCGGTGGCCATTTTGCTGGATTAAAAGGCAAAGTTCCCAGGTCACAATTACCCAGTTTGGTACCGACGACGACGGGAACGCATGGCGTGGAAGGTAAAGCCAAGAAGGACATGAAGACGCAAGGTCACTGGGCTTTTGAAGACAACAATCTCAGTTCGCATCTGATACGGAACGCTTTTGGAGGTGGGGATGAGATCGAGCTGCGGAAACTGCTCAGTATACCCGCTCCGCATTCCAGGAGGTACAGAGACGACGTGACGGTCACCGTCGTTTGGTGGGAGGAAGGTAAAGCGGATAGTGCTCGAGTTGATTCTATTACGGGACAGGCAAAGGCGAAGCTCTAAAATAAGCTAACGTATATAGCTTAGCACTAGCGTTGCCCATCATCGACGTAGTATGTACATCGTCCACATCCGAAATCGTCCGTCATTATTAGGATTAATATTAGTGCACAACAACAGCAACGACTATCAGAGCCAAAAAGAAAAAGATAGTAGTACACATAGAGATTGACGTTCAGATACCTGCCGGTCGTCGTTTGCCATACTTTTTGATTTTCCCCAGGTTGTTGTATGGGTTTCTACCCGACTTGAAACTGGTATAACCGGACGTCCGTGAGGTAATCGTTGTAGGTGTCTGTCTATGTTGTCTCTCGCTCTTGGAAGAGCCTGCGGTGCTGTTGCTGTGCTGATAATGTTCATCGTCGCCATCTCGTTTCCTCTTCTTCTCGCTGGACGACGTATCTTTTGACGGTGAGGATGGTGGTGACGTCGGCGGTACCTCCTCCTCTGCTGCATTTTCCGTGGATTCAACCTTCTTTGACCGTTCCTCCTCTTCCTCTTCTTCCTCCGCGTCTTCATCCGAATTGTAACTGTCAAGTCCAGCAAGCAGCCCCGCTGCCTTCTCCTTGACAATTCTAGCATTTTCCTCCTTGAGCAACTTGACAGCCTCTATCTTCTTTTTCAACATAACACTCTGCATATCCACGCCGTTCGTCTTGTTCTCCAACGCCCTTTGACTGAGCACCGTATTGGGAATGACGGGCCCTATAAACGGTTTTGTCACCTTCTCCCCAACGTCCTCGTCATCACGATCCATCTCCCGCTCTTTACGCTTCTTCATCGATGCAGCAAGCCCAGCCGCCTTTGAATGAGATGGCGGTGTAGTGGTAGGAGTAGTAAAATTCACGGCAGCTTCCAATCCTTGACCCTTGCTACGCATATAAAAGAGGATATACGCGTTTTTCTTGCTGACGGGTGCTCCTCCTACAGGAGACACCATTTCATCGTTCATTTCCCACCACCGGCCGTCTTTATCCTTCACGTAGGCAAAGTAATGACCCGAGTTGGGCCCACCTCCGGCGTGGCATATCACACCATACAGCGAGTATGAAAACCCGTGTTGACCCTCGCTCATGAAAGGATGCAACGACAACCGATCGTCGTAATCGACATAATGGCTAATTTTGCGACCCAAAGGCGAAAACCGCTTCAGGTGGACAGTAAGCACCATGGGCGCTTCGTGAATCGTGAACCGCTTCTCGGCAATAACAGGTTTTTTGCATCTACAACATCCGTGAAAAACATCTCCAACCACTAAGACACATTCACTCACTTTTCACACTTGTACTTGTCAGCTCCTTTCAGATGATCAACTGCAACGAATTTCCTGAGCGCGTCTTTTAGACTATCTGAGCGGAGGATGTCAAGACTGAGGTCCAGAATACGATCAAACGTATCGCTGTTGTACCCGCAATCATGGCATGTCACGCGGGATCGCAACCGGCCTCCAAAGATCTTGTGGACCCAGGTCGTTTCTGCCAGCTTAGGGTCTAGCTTCCTATCGTAACGTGTATATAGTCGAAACATACATAGAATCCAAAAGAGACGTACGGCGGGTATCCAGCAAGACATGATTTTTGTAAAGCGTCAATGGCATATCTCAAAAACTCGTGCGAGTCTTCTTGTCGACCCCTCTTCATATGCTTGGCAATCGCTAATAGGGAGGTTTCGATATCAATATCAATCCACGGCAAAAAAAAAAATAGCGAAACGCACTCTGCAACCTCTCCGTAATCGAAATGGGCGTAAACGCATCAGACGTCGTATGAGCTTTTACCGCCACCAAACGCAATCTACAAGTCATACAAAACAGCGCCTTGTCGATACGACCTTTTTTTCCCCGTAAAAAAACCCTCACATCAGCCAAAAAACTCTCGGGCTTGCAAAGCACTCACAGTTTTCCCTATGTGCGATAAGCACGCGCAAAAGGGGAGGGGTATGTATCAAACACTGCAGCGCGCTATTCAAGAAACACGTATTCCCCGTATTCCTCAACCCAGCACCGCGGCTGCACGTCGTAGGCCAAGAGGTATCGATCCCGCCTTGATAAAGAGAGGTGGGTGTTTTGGCGCTCGTTGGACTCGTAGGTGGATGGTGTATTGAGGGTTTTGGTGACTTGAGGGGCTTTTCTGGGAGCTAAATTAAAACACAAATTGTGAAGGAAGAGTAAGTATGTCATTAATGTATGTGTATGGATGCGCGGGCGGCAAAAAAAAAAAGGCCTTAAACGCGGGCGCGTTGTGCTTACCTCGGTGGATTGGATTTTAGGAGAGACATTGATGGGCTCGTACGTTCCTTCTGTAACGGCCAGCGTTCCAGATGAAGAGCCTTCTACGAATTCGATTGGGGGTGGAAGGAGTTTGTTGAAAGAGTCCAAGTCCCTTGATGGTCTGTATTGGAGCTGGTCTTCCGGGGAAAAGGAGGCGGTTGAAGTGGGCATGAGAGGAGAAGCAAGCATCGTCGACGAGAGAACGGGGCGGGCGGCGCGATTCAGCGTACGGGCAACTACTCTCTGCAAGCGCGTCGCCCCTTGTTTGGCCCAAATAAAATACATTTCAAGTTTGTATATAACTTTAGTAATAGTATCCTACCGACATCCAGTAACCCGGTTCTACGCCACCATCTGGTCTCAAAAAGTGTGATGACTCGTACATGTCTCGTTGAAGCACTTCGGACGCGGGAGTGAATAGAGAGATAGGAGAAGAGAACCGAGACTTTGCTTACATCTCGGGTCAATCGTTTCAAGTGGCACATCGTTCTGCGGCCAAGGTCGGCTGTATGCCAATTCGTAGTCTCCGCAGAGCACTGCTTGAGGTGACAGCAAGGGCCACGTCAAAATCGGCGTCGGCATTGGATCGGGTGGAGGATTAGGTATCCTTGGAGTGCTTTTACTAGTACGTATCCACGAGTCAAGTGGCTGTCGCGATACTTTAACCGTTTCAACATCAGTTATGTCGTGCTTCCTTCTGAGATGTGCATGGAACGCCGAGCGGCGTTTGATTCTGGGCGTTGCAGTTGAGTAAGACGTATTGCACCTTCTAGGCGTAGTAGACATACCTAGTTGTGCAGCCCATCACGGGACATACATTGACGTGCGTCGTTCTATGAATTTCTTTGACGTGCCTAGCCTTGGAAGAGGGGTCTCCAAAAGCAGATTTACAGTCCCCAATACCACAAACATATGGCTTTAGCTTCGTACTTGAATTCCACGTCAAATGATGCTACAGAGGAAGGCGAGGCCAACTTACTGAACGTTCTGGTGTGCCTTTAATCCAGAAGATTGAGTAAAAGTCTTGCCACAGCTTTTCACTGGGCAGATAAATTCGCTGTAGGCCAGTTATTCACTGCTCAAGCGACTTTATATAATTATAATTACCGTCGTCTGCGCGAATGACGAGATAAATCGGTCATTTCAAAAGATTTTGAATCCTGTACGCGGTGAGCCGTTTTATCCGTCCAAAAATAAAATAGCATACGAAGCTCATATCGGAGTCGCTGTTCAGCAACGAAAGAGGGAGAACAAATTATGGGCGCTTATTCCTGTCATAGGCAGCTTTTATCGCGAGACCAAGTCTGATGAATGAGGCATTATTAGTAAGGCACGGCAAATGATTCATCTAATTGTTTTTTGAATGCAATTTGGGGGGAGTAGGAATAGGTATGGAAGATGGTCCGATCTTGTAGCACGGTTTTCAAAGCCCGACGAGATGGATTGGAAATTCTGGTGTTAATTATCAGAAAAAACAATTGATAGAGCTCATAGCCGAGCATTGCGCGCACGCGACCGCGATTTGGGTGTGGTACCCGCTGCCTCTGCAAGGGTCGTTGAAGAGGTAACTTGCCTCAAAAAGGAAGATTTATCGCCGATCTTGTTTCCGCCACGTGCGCCTCATCACAGAACAGCTTTAATACGTTTAAATTATCAATAAAACCTATTTCAGATGCCGAACCTCAGATGCCTAATCCTGGTCCATCTATCCTCTTCGTTATCCTTTCCTCTAGCCAGGGGGCAATTGTCCACAAGTCGGCCCAAGAAAAGGAAGCGTACTGCTGGGCTGGGGAATTGTCATGCGGAGATAAGAGTTGGGTAACAATGCTATGCCTGTGCGTATTAGGGGGGCAGACTGAGACCGAATGACATCGACGTACATCATTCCGCCGACCCACTGAAGGCCATCTTCCTCCGCTTCGCCAGACCCGTTCCAACGCCGGTCGTTACCGCCGGGGGTATAAAAAGGATAACTCGCATACTTCCAATTAGGTGACGGGTAGCGCAAACGCGTGTATGTGTAGTGGTAATCAGCATGATTGACTATGTAGCCGCCGGCCAGGGTCAGGGAAGAGCATGGCGGCCGCGGGAGCAGGGACATACTAGGCTGAGATTTCATTGGATACACGCCATGATCATGGACTAAGTATGGCGTGGGAATGGGGTCAAAATCCTTTTCGATGCCAGGTGGATGTAAAAAGGCGTGTGCATTGGGGTTGTGAGTGAGAGGTGATTTTTGGCTTAAAGTTCCGAAGGCGAGGACTCTGACGTCCGCGAGTTCAAGAATAACCTAGTTAAACGTAAGGAAGTAGACCAATCGGGTAAATGAGATAACAGAGACTCGGACACGGGTTTCAAGATGTGCCAAGTTGGCTTGCTGCCTGGTAGAGATGAGTGGCATTTAGAAAAGACAGCAAGGTGACAAACTTGATTTCATTGAAAATGGCAAAAGGATCAAAGTTGCGCGAAGTTGCCTGGAGCTCGCAGGCGGAGCCATTGCGATTGAGGGCGATGTACCTTGATGAACGGATAAGCGAGGGATCGGAGAGCGGAAAGAGCGGAAAACAAACCTTGTCCAGGACTCGTCTGCTGTGCAAGAAGTTAGGGCGCGGTGCCAAACCCTATAGAGAAGTTTGAGATAAACTTCTTTCCAAGAAGAGTCTCTCTTCCAGCGACGCCAGGCGGGTAGAAAGCGGCGTGCAAAGGCTTGTTCCCAGTCAGCGGCGGCGAGTCTCGGGACTGAAGCGTTGAAAAGGACAAAGGGAGGCGGTGCGATAGCGAGGATCTCGATCCAGTTCTGCCTTGGCATAGCAGTGGAGCAATCACTCAATTGCCTGAGAGAGTCATATGCGCCGGCGTTCAGCGCTCGCAATACTGGCTTCCTCCAAGGGTTCAGCGCTGCGTCTGCTGTAATCGCACGTATACCTGTTGAGAGCTGAGATGCATGAAGAAGGTCAGGGAGGTCGAGTTCGCTAAGGATCTCGGCGACGAGCTCAACGGGGAGTAGTTCAAGGCTCATCATGATGCCGTAAGCAACCCAGAGTTATTATCATCAACAGTTGCTCCACTCCAGTTTTCGTATATTATCGCCATGCCATTCTTACCTCCCTTTCCTGATTCCCTTTCATGCTTTCCCGTCCTTCTTCCTCAACTAGCCTCCTTCCAAGGCACCTAAGACCAAAGCACAGTTGCACCGACTCGGTCTCTGGCTCTCCCTATTCATATGTATCCAATGATCGCCTCAGCAGCATTTTCTCCGACGGAAAGGTTTTTTATTTTCTATTTTCTGTGATATTCCTCAGCTTATTGCCTTCAGTACTCCCTCCCCTCAGATCCCAATTTTTGGCGCGCCGATCCTAACGACCCGGACGATTCTATCCACAATCCTGACCTCGATCCAAAACCTCTCGATGACGTCCCCTTTTCCTTCTCTCGAAGAGCCCTTTTGAATCTAGGATGTCTCCTCATCCTGGTACTATCTATTCTTGCTTTATTGTAAGCTTCTCTTTATTTTCTTTCACCACTCTGCTCACTTCCCGCAGTATCGGCTATCCCGTTGCGACATACGCGTGGAGGACCCTTCCGCTGTCATACGGATATAATCTAGGAGGGATCAACGCCACTGGCCAGGTAGGCCTATTCGTTTCACCTGTTCCTCCGTTGCAAACTCTGTCGCTTGCCACTGCCACCAGGTCCCAACTGTCGTAGGTAACTTTGGCCTGATTGATCTAGACACCCCAAAATCAGCATACACGAGGGCGGGGTACACTGACGGCTCAAAATATGACCTCGTGTTTTCGGACGAGTTTAACAATGACGGCCGCACGTTTTACCCAGGTGACGACCCATATTGGGAAGCCGCAAACCTCCACTATTGGGTATTGAACCTTCTAGTAATATCATATGAGGCTATGTCAATTGATCAATGTCCCAGTCCACGAACAACCTCGAATGGTACGATCCCGCAGCTGTGACAACATCAAATGGATCTCTTGTCATCACCTACTCTGAAATGTTTAACCATAACTTGAATTTCCAAGGAGGCGAGCGCTCTTCTTTACTATCCGTTTTGGAAACTAATCGATCAGGCACCAGGCCTCATCTCAACTTGGTTCGTCGTCACGTAATTCATAATCGGCTTCTTGAACATGTGCCAGGAACAAGTTTTGTTTCACAGGTGGAATCTTCGAGGCTTCCGTTCAACTCCCCGGCGCAAACAACGTTGTTGGCATGTGGCCTGCGATATGGACGATGGGTAACTTGGGGAGAGCTGGCTACGGCGCGACTCTGGAAGGCATGGTGAGCTTGCGATCCTCTCATCCTTAGTTACAACCCAACGTACTAGAGTGCGCGTTAGTGGCCATACTCTTACGATTCTTGCGATGTCGGAACTGCCCCAAATCAAACTGTTAACGGCCAACCAGCCGCGGCTACGGTCGGTGGCGATAGAGGACACGGTGGTGCACTGTCCTTCCTTCCCGGGCAACGCTTGTCTAGATGCTCTTGTCCTGGTTCTGACCACCCGGGTCCAATGCATACGGACGGTACTTTTGTTGGTCGCGCCGCTCCCGAAATCGACATGCTAGAAGCACAGATTTCTGGGTTTCCTGGAGTCGGTCAGGTATCTCAATCTGCACAGTGGGCTGTGAGTGGTCATCGCCTAAGGATACTTTTGCACGTCTAAAGCCTATCAGCCGTTCGATAATTCATACGACTGGAATAATTCAACTGCTTACATGACAATCTACAACACATCAATATCGAGTTTAAACACATTTGTTGGTAATGTTCTGCAGCAAGCTACATCCGTCGTCACCGATACCAATCAAGTATGTTACGAACTGGTCGACGGATGTTACTCTGTTTATGGGTTCGAGGCAAGTTGTTCACTTGGTAAAAAATAATCTTTATACTCATTCGAAATTTTAGTATCAGCCAGGTAAATATTCATTCTCTGCTACGACCTTCACTCAATCTTGCTTAGGTTTTGACAGTGGCGTGAGTTCTTTTTGTTGATGCCGAGGAATTGCACCTTTTTAAACTCGTTCTTCAGTATATAACATGGCTTTCGGACAACCAATCAGTATGGACGATTCGAGCGGGAGGACTCGGCCAAAACCAAAATGTACAGATATCCGCTAGACCCGTCCCTCAAGAACCCATGGTGAGTCTCTTTCCTTCTCGACCGTGAGAATTTATCATCATCATCGTCTTACCAGCATTTGATCATCAACCTCGGAATGTCGAGAAACTTTGGCCCAATTCGACTTTGAGCATCTCACTTTCCCAAACCATCTCCGCGTAGATTATATTCGAGTTTATCAAAAACCGAACGCTATCAACATCGGTTGCGATCCGAAAGATTTCCCGACGGCAAACTACATCAATCGGTTCGTGTCACTAGTGTTTTATGTTGATGATTGATTAATTAGTGATACAGGCATATTGAAGCATATACCAATCCAAACTTCACGACATGGAGAGGCGACTACAATCAACCTTTTCCGAAAAACTCTTTCATTGAATCCTGTTGACATGGCATTACTGCTTCGATTCACTCATGCATTTTACTCTAACTTTCCAGTCCAGAGCCTTAACTTATTTTTACCTCGTCCCTAAAACTTAACATTGGACCTCCATGCATCACTCACACACACACGCTCATTAGATTCATACTTGGACAAATTGCAACCACTAGCATTGGGTATAAATACACTCCGACAGATCGTATAGACATTAGATCACAACAAAATCTTATGCAGTAGGCATGATCCATCCTTTTGAAACACCATATCGAACAACATCAGCCGCACAGGAAAAAAATCCTCCATGCAGACGTTGGCTGGATACCGACGCCTCCTCGCCCCTTGCCGATCTTCTTCTTCACCGCCTTCTTTCTCGCGCGCACTTCCGAAACGCATTTCGCAAGCAGTTTCTCCAACTCTGACAGCGAACCAGTAACTTTCCTTCTCCGAGAAGCACAGCCCCCGTCGTCTGGACAGCGCGAGCACCGCCAGGCGGTTTCAAATCCTTCGAATGAAGGAGTTTGAGCGCGATGTAATGCAACCACTTTTTTAAAAAAAAAAAGATATGACATGAGACGCTGAGAGAAAGGAGAAAAAAAACTCGGGCAATACCATGACATTCGTAAGGGGATTAAATCTTTCCCAACGGGAACCAACGTGGTCCCTCATAATGCGGTAAATATCGAATTGGTAGTCCCCTAATATATACACGTCATCTTGGCAGTTTCAGTGAACAACATCATTGGAGCAAACCTTCGCCCATGAAAACTTCCTCTTCGATTGGCGTCCAATAAACCTTCTCAAACCCGTTCGCATCGGTCGCGTCCATTCGCGATAGGCCTAAATCAATTATGGTCGCCTCGACTCCAGTGCGCCGCATCGTCCATGAAGAGGTTATCCGCTTCTGCTCTTGAATTCAAATCAAGGTTTTGCAGCGCGGCGCTGAGTGGGAGATCCTTAACCAGGATTTGGCCCCAGTGCAAATCACGATGCTAAGCAAACTCATCAGAGCATGAAGGTTAAGAATCAAGCGGGGGAAACCCACTTCGAAAGAGACGAACTGCTCGGCATACGCAAGTGCCTTGGTAACTTGCCAAAACACGCTGCATGCTTGCCGCCATCCTGATTTCCTTGGGTTTGTGAAAGTATACGCTTCCAAGTCAGGTCCGCCGTTAGGCAGGACAACGATAGCATATACCTGAGCGAGGGTAAAGGAATCTCAAGCACAGGTCATTTGTGATAATCGTAAGGTTTCCAGAAAAAAACTTACCAGGTCTGATACTCTCAGATCCCTTTTCCTCGTTGTATTCATCCCAGAGTCGTAAGAGTAGCTCGGGGTATCTACCCCGCACAACGTACGTCTTTAGAAGCTTCACGAAACCATTGCAGACTTCGCCCATTGCGCGAGTGACGATTATCTCTTTCCGGACATCCTTCGCTTCGCTCGTCGCTGGTCCTTCTACATCGCTGCTCTGGTGCTGTTTGCCATCAATGACGCCATGTGATCTCGACTCGTTACGCAAGGGGATGATCTTTAGGACGACACCACCGATACCGAATACCTCGGAATAGCTAGCCTCGCCGATCTTTTTAAAGCCATAATCTCCGCCGGCAACTGTTGTCCTTGATGCTCTCACGATAGGATCGTAAGGGAATGACTTTATGAAGGATGAAAAATCGTGTAACCCATGGTCTTCCTGGTGACATTCTTGCAGCAAGGGCTTGAGGTGGTCTGGAACAGAGGGGTCTATCAAGTATGGGGATGTATTTGGAAATGGGGACGACTCGAAATCATTGTCGGATAGCTCAATCGAGGAGTCAAAATCCGAAGGGGTCGGAGGTGATGGCGGTGCAATAGCATTTCTGGAATTCCGAAGTCCACGAATGGGGGTCAATTGCCGTGGCCGAGCGATAGGTGACGGTATACGAGTTTTGTAAGGCAATGAAGGGGGTTGAGGTTGTATCCGCTGTTGTGATGGCACAAAGCGCGTACTGGGCTCTGAGCGGGAATGTGCTATAGGTTTAGATGCCTCAGCCTCGGTAGCTTTGCTACGCGAAATTTGAGGTAGACCGCTGGGTCGCGGCTGGACAGGTCGAGTGATTTCTAGTCTGTCTCGGCGGAGGTGGCACAGGAGTTGAGAGTGGAGGACCATCACTTTCTGAATCATCTGGATATACCCTTCTGTGGTTTGATGCCTTCTGGACGACCGGTTCATCTGGTAAGGTATCATTTGGCGGGTTGGAGGATGAAGGGACATCGTCTTCCGAACTGTCCGAATACACTCTTCTGCGGCTTGTTGCCTTTTGCAACCGACGAGGTCGAGTAACCAGTTCGTCTTCGCTATCTGGTAAAATATCCTTTGGTGGGCCTTCATTACGGGTGCTAGGCGCAGCATTGTGTTTACTCTTACAACGGACACGCGAAATTCGACGTTCTGTACCAACTGTATTGCCATCCTCATCGAGCACGATGATATCGACGTTGACAGTGCTTGGAGAAGGTTTATACAGCTTCCTATACATGTCTGATGAAACATGTTTATGTTTCCTTGCCATGGCCGGCGATGATGGAACGTTTAGTGCACGGGGAGTAAGGGGTGCTCGTGTGGCCTTGCTCGGACGCGCGCCCTTCGCTGGTACGCTGTCCTTCCGTACAGCTTCGGGTTTTTGATCCACTGCTTCTACCTCAGAGTCATCTTCACCACTGGCGCTGCTCGATCTCCTCCTTCGTATGGGCGATACCAAAGGTTTCCTTCTCCGAACATGAACAACTCGCGGAGATGGAGATGTCGAAGACGTAGAGCCCTCGGGTTTGGACACATCCTCCCGCTTTCGCATTCTTGATACGATGGGTGCCCTGTGTATTGGTGCCTCGGAATCATCAAAAATGTTTGGAATATCCTTCCTTGAAGGTCGCTCGTCAGAAACTGCGACAACGCGCTGGCTCCGCTTGCCGTACACGTTGATCTGTTTCGTGCGTGTCCCAAGCATGGATCGGTTGTGTGGTGGACTAGATCTGAGATGGTAGAAGCAGACAACAGAACGCGACAAATCACGTGACCGCGCGCACTATGTCTCTTCCCGCTTCCCTGCGAGCGTCGGTTACTCCGCCAGAGCTGGAGCTGATAGCCACCCAGCAGCTTATCGAAATAATACCTCTGATAGCAATGGAAAAGACGGCATTTATCTCGGTATGCGTGGTTTAGTAGACGGCGTGAGATAAGCTAAGGCAAAGATTGGGTAGGGTACATACGGACCCTTGAGACCACCCAACAGGGCTAAAGTGCCAGTCTGGATCGCAGTTAACTTGAAAACAAAAAAGAAATGCCACATAGTTGCTCCAGACTGGCTTAGCGTAGGTGCGCCAAGCCTCACGATGCGTTTTATAACTTCACGTTCCAAGATTATCTCAAGGAAAGGTTAGAAGAGGAAATCACGAAGAACGGATTTAGCAAGCTTCCCTTCCGCTATATAGAAATGTCCAAAGTCCTTCTTGACGTGTATGCCTCGCCAATATCATTCATTCCAGAATCTTGACGCTTGACAGGGCTTCGGATGACCTTGAGAACCCAGATAGATTGCGATCATTACTCAAGGATCTTCGGGAGGCTAGGCAAGCCAAGTGTCGGGAAGGTCTTACCCAGATTGATCACAGCGAACTAAGTGTCAGGCTTTTTTCCCTGATTTTTACGAGTTCTTTGACTCAAGCGTTACAGTTACCAAACTTGTGTTCTATGGAAATCAACGAAATCCGTCCCTTTCTTTATACAATCAATGAATATATTAACACAGTTGACGTTACCTCAAGCTTCGTCAGAACCATAGCAAAATCGGGAAAACATAAACTAGCTGTACTTGTAGATAAAATGATGTCGGAACACTCGCACGCAATCAAACTTAAACCAAAGAACTAACATCGCTTAGCGCGAATTCTTGCTCATTGACAATTAGTTGATGACATCAAAAACTGGAAAAGCAACTCGCAGATGTTTCTCAAGTCAACGAATGGCCGCGTGAGCAAATACACGCCGCACGCGGCGAATCCCACTGACGCAACGTTCATGCGATAAGCTTTTCTTCGTGCGGGCGTAGAGACGAGCCAAATTAATTTAATGTTATGGCAAGCAGACGTTGGCGGACTAAACTGAGCTTCGAAATCGCAAGGATAAACGTCAAAACTTAGGACCGCGGCAGGCGCGGCCAGTGGGCCTGCCGTCCTCGTTAAGACCTATCACGGATGTTTGTTTAAATCTTATGTCAAGTATAGGTCGACATACCCAGGGTTTCGTCACCTATCATCTGCAGAATTGATCCAATCCGGGCCATCGAATGTGAGCTACGTGGGGCTGGCCATTGCAAGTACTCGGCGACCTCTTTGACGAATGGTTTGTTCCAAATCAGAGACACTAGTATAGCTGGCGAAAGATTCTGGTAGTAGTCCCACATACTCGAAACCGAGAAGGCACGTGTTCCCTTCCATATCGTCGGGGAAGTTTCTCTCGTCCATATTGGACTGGGTGAATACCAATTGCTCGCCGCTGAAGCTGACAGGGTCTGGCCTCGCCCTCGGATGAATATAATTGCGAGCCTAGTTCAAGTCACGGTTAGCGGGTAGCGAGGCGCGAATGCTTAAGGAATTGCAATAAGCACGGACGCACCTTATTCATGTATCGTTCTAAAGCATCTATGCTTGAGAAAGATAGAGGAGCTTCAAAATAGCGGGTGGCGGGCGCGACCGCCTCCTAAAGAACCAATTGTGACATCGGGAGGAGCTGGAAGATCACGGAGCCACTGGAGAGCCTTTGCAACCCTTTGGGGGGGGTCCTGGGCTGGGCTGGGTTTAAGTTCAATATATTCCATGACAAGGTATGCCGTAATGCGATCTGGAGTGAAGTAGTCGTAAACCTTAGGAACGCGTGGCGCGCTCGCGTCGCCGTCTGCGAATCTGGAGATGTACTGATGCGTCTCGTACTGGGGGTACAGGGACAGATGGTTGCCATATTTGATAAAACGCCCCGCGAAGACTACGCAGACAAATTCGGTCTTCCGGGGATGAAGTATCTCATGTTGTGCACAATGCGCAATGATCGCCCGTTGAGAATCGGACAGCGTGTTGGACGACATTGCAGGGAAGACGAAAAGGAGGCTAGACAAGCCAAATGTTGGGCAGGAACGTCTTAGATCGATCATAGCGGTGACGGAAACTTTTCCAAGGAAATCCGTCCTTTCTTTATACAACCAACGAGCATATTGGCACAGTTGACGTTGCCTCAAGCATCGTCAGAACCATAACCTCAGGAAAGCATACACTGTACATGTAGATAAAATGAGCAAGTTCATAACCCGAATCCACTTGTCTGTCGATTATTCAGTTTGTTCATGATAATGGACAGTTGTGCTTTGACGCTTTCCATCTCCTCCAGGATAGTAGCATCTATCGACTAATTGCATCGTTAGCTATCCGAGAGTATTAAATCATCAATCATCAAACGAACCTGTTGCGTGTTGGGGAAGACCTTGATAAGTTCCTCGAAGGGTACTCTGCTAATTTGTTTCCCAGGACAACCAGGATCATCTACCTCGGGATTTCTGATTTGGGGTGAATCAGGCTCTTGTTCATTTTCACCGCCGAGAAACCAGTGCTCCATCCAAGATCCTCTCTTAGTTTCTCTGGCCGCTTCATGCAAAGCTATCACGGATAAGGGAACGAAGAATATAAAACCCATCACATAACGATTGAGCTACGCAGGTTCAGTAATGAAATTATAAAGCTCATATCCACCTTACCTGGGCGTAGGTATCGCTGCTCAGTTTCAAGCAGGGGATAAATCTGTTTCCAATTGCATAAATGCGCAAGCCGCTGATGCCAAAGCAACTCACTCGAACGGTGCAACAAGAATAACTTCAAGTAGGTTGAACGGAGCAGGGTAGACGTAAGAATCGGGAGCCCTAATCATGCTGATGGTCTTGTTAGCGAAGAATGCAAGGTATTGTGCCTCTGCATCCTGGACGATCTACAGGCGAGTCGGTATGGGAGATCAATCTGAAGGTATGAAAGCTCCCACTAACATCGGAGTACGCAGAGGAGAACAACGATATGAGAACATTGAGCAGGATTAAGACCGTTACAGTGGTCCAGCTGATCGTCATTAGCTTGAGTCGTACCCATTCTAAATTATGACTCACAGGTAGTAAATCATAAGACCGATCGGGCTGCAACAAAACAGGGTGAGCCTATGAGCCGAGAAAAGACAAAAAACATCGTCACACCTCCCAAATTTACTAAAATTTGGGGATCTTGACAACGAGCGTAAGCCTGAGTGCAAATTCATGAATATTCAGTCTTACTGCAGAAGGCTTTGTATGAGTAAATTCACGAGCTGGAGGAGTTAGCTGATCGTAGACTTATGATACGTGACTTCTCACCTCCCACACATCATCTGCATTCCCGTCTGCCGCGTCCAAACCATATAACCCCTGAAAGAAGCCAATGGATAGAACCGATAGAAGCTACCAAACGTCATTCAATGATGGAGGACTATGATGTATATAACACTGACAGCGAAGAAGATGCCAGACTCTTTCAGCATTCTGGTTACGCAGATTTCCAAGGTTCCAATAAACCTGACTATTGTTAGATTATTTCTTGAGAAGAAGGTCAAAAACTTACTTGTAGCCGTCAAAAATAGTCACAAGTTCTGGTGAACGATGTTTTTGATATCACCAGCATGACGTATCAATGCCACTTACTTATCCTAACTGTCGTTAGAGTAATTCAAGTTACAGTTATATCGCCTACCAGATCAGTGGGGCAGCGCAACTCAGTACTTGAAAGCTTGTGAGCCTAAGATAATCGGATTGTTCGCCAGATGAATTGACACCGGCGACGCGCAAAACGAAGGCAGAAAAGAGAAGGGCATCTGTGACCAACGAGATGACATTCCACAAGTTCAATGTACGCCATGTGGCGAAGTGCAGCAATCTCCAAAACTCGGAGACGGTCAGTATACTTAACAAAGCCACAATCGCTGTCACACCTTATATACATCTATGGGCAAGATCAGTCAACATAGACATACGCAACAAATCAAGGTCACCTTCAATTGAAAAAGAAAGCGTCATGAAATAAAGGGCAATTTCCCACCCGTCTAGCACATTCTGTGGTTTTTCCAGTCGTTTTAGAGGTTCTTTGACTACGAGTATAGTTAGTAGATTCTAAAAGCGGGAAAAACAAAACATTCAGACCTGCTTGGGAATATATAACCAAGAAAATAAACCAGACAATGATGCGGAAGATGTTCTGATACCTACTCATGTTTATAGTGCCATACTTTCGTTTGTGCATGTTAAATGGGCTCACTTCGGTACGCCAAGCCTTGACGGATCAAAGTGGCTCCAGGCACTTCCGCTGCGAATTTCTGAATATGGTATATCTGAGGTTTATTGTTAGACAGAGGATATGAATCCCGTAGACACGTACAGTCGATATCATCGTTTCCGTTATCCTTCTGAATTATGTCTCCTCTCCAAAGGGCCTCGACGACTGTTTGATTTAATAAGGAACACGGGATAAGATTTAGAAATCATAACTGTACCTTCCTGAGCTTCAATGGAAGAAAGAAATACGACACTTGACAAAAGTCAGCTATATTGCATCCAGGAATGCAGCACGAACCAGTTCTGATCAATAGCGAGCTCCAGCGCGCTGGACATGACCGGATGTTCTGCATTGTCTTCTGTGAACTTGTAACGACTAGACATGATGGATGCCAATTTGTCCCTAGGAGATGCGTGAACTACGCTCTTAGCCAAGACCTCGCACGCGACGGCTTCGTCAGAGTTCAGGGCAGTACAGCGTTGAGATAGAAGCGACCCTACCGCGACCAAGATTTTCACCATAGTCGGCCGGATTCCGATTTGCGTCGTGTATAAACAAGCCTCGTGCACGTAACAGAGCATACGGAAGCTGAAACAACGATTGAGATGAACTCTGATGGCTGCTCATTAACGCGTCCCACCGTCTCCACGAAATCTCCAGCGGCACCCATGAAGGCAGACACCACCTGAGGAGATATTATACGACTTGTGGGCCGTCTAATCTCAGCTGGAGACACTTCGACCGGTAGCAGCTGAAGCACCATGGCGCGTAGTCGCCTCACCAATTCTGTCATATTTAAGGTTCAGATAACGCTTCTTGGCATCTAATAACGTACTGTCCGTCGTATCTTGGGAAGGCTTGAGCGACCTAGCCATATATATAGAGGCATCTTCGGCACCGTTTCTTCCTGGTAGAGACATATGGCGGGGCTAAAGATAGCAACTTGTCAAGTCCACACTCGCGCAGTCAAAGGAACACAGCCACAAATACGATTACTACCTCAGATCATGCCGGTAAGACGCACTGACGACCTTAGAGGCATCTAATCTCTCCACAGGCTTACCATTCCTCATTCAATGAGCACCCAGATATCGCAGCAGATTGGAAATATGGCCGTCTTGCCTATCAAAACCTAGGATCAGAGGTCCTGCACCAGCTGGTACTACTTTAGTTCTGTTCTCAATACTCAATCGGCATTGACAAGGACCATACACAGCGGACCCATCACAACCAGATATCATAGACGAGACGATTGATCTATTCCGGGCCAACTCGCTCTTCCGTAATTTCGAGATCAAGGGACCTGCAGACCGCACGCTGATCATCCTCATTCTATTCATATCGGATTGTCTTTCGAAGATAGGGTCAGCTCGCGCGGTTCCTAACCAAATTGAGGCGTCAAAGTCGCTTAATACTCTTTCCGTGGATAACTTTGCCATTCCAGGCGATGCAAACTTCCCGTTAAACGCACATTATGCTTCTCCTTCAAGTCGAGCCGATGCCGGTGCGTTGTTAACTCTTCACATTATCCAATTATCTCATGATCAAACTTCAGACCTTCTCCGCCAATACTTGACGCAAGTTCGGCAGGAGCTAGCAGCCCGACTAGTTCAGAGACTTTATGCTGATGGGTCTGGGAAACCGAGCAAATGGTGGATGTCGTTCCAAAAGAGGCGTTTCATGAACAGAAGTTTGTCATAGACATCATAAAACAAGTAATCGTCAACATGAAGTAAGGGTATGCATTGGATTACTTCCTATTTACGCCTTCGTTCGTTTGGATTCCTCCTCCCATAACCAAACTGAGGAAGCTCATCTCCCGAACGCGGATTCCGACCTTTGCCACCTATCCCCGTAGTTACCATCTCAGGTACCCAATCCGGGTCCATCCAACTACTGAGAACACCCATTGTGCTACTGGCCGTCTTCTTAGCCATTCCTTCAGTATCTTGGCTTCCTCCCTTTCTTTTCTGTTTTCAACACGTTTAACTGCTCTCATATACTCCACCTGATCCTCGCGCAGGATCAAGCCTTTGCCAGGAACCTGTCTTGGCTGAGCCGGGTTTGGGAGCAGGAATCGGGTATTTGGTACCCCTAAGTCTATACTGAAAGTTCTTCTTTAAGTGCACCTGCAAAGCGGGTGCTTTTGGGTCAGCACCCGGTTTTGCGACGGTAACAGAAGCCCGAATTAGCGTTGGATTGCCACATGACGGGCAAAACTTTTTAGTATTATCCTTACATAGCCTTGACCAAGAGGGTGAAAAACATGCAGAAAAAAAGCCATCGAGCGACTCACTTGTAGCAAGCATGACATCTCAATACCCATGTTTTTATCTTTTCTATCCGTTTTCCCGCTAGACCAACGAGGTTCAAGCCCATTTGCAATAATACATTTTGCATCGCAAAGTCGACTGTCATACAACCTGCCCATATCTCCTCGTCATTCGCATTATTCGCTTCTGATGGTAAAAGGCCCAAAGCTTTGGATTTGTGTATGTGAACGTTGTCCGGCGTTATCCACTCGCCTTCGCCATCATCTTCATCTGTTGGATCCTCAAAGACGGAGTCCTCCGAAATGTTTTCCATCGCTTGCTGTGAAGATGGCTGATCTCCGTCTTGAACTCGATGAATCTCGACATCCAATGGCTCTGATTCATCCTCTTCCTCCCTAGCGTATTCATCTTCTAGTGTTATCCCGGATTCGTCTTCAGGATCTGCTGGTTGAATTGCGCCCTCTGACGCCTCCATATTGTCTTCTGGCGACGCGAGTTTCATCCCTCCAAGTTCTTCCGCCACATCATCGATTGGGTTGCTAGGATATTGAGCCAGCGGTATCCTTGTTCAGCTACTACCCCTGTGTATTATTTTCCAGATGAGCATGGATGTACCATATGCACATGCCTCATCAGTATCCGAGACTTGCTTCGCCTTCCTTGTGCAACATGTACGTCAAAGCCAGGACACTCAAATCGGGATGCGATAATACGCCGTAATCTCCCGTTTTCCTGGCCCATTGTATAACTAGGAATGCCGGCTAAACAGAGATAAACGATTATGGAACTAGCGGCGTACCATGAGATAAACTAGCTGCATCGGGAGACTTGATAACGACATTCACGCCTGATAGTAGACCAAGTCCGTTCAAGATGCTCCCTCGCTCTTTTAGTCCTTTAACTCAGCAAGAACTTGAGGAACAGTGTAGTACGATTCTGCGAGACCACGGAGCGGTGTAAGAGACAGCTAGAGGCCAGCATCGAGCACGAGATGCTTGCATTTTGGTTTTTTGGGGGTGTCCATGATGATCTTGTCGGACTCTTGAGAAAATCAACGCACGTGGCAAAGTACGGCATCCGTTCGGCCGAGCACAGGCGCCCGATACTCCGCTATACCGAGCAAAAATGCAATTAATATCAGGTAGATAATCTATCGAGTCGTTCACCATGTCTCCTCAGAGGTAAGATATCCCTCTCGCGCAGAACCACACCTAACCGATTATCAGTTTCAAAATCGTCGTATTACCTGGCGATGGAATCGGTGCGTTCCTATCTGCGACACACGATTGACCCACCCCTGACGCGATCGTATACAGGCCCAGAGGTCGTCGGCCAGGCAGTACGAGTTCCTAGAAACAGTGTCTAAGCTTTGCCCAGACTTTGATCTCAAATTGGAGTCTCATCTGTTTGGAGGAAACGCGATTGACGCAGTTGGTGAGGCTCTGCCCGCGTCTACGCTAAAAGCATGTAAAGAAGCCGATGCCATCCTGATGGGTGCGTTGGCTTCTAAATACCATAGCCAAATCAATCTCATCCATTTCTAGGTTCAATCGGCGGACCCAAGTGGGGAGTCAACGCTCCCATACGCCCAGAACCGGGATTGCTCGCTTTGCGGAAAGCTTTGGGCCTTTACGCTAACATTCGGCCGGCAAACCTCGCCTCTGAATCTCTCATCAGCTACTCGCCTCTGCGCGCCGATATCGTTCAAGGTGTCAACATCGTCGTCGTACGCGAACTTATTGGAGGGATTTACTTTGGCACCCGCAAGGAACAAGGCGTAGCCCCGGACGAGGATACCGCCTGGGATAACATGATCTACAGCGTACCCGAGGTAGAGCGCATCACGCGCGTCGCAGCTCAGATCGCCCTATCAGCCAACCCTCCCTTGGAAATCCACTCCGTAGACAAAGCAAACGTCCTCGCAAGCTCGCGATTGTGGCGGAAAACCGTCTCAGAGGTCTTGACGAAAGACTACCCTCAGCTCAAGTTTGATCACCACTACGTTCGACGCGGCTTCCATGTTCATCGTGCAAAACCCGAAGAAACTCAACGGAATCGTCCTGACAGGAAACCTGTTTGGAGACATGTAGGTGATGTTTTAGCGCAGGGAATGCATGGTGACTGACTATGTAAAGTCTTTCCGATCAGGCCAGTGTCATTCCAGGATTCTTTAGGTCTTCTCCCCTCCGCTTCTCTGGCTGGTGCGCCGTCCTTGCCCTCCAAGGATTTCAAGCCCACACTTGGGTTGTATGAACCTATCCATGGATCCGCGCCAGACATTGCTGGAAAGGGAATCGCAAACCCTATTGGAACGATACTTAGCGGGGCAATGCTACTTCGATATTCGTTGGGTCTTGAAAAACCCGCCCAGGCTATCGAAAGTGCCGTGAGCAAAGTTCTTGATTCACAGGAACTCGGCGGACTTGGTTTAAGGACCAAGGATCTTGGAGGGGAAGTGACCACCGTAGAATCTAGGGGATAAAATAGTCGAAACACTCCACTCAATACTGCAGGGATAGATATGGACAACCGAATCTTGTTTCAAACAAATGTACATTTTATGGTTAATTGTTACGAACGCATACTTCTCAATTATTCCTTCTATGAAAATCTATGGCTTTAAACGAACGAAGCTTTCATCGTGATTCATTTCTTGGCTAGGACTATGCAAGTCCTCGTAGGGATGTACACCTACACGTCTCGATCAGCCAAGTTCATAAACACACACAGTTATTAGTCACCTGAAGCCAGTTCTTTCTTCCGTTCCATTCCATTGGCGTGGTGAAGAACGAGCCATCCAAAGCGATGTTGTCAAAACCTCCGTATTTTTTCTCATCGCTACTGAGAATGATGCGATATTCTCCCGGTTCTTCAATGCCTACTCGATAATCCGTGAAACTGGACGTCGGGTGGAAATTGAAGATAAATAATAGACCAGCCCGTTCATAAACAATAACTTTATCAGTTTCGTTTTTCAGCGACACGTATGCCTGCAATAGTTGAGCAAAACAGTTGAGTGAAGAACGACATTACGCACTTGCGGTGCACTCAGCCAATGATATTTATCTTCAAGATGATGCATAGCAATGTCGAAGTTGTTGAGATATTGATAGCGGAGGAGGGGGTCATCGACAACGTTCCACTGGCGACGGGCGTAATGGAACGAATTATGATTCCCTACTCTGGGGAAATCTAACCACTACAAGTTCCGTCAGACAATGCCTGGTTGCACGCGGAACTTATCTACCTCTGGATGACCGAACTCATTGCCTTCAAAGTTGAGATAACCTTCACCACCGAGCGAATGCACCAATAATCTTTGATGACGGATGTCAGGTGAAATCCTTTGCAAGGGTATAACTAGCTGACTGACCTGATCATTTTGTGCAAGGCTATACCACGTGAGATAATTTCCGTCATTGGTGTCAAGTCAGACATGTTTGTATCTGAGAAATTTGAGTTATCATCTCAAGTGATGGCTCCCGAGAAGCACTTACACATTTCTTTATCCATGAGCCAGAATGCTATCGTTTTGTCACCCACCAGCGCTTGATCGTGACTTTCGCAATACGCGATAGCTTTTCTCGCCATGCCGCCTGTTTGTAAGGGTATGAACAATATTACCCAATTCCCATTCATCGTCTCGCTTATGCTTGAGTAACTTGATCCACATATCGGGAATGGCCATCGAAAGTCGGTAGTCAAACCCGACCCCACCCTTTTCGACGGGGCTGCATAACAATGGCATTCCGGAAACATCTTCGGCAATTGTGGTGGCTCCAGGATACAGTGAATGCGTTGCGTCGTTCGCCTACAAAAAGCGTTATTAATGATCTCATGCGAGAAAGTAGGGACTTACAAGCATGAGATAAACGATATTCTCTACGTCCGCATTGTCACCGAAATACTCATTGTAGCCACCAGAGAAACCGGCGCCAATCCCATGGTGCTTGTACATCATGCTTGTGACGCCATCAAAATCGGAACCCGTCGAATTGATATTCTTCCAGGTAAAATCGTAAATTGCTTAGCAAGAAGCGTATAACTTCATGAGAGCTGTAATTGAAGAGCCTGCTGTCCCAGAGGTCGTGATTTCCTCTCCCACCTCCATGGAAATACTGGTGGTCGGTTCCGTCAAAGAGATTCAGACCATCCAAGACGTTTTTGCAAGCGTGCGAGTGGACCACGTCAAGGAGAACGCGCAATCCCATTCCATGGGCAGTGTCAATCAGTTCTTTCAACTCCTCGGGTGTGCCACAGCGGGAGCTGGCAGGCGAAGAAACTGGTCACTTGATAGCCGAATGCTGTCGAAGAAGTGGATATCAAAGTGATAATGTACTGAGCTATTATCACGTACATGCATAATATGCGTGTTCCATGACAGCCATAAGTTGAATGGTGTTGTAGCCCAAGTTCTTAATTCCTGGGTAGGACGTTTGCGGTAAACTCCTTGTAGGTGCCCACCCTAGGTTCGTGAGTTGATATGCCGACATGTGCTTCGTAAATCTTGATAGCATGTGGAAGAGGTGGTCTGGGATTTTTGAAGTGGTACCTTTCCGATGACGGAGGGTTCCAGAACCTAGCATCATATACAGGGGACACGGCGAGTTCTTGGGTTACGCGACGGATCCAGGCAGGTATACGTTCAACGCGTTCCCCAGATGGCAAAAGCATAGAGATCTAACCTATTGTTAGCAAAAGGCAGATTTCGGATCAAGTTTCCGTACTTTGATCTTGGAGTCATGGGGAATGGCGCATACACCCGGTTTCAAGGGTGGTATGACGATCGACCAGACGCCAAACTCGTCTTTAGTCATTGGATGAGATGATCGATTCCATTCATCTGACAATTGGGTCAGATAACCCGATGGTGGGCATTTCTGAATACCACTTGCTGAAATCGCCAATCAGCGAAGCCTGTTGAGCATTGGGAGCCCATTCCCTGTAGGTTATTTGTCCAGTCTCGTCCGCGTTGAGGCCGTACTTGAGATATCCCTTGGTAAATTTTTCGTAACCACCTTCGAGTTCATCTATCTTGTCTTTCCATTGGCGGTAGAGGTCGTGCCTGCGAATAATGGCTGGTACATTTTGGTCGAGCCATGGGTCAACGTCCAGAACTGTCTGAGCATCCTAGAGGTTTGGTTGGCATGTCTGGTGGGTGAGAGAGAGGGAGAGATAGAGTGCGAAGCAAGACGCTCCATTCTTTTTATCAAGAAAAGCAATGACGTAAAAGGCGCTATCAGCTTGCACAGCCACATACTTCACACACATCAACATGCCCCTCAGAAAATCGCGGAGGTCTCGATATATTAGCGGATTTAACTCCGAGGATGGTCACTCACCAGACGATTCCCAGTCTGAAGAAGAAGAAAGCCATCTTGATATTATCAAGGTGCGCGTAGCAAAAGAAAAATAGGGTATTTATATGTGCAAGCTGCCGTATACTAGACTTCTCTTATCAAAGCTGGGAAAAGCGTGAAACATCTACAGAAGCAACTTGCTGATTTGAATCGTGAAAATGAGAAGCTAAAGAACCAACTACGGGTGCAGGAGGAACAAAGTAAACAGGATAAGTCACCAAGAAGGGCTCGCCCCCAAAAGAAAGACATTGACCGTATTCATGTCTTGGAAACGAAAATAGAAGAACTGAAGGCCGTAAGTCGCCAGTTCTTCTAAGATAAAAGTAGTAAACAAGGCGTTCCGCCAATCCAGTTGAACAGAAGGAATCAAAGAAGAATCGAGAAGGTAAGGCGACATTCCGTATGACATCAATTCCGGCCCGAACATCATGTAGTTGCGGTTGAAAGAGGTCAAGGAAGAAGCAAATGACTTGGAACAGACTGGGGAGGAAGCTGCACTTGGAGATTCCGCATATCGTATGAGAAAGGTTGGACTTGTCCGGCTTAATATTGTAGTGTTTGATCTCCTTTCCAGTTACTGCGCAGGTTTAATGACCTTATGCTTGTTGTTACGTTGGGAGAGGGGGAAACCTGTACAGTTTGTTGGGAAGATTTAGAGCTCAGAGAAACTTCAAGGTTTGGTCCTACGGAGCTTGAGAGCATGCATTTCTGATGCTTTATAGCATGCCTTGCGAACATGTGATCTGTAATACTTGCTTGCCAGGAATATCTCGAGGTTCGGATGAGACGGTGCTGTGTCCAGAATGCCGCAGACGCTGGGAGAGAGATGAGATAAAACTTGTGGATATGGACGAGACATTCAGATGGGATGCTTTGCTCCAGGTAGCACAAGCTTTCTCCGCGATGGATACCAGAGGAGAAATGGAGACCGAGGAAGAAGAGGAAGAGGAGAACTTTATTGATGATGGGTGAAACTATACACATTAATCCAGCTTTGACGACGACTGACGCGCCTCTAGATCCGGGACTGAAAACACGTCCAAGCGGGAGGGAAGCACCAGAGAAAGCTCGGAAGTGCCACTAGCCGACGAAGAGTCTGAACCAGGGACACCTGAATCACGGCCAAAACGCTTTTACTCTGAGTCACCTACGAAAGATAAACGAAAGCGGATGGAGAGGTTAGCTGAGGAGCGAGCGAATAAACGGAGTAGAGTGTAGAGTAGTTACCGGGCGCGCCCAATCGGCGCGTCTCCTGAGTCACGTGACCGCGCGCTGAACGCGGTTGAACGCCGAAATTGAGCAGTTCAGACAACCTTTTGCTCGCCATTGATGGCTCTGAGCACATCTCCTCGAAAAACGATTCCCCTTGGCAAATGGGGATGGATCAAGACCAAGAAGCCACTCATCTGCCGCACCTACTGCTTCCATCACGAAGCGCGTCTTTTTCTGTGCGGTTGTGATAGAGGGCTCGGAGAATGGCAAGCGCTTGCCAGAAGGTAGTGTCTTGGTTATTCATTACTGGAAGTCGCGACTGAATTCATAGCAGAAATTCAGGACCTTGTCCTCTCCTTCGGCTCACCACTTTCGACAAGTTCTTCCGATATGTTGACATCCCCTGGAACCTCTCAGAACGAGTCTGTTAGTCCTTGTCACCTTATATTTGTCAATGCATACGTTTGCCCCAACCTTAACCATATCAATCATGAGCACATCATGCTTCTCTGCACGACACATAAGTTGGTGCTTTCTACGATCTGTTCCCTCATCCTTATCATCCTTAACAAAACCATATCTAATCTCTGCTTATTTAGGATGGGCCCTCACAGAGGAAGCGTGCCATGACAGACACATCCGCAGTTAACGTCCGTCATTAACGAGCTAGTCGCTAGTGAACGTTCCTACGTCAAACGACTGCAAATACTCAAGAATGATTATGCAGATCCTCTGCGGAATTTCGCTCGCAGTAGGGAAACGGCTATACTACCTGCATACGAAGCGAAGACGTTATTCGGGAACGTGGATAATTTACTTCCGATCAACGAAGCTTTTTTGACCGATCTGGAGAAAATGATGACTGGTCACGGTTCAAAGACTGTAGGCGGTATAGGCGATGTGGCGCTGCGGCACTTTAAAGATTTGCGAGGTTTTGAACAGTACAAGCAATATTATATCAAGAGAGAAGAGGCGCAAGCTATATTTGAACGCGAGGTCGCCAAGCGGTCATCGCGTTTTGGCGCATTCATTGATGTATGTAACTTTATTGATCAATCGTACTCATGATCATTTATTATCTACTTCAGCATATTAAATATCAATCAGCAGATGCCCGGAATCGCGTGGGTCTTCGTGAACTCTTGATGGAACCTGTACAAAGGATTCCTCGGTATACGCTACTATTCCGGACGATGCTTAAGCATATGGCCCCAGATGATCCACAACGAGCTAAGCTGGTTGAAGCAGATGAAATAGCCAGCAAAATCGCTCAGGCAGAAGCCGATGAAGAGACGAAGAGAGCAGCAATATTCTATTGCCTGTCTGCCTCGATCGAAGGCTTTCCTCCTGAGCTCTTCTCTAATTCGCGCAGATACATAGATTGTATCGACGTGGAAGATATGCTCAATGATGCACCGGTGTCATTGGCACCTTCCTCTTCAAGTTCATCCGCCACATCACTCCATGGTACATTATTCCTCTTTGATGACAAGATCTTGATTGTAAAACGACCTGGCGCTGGCGAGAAGAGCGGCAAGACGTTGTCTGGCCTCGATGACCTGGATAAGGTTACGAAAGCAGGTGGCATTCCTTCTGGTAAGAAGAAGAGTGGTATGACCTGTAAGGGTGTCATAGATGTTACGGAAGTGGTTGCAACGGATATTGGAGGAGCAGGTAAGTTGAAATGGTACATCATGATGACATACTCACATATGCTAGATTTTCATCTTTATCTCGAGAATCCGCCTCAGGACCAAAGTGACAGATGGTCTGGTCGGCCACTTCGGTGCCTATCAGTCGTTCATCCGCCCTTTCAAGCAAACCTCGACCCTACTCAAACAGGAGCCGATAAACAGCGTTTTCTGGAAAATCTGTGGCAGGTCCAAGCGACATATCGTACCAGGGTTGGGCAATCCGTTGTGCTCTGTGCCAAAGATCAAGAAGTGGAATCAAAGGCGGGAAAGACAACGTATGCGCGGGCATATTACAATGTCTATCAGCGTACAGCGTTTTTGCAGGAACCAAAAAAGGTATGACCGTGTCGCTGATACGTTTGAAGTGCTAAGTTTGTCTATGAATCCAGACCAAGATAGTCGTGCACGTGGATCCCGTTGGCTCTGCAGATCCGATACCTTTCGGTATTGGTGGCCCACCATTCGCGCGAATCAGACTCCAGCCAATGGCGGGAGGACTTTGCCGATTCTCTGTGTCGTCCAATGACCCAAATGACGAAGGGGAGGAGGACATTGTTCAGACGGAACGAGTGCCGTCACGAATAATACAGACCAGTGCGTCATTACCTACAATTCCTCGGATCCTTCTTAATGACCATTTCCTAGTCCACCAATTCGGGCTGTTCCAGTTCCGTACTGGTCGAGATTCGCGCCCATCCACTCCGACTGCCAAATCCCGAGTTGCAATATTCGGCCTAGACGCGATCTCACGCAATCTCTTTAGCTCTCGTCCCGGATCAGCCATGGGTGACTTCTTTGGTGGTTCAATCAATGGCCATAGGCGTACGAAATCCACGACCAGCCGCTCATCTACCCTCACGCAAACAACACTTACGGCTGACGGCAGCCTCATGAAGTTTTCCAATCGTTCTAATTCTACAGCTGCAACTACGATGTCCATGGATGATGATGACGATGATTTGCTCGCTTCCAAATCCTCAAGAGCACGGCATTCAACCAACGGACATGCTTCGGATTCAGAAAAGGATATCCTTAATCGAAGCTTATCCAGATACTCGTCAAAAGCTTCCTCACGAGAGATGACACCTGATTATAGTGACGACGAAGCTATGATTGTGAACAAAATGAAAAACTTGGACACATCAGACTGGGACTTGGCGATGAAACTGGAGCTGGCCAGACAAAATAGCATGAATCAACACAATGAATTACCAACAGGTTCGACAGTGGAGTTCCCTTTGCAGGACACGATATACGAAGGCGAGCAATTCTTCCTCGGTTGTGTTACCCTAAAGCTGATTTTGATTTGCAGAGGAGCCCCCAGCATCGTTAAGGCCCGGCTCACGATCGTCAGGGCAGTCACATACACCCAGGTCTTCTACACCGCAGACGAAGCCAGGTACACCCGACCTTTCGCCAAGTGCATCTCCTTCACATCATTCTCGCTCTTTATCACACTGCTCGGGCGATCGCAGACCGCTCGGGCCCCGAAGTCCATCTCCATTACCACCGTTCGCAAGCCCAAGGAAATCTACACTAGACCTGCCTTCCTTTGATGATGAGCTCGCGCAAGACTCGACTTTTGGCCAACCACCATCATTCCCAAACCATCTCGACAGTTCATCAACAGGGATTCCGCGCAGCAAAAGGCAAACCTTCAACACCGACGCCACCCCTAAATCATCCGCTACTAGTAGTTCCGCCGCCCCATCCACTATTGAACCCCTATCGATCAAAAAGAAGTCTTCTACTCGCGCAACGGTTAATGCATTAGGATCTCCAACACCTGCAAGACGATCTTATGTCCGGAATTCACCGCTAAATCGTCCCTCCGGTACAGGCCGCGTCATTTCTCCTCGTCGAATACCATCACAAACACGGAGAGGGAAAGCAGTGGCTTCTTCACCATCGCTTGACAGCGAGTCGATGGCACGACTAGTGCAATATTCGCAGTCAACGAAAGAAGATGTGAGTTTTAACCCTCTATATGAGATTTTTTTGCTTATGCATGCTCGTAGATTGAATCTTCCCGCCGCAGTATCAAGAAAATAAAGCTGGAAATCGAAGAGCTACGCTCCACTCCAAGCCATGGCGATTCGCCAGTCTCGGTCCTCGTCACCAGATAAAAACTTCCGTTCACCTCTGCTATCCTCACAACCTCTGGTAATGTATATTGTGACCGTTTTCCCTGCAAGTATTAACTGCTTCCAATAGAGTAGGGCCGCCCAGGAGCGCATGGAAGAAATGCGGCAAGTAATCGGACGACGGCAAGGAGATTATACACCACGATCTCGTCCTCGTAGCACGATTGATATCAACCGGACGCCTACGATCGATAAATCTCACTGTTGACAGAGCCGCACAAGTGGTGGATGACTTGGTCCTTGAAGCTGACAATGACCTTGTCCAAGCAGTATCACATCAGGATAAAATGCAGGAAGGTCTGCGAAAACTTATTGCTGACTACCGAGAAGTCAGTCACACTTTAACGAGTAATTAATCCTCTGACTGTATTGAAACAGAAAGCGATTGAGCTCGAGAAAGCAAAGCTGGATCTACAGAATTCAAAGCGCCAATGTGAACTTATGAAAAGTTTGCTTGCTGATGCAACCGCAGAGAAAGACATCATGTACGAGGTAAGATGCGGTGTTTTTCTGGCCTTTTTACCTTTATTTATCGAGTTGTTGTCGTCAGGCGTTTAATGAAGAGCTCGATGGCATGTATAATGACATCTTGCTACCGGATGACGAGGCTTGGGCTTCAGTAACAGCAGACCTACGTCAAACCAAAGAATCCAGGAATGCACTATCGAAAGAAAATTCGTACGCAATCTTTTATCAACTTGTATGCGCTGAATACGATGATTTCTTCAGGCAACTTAAACGACACATATCAGAGATCGAATTGGAACGTGACGAGTATGTGCTGTGGCTTGTTTTCATGGTATTTTTTGCTGATTCACTTCTCAGGTGGAGAAAACTACTTCGAACACATGGACTTTTACCGTAGTTCATTCAATCTCTGCGAACACGCACATCACACCCGCACATCATTTGTTTGTCATTGCTATCGCATAGTACTCGTTGCTCTGATGTAATATCATTATCCATCTATCGCAGCTATCGTCATTTTGCTTTGCACTAATTAGAAACATGCAGGCATGTGTATTTAGTCATAAGCTATAAGGACTACTATAGTATTACTGAGCATTGACTCTAATACAATCTTATTAGTGAAAAAACGGAACGTTAGATTGTGTGATAAACCGAGGCATGTGCGTAGTGTTACATCCATGATACAAATCAATATTTCTGGGTGTCGTTCGATGGTACGGTGATTCCTTATAATTCCGTGATCAAAAGAAGAAGAAAAAGAGAAATGGGATGCGGTATGGCAAATGGTATCCGAGATTTAGGATAGGTATACCAGTTCAGTTCAGAACCCGATCATGGCATTCCACCTGTTATATTTGGCGTGCTGCGCCGAAAAGGCGTTCGGCTCGATAGACGTCGAAAAATGCTGTTTGCTGATTTAACCCCTTTTAGTGGAATAGAAAGCGTTGTATTGTCAATTGCAGATGCCGAAGGGGTCTGGAAATTTTCCTTTGCATCGCGAGGATTGTCGACAAAGTCTGTATTGAGACTAGTCGACTGTCGTGACTTAGTTTGGTCGGTATTAGTTCCTGGGTGGAGGTAAACTGAGCGTTTTCTCTCAGATATGTTGGATGCACTTTTATTTCCGCGGTTGCTCCTGCGTATGATCATGGACTTGGCTTTCATCAGTTCCTTACGATAGACAAAGCCATCGCCACTTGGAAGACTGTTATGCCTCGAAACGGTCGCTGCCTCGCGTCTGGGGAGCCGGCTTCTAGTCAACGCCCTCAAGCTAACGGTAGAACTGCTCCTCGTAAACGATGTTTTGACTCTCTGATCGTCGTGACGGCAGGCACGGGCATCAAGACAAGCTCGCCATGCGACATCTCGAAGCCCATCATCTGTTTGCTGCTTTGCTGTCACGGAACTGCGACGAACAACAAAACCCATATCCGTGCCTTGAGAGAAGATGGTCTTTATAGACACGGACGAAGATGTACGAGTCGGGGCGAGATTATAGTCTTGTCTTTGACGCGCGCAGTTCTGTGAGGAAAAAGAGGGCGAACACGACGATTCCCCGGACGATTCCTGGCCAGCTGTGCAACATCCAAAATCCGACTGAGCAGTTGGCAGGTCAGGATTGAAATCGTTCGATTCATTTAAGCCCAAGCTTGGGATTGGCTCATCGATCCAAACTTGCGGCTGTGCCAAAGACACGCGGATGGTAGACAGCCAGACATTCTTTTCCCCTGGACATGCAGCTGCCAACTCAAACACATGAGTTGCCGAAAACAAGCAGAAGACAGAAGAAGGCAAAGCTGTAAAACAAGCATTCACGTCGTGTTGGGAAACTCAAGACTTGGAAAATTACCTGTATCTGTTGTCATGTCTTGCACGTCAAAATCAGCTAAGCAGAACCAATGTCTCGGCTCGTAAATTTTGCCCTTCAACACCCTCGCCAGGATCAAGTAACCACCTGGATATAGGAATGCACCGAGGTTTTTCGGCTTCGCGCCAGTAAAAGCGTCTGATGAACGTTGATGTATTGTGGTCAAAGATCCAGCGAGTAGACAGTTTCCTAATGACGACAAGAACACGCTTGAGAGACAGAGGGGAAAACCTGAAGCAGCAGAACGCAAAATACGCGAAGTGATCAAGGACGACTTGGTGGTGATATCCTTCTGGTGGCGAGCCTCGTCAACTGCGGCTACAATGACTTTCATTGCTTGGATTGATTCCATCACAACCATGTCAATATCCGACGAAAGATCTTTTGGCGAAACGTCTTTTGGAAATTGTACAGGTCTGAGTTGCTCGAGGAGCAATGGATATTTGCAGATTCTCTGGACTGGTTTAATCAAATAATCCATGAACATGAGCCTGCGAGCGTGACTAGTAGTTTGCCGTGCGTCACATGGGGACGACACGTTTTCCCTTGAAGCGAAAGCACGAATAGACCGAATTGCCCCGTCTAGAGCAGTCAGGGATGTGGTCCTTTTCCTGTCGCTAGCGGATAACATTTCACAATCTCCTGGCAAAGACCCAGTTGGAGAGGGTAGTTCAGGAGTCAAACCACCCTGCGCGGCAATAGCAAGTGCACATTGATGTTCGAAGATGTCCCACTCAACAGGATGCTGATGTTGTTTCATTCTGATTATCTCCAACGCCTCCAAATGTCCAGCGCAAAAATCTTGATAAACATGAAAACGGGATGCCTTTACTTACTTCAGCTAGTGTGGTACAATACAAATCTGAGACTAACCTGTTGCACAAATATTCGTGTCATGGCACCTACAGCAGCGTCAATTTGAGCCGGGGATACAGAACTGGGCACGCTATTTCCCGGATCAACAGCGATCCCTAGAAATCTCGCAGTCGCTTCGAGTTCGTCCAGGAAACCTTGGTGTAAAAGCAAAAGATCTTCAGCATTTCTCGCCAACAACTTTATCTCGCTTTCGGTGAAGAGCCGACGGTGCATCGTGCTTGAACCTGAATTTGCATCACACAGCTGACTGCATGATTGAGAAGAAGAATATGGACCAATCCAAGAGCCTGTCATAAGGAATGACGGCACGCGAGTAAGACTTTGAGCACGATACGTCATTCCAGAGAGATTATGCAGATAAATCTATGAGAAGTTAGGTTAGAGCATATTAGGGAAGGGGCACTCCCGCCAACCTGCACCAATGCTTTCAAGTCATTGAGGTAACCGGATTCAGATGTCAACAACTCCATTAGTGCATGAAATCTTCGCGTGGTATCCCTCGAGTTCACGTTGTCACAAATTTCCATGTTGCCATGGCCAGAGGTAACCTCCAGATTCTGAGCGCATTCATAGCTACTTAATGGTAGCGCAGCTTCATCCCCTTCAATGTTTTGGTCGAGAGAAATACGGAATTTCGCTCGATGATGGGGAAACAAATCAATGTCTTCCACATCAGTTTTCGGGAGTTCAGAGCCCAGCAAAGTTCCCGTTTGTTCAGAATAACGTGGAATGAAGGCTAGCCTGGATGGAATTGACGAGTCCGAAAACGATCTAGGCCTTCGAAGCATAGGTCGGGTTTCTTGCGATGCCACAACCTCATGCATTGAGCGAAGAAATGCAGATGCGGGATACGAGGTAGAGGTTGACAATGAAGAGGGAGCGTGTAAGGCTTCTGACAAGGTTTGACTACCGGCATGCTGTGGCGTCAATTCCTCCGGCGCCACTAAGGCTGAAGGAAGAGGGACAAACGTAGGATGAAGTGAGGGCGAATTGGGAGCGGTTACATACTCAGTGCTGGCAGGTGAGCCGTGTTGAACATCGCGAGCGGATGAATCGAGAGAGAAGGTCGAGGGGAGTGCACAGCGAGGTGAAGCAATTATGGGAGAGAGAGTCAGAAGGTAGGAGGTCCCTGGTCTCTCTGAACCATGGCGTTCGTGATCTGAAGACGTCAAGCTGAGCCTGTCAAGCCAGTTTCTGTCCGCCTGGGACAGCGAGACGGACGTGCGGTGACTAGTCTGCGGCCGCATGAGCGACCTAGAGGTCCGGCGTAGTTGGAAATTAGTTGAACGTGACAAAGGACTGCAGTCCACCGCAGTCTGTTGAATGAATAGACTGCTGGATGAGGGGAGGACCTCGATATCCATTGAGATGACAGCAGCGCACGGCGCAAAGGTAGAACGTGACACGGACTCCGCTAACAGTGATGCCAAACGGCGTGTCTTGCACGCGTTCGACGAGCACCGAGGCGTGGAGGGAGGAAACGGGAACAAAAGGAGTGGAAGAACACACGCTATAATATCGTAGCCGTAGTTTGGGATTTAGAAACGTTCACAGACCAAATGTTCCATATACTCCTCTGCCGTAATATATTGCCACTAAATACCAGCCTAAATCCTACCCTGTCTTAATCCAACCGCGGCGTGAATACGTTACTCGTCATCCACTCTTCGCCGTTCCCGTCTAGGAACTGCTTCAGACGGTTGATGTTTTCCCCTTTGTAGACGCGGAACAATGCCCTTTCTTCGGCGTTTACATGCTAACCATAACAGTTACGATTCATATAGCCTATTTAAGAATCCAACTCCTAAAACGCACCGTAGGGGGGTTCTCAGAGAATTGTTCCATGCCTCCCCCTTGGCATAAGGCAGGAACTCCAGTGAGAACAATTTGTTGCAGCTTCCGCTGATTTCTAAGCAGGGTATGAACAGCCTCCAGAGATATCTGCCTACAGTAGGCTAGATGGAGGCGCTCCAGTTCCGTAGTTTGTTGAGTAATCGTATCGATAGCCATGTCTGTGATGTTGTGAAGTCCCGCAAGACTCAGGCGTTTCAGAGAGCCCAATGACGCCAGTTCGTATACAGACAAGTCTGTCAGTTTGTCACAATCTTGAGAACGATCAATTCACCGGCACCTATTTTTTTCAAGTAGACACTCACAACCAAAATCGATCCCCCGAAGCTTCGTACACGAGCGCGCTAGCCCCGTGATAGCCACGTCGGTTATATTAGTGACGCGACTGATGCTGAGCACGTCCAGATTATCTCCAAGCCTGCAGATGCAGTCCATTGCTGCGTCTGTTAGCTGGACACAACCAGTGATGTTTAAATTCTGTATCTTGGGCGCGTGGGCTATAATTCCCTCGATACCTTCATCAGTGATATTACAATGCGCTAGGTCAAGAATCCTTATATTTTCGGCATTATGCCATAAGATGGGGAGTGGTATTAATGCTTGTGACTCGGTCTCTGCTTCGGGCCGACGTCCAGGAGCCGGTGGGACCGGCGGAAATGCCTCGTCAGCCAGGAGAGGACAACGAGCCAAGCGAAGAGTCCGAAGTTTTCTGTCGGATGCCAGATAGGGCATACCTATCAGTTCCTCCAGTGTCCACGAGCGTGCCGTAACCAGACTACCTTAGCTGTGTCCACATAGTCTTGACGGACAAAGGAGTTATCAAAGGAAGGTCGCAAAGTTCTAAATCGACCAAACGAGGGCAGGAAGTGGCGATGGCCGATAAAGATTCGTCTGTCAAACTCGGTACACCGTTCAACCGTATCCACTGCAACGGCAGCGGTCGGGTAACGAGAGCAAGTATGCCTGCGTCCGTAATTTGGGAACAACCATTAAGGTTTATTCCCTGGAGGTTGGAGGCGGTCTGGGCAAGGAGTGTAATGGTTCTATCGGATAAATCTGGAATTCCCGATAAGACGATAGACTCGAGTTGCAGGCATTTTCCGAGTACTGTGGCTAGCTCATCGTCGACAATACGACGATCAGCCTGGCCTGGAAATTGCAAAATAAGGTGGCGGACGCGAGGATATTCTTCCTCAGTAGGCAAACGGTCGATAATCTTGATCATCTCGTCAGGAAAGGTGCCATCTCACAGCAGTCATCATTGCGCATGAGAAGGCAAGGCGGCAGATGATTGTCTAGGTGAGTCTAGGTCTTTGGCAGCGAGGGTCGAGCCTTCCTAGTCCCGGACCAAAAAGGTAAACTTTACCGACAAACGCGCGCCAATCAGGGTTGACTCCGAACCATCATCATCAATGTCTTTGGCACCGTCTGTGTCGTCTTCTTCGACTGCCAGGCCAAGTCAGCCAAGTTTCAGTAACCAGCCGCAGACAGATAGTAACAGTCGGATTCCAGTCACTCCAGCTGTGCTGCGGTCCATCTTTGCGTCCTCGCGTACTCCTCATGAGGAGCGTTCCATCTCACGGACCGCGTTCTTCCGGTACGAGGCTATTATTAACATGAACCGAATAAGTTAACGACGTCATGCCGAGCCAGCTTTACCGGATTCCTACTAAGTTGCCTTGCTATTGGCCTTGCTGCAAGGAACCGTGGCATCAGAAGCGGGGGCGCTCTATTTGGAGTTGTCTGATTGGACGTTGTAATATCTCAGAATAGACTTGTCTCCATCCGCTCTCTCGAAATAACCCCAACCACCTTGCTTGCCCGTTCAAACATCCCTCCTCCCTCATACGCCACATAGTCCTCATCCATCTCCCGTATGCCTAACAACCTTTGAAGATTGCTCGTAACAAGCTCCACCGCTTCTGTTTCACTAATACGCCCATTGGACTCGAGCATCGCCTATTTCTTGTGTCAGCTCTGGTACTTACGAATTGACAACTTTGTCACGCACCCATTCCACGTTAAATTGCGTGTTTCGCGCTTCCCATGCATCTCGAACGCCCAATCCAACAGTGACTCCCTTTCCCAATAAGGTGACAAGTGTAGTGTCGTTCGACAATGGAGGGCCAGGCAAACTGCAAGGATGTTATTTTCAACAAGAAACGGCCTGCAAAGCACTCCTACATTCGATGTCGGTCCCAAACTGCTGGGTATGGACGGCTAGGTTGAAGAATGACGCCAATGTCAGCGTTCCCTAACAGATCGATTCAGTGCAAAATCGATTCGTGATAATGGGTCAACTTACGTAGTTCCTCTGCCAAGAGATGGGCTTCCGTTGCGCCACTGAACACCATGCGCATATTTGACCCAATCTTTTCCTCAACTTCCGCTTTTAGAATAATCAGCGTGGCCATAATGTCGGCGCTGTGCACTTCTATGACGAGCGGAACGATTCCCTTGTCCAATGTCAATAACAAACATCTAGCTATTGGCGACGGACACGAACCTCGGCGGCTTTCCTGAACCAATCTCCTGTTTCCTTGTCTTCGCCCTCCCAGCCAAATAACAAGCGCCTGAGAGCTGCTATTTGGGTAGTGACACTTGCTTTCCTGTTTTGGAAAACTGGATCTGAGCGTCCAAGCACGATGTGCAGGGCTGCTATATCCTGAACGACGGCTCCTCGCTCCATGGCATGCCCAGATCCAGTGCGGAACGTAGCCGAGAGCCCTGATATTATATGGGGGCCCCGATCGCCTGCGTATCTGTACTTGATCAGCGAAGATGTTGCGTGCGTGACTCCGGATCGATGTGCAAGCCTATTCAGTTCTGAGAAAGCATACAAGGGTGACTTTTAGCTTCTTACAGTGCATTTCGGGTCCCGAACACGAGCGCATCCATTGCTCTCAACACTCCGCCAACATCGTCTAAAATCGTTGGAGTGTTCCTCTTGAAAGCATCATACGGTTCCCCGTCGCCTGTTGCAGGTTCACTCTCGATCTCTTCCAGTCCTAGCGGTGAACCGAATGTCATTATCCCTCGAGTTATAACCCCTCCGCGTAGATCCACAGTTACTTTGCCATCTCCTGCGGTGTTTGCACAGTCCAATCCAATGCATGTCATTCGACCGCGTTCCACTACCACTGCTCCCAGTCTCTTCTGACCATCGGCATCAGTCATCGCAGAGAATGTTTGCTCGGTTGTTCCGTTCGGGCCTCTTTGCAATACTCTAGCCACATTGAGGAAAACGACATCGTCTGCCTTTTCGCCTTTAAGTGGCGGAAGTCCCTCCCACTTGATGGTTTCCTCTCGCTCTTTATCCCATTCAGGAACAGTAGGCACTTTCCGCCACTCGCTACCGTCTTTTCCCGTCCCGACTTCGACGTTATTGTCCTCCCCCGACCTGGAAGGGACGGGAATCTGCAGTACTCCATCAATCCAGACCTTGGTAGGGGTGGCACTGAGTTGCAAAGGATGAGAATCCCACATCACTATGTCTGCGTCAGCTCCCTCAAACAAAGCACCGATCCTGTGCCAAAGTCCAACTGCGGTTGCAGGAACAGAAGTCACTGAAGCGATCGCCCGTTGGGGCGATAAACCATAGTAATGAGCCAGCTGCGCTTCGTACATCAAATACCTGGAATTGATCACCGGATGAGCAGACTAGAGAATATTCAGTCGATTATTCGTCGATTTTCTCAAGGACTTGAACTACCTTCATAACGACTGGTATCCCATGGTCTGCAAGAATGCGAGGTGCGAACTCGGAGCCTCGGAAGGCTTCGCGTTTGTACCTTCTCCGAGGTCAGAAGATGGGATGTACGGAGTTTACTGATTACCTATGGCGCGTTGCGAACAGCGCTACAGCAGGCGTTCCTCCCCACGTTCTCCTTATCACATCCGGTACCAAGTACGCTTCTGCTGCATGATGGAACGAGGCAATCGGGAATCCAAATTCATGCGAAAGCTAGCGATTGATGATATCAGTCATCACATCTCGTCATCAGTGTCTCGTACTCACTCGAACCATGGCGTCCAGATCGACTGCTTCATAGCAGTGACTCGATACCTGTAATGGTCAGCATGCACCTGTGGACGTTCTCGAGGGACGGCACCTTGACTTTTCCCCGCAGCACGTCTACTAACAACTCCGATTCCTTATTCTCCGGGAATTGACCATCGATTGAACCCCATAGGCCAGTCTCGGCTTTGGCGCAGTAAGCGTCTTGCTGCAATCTAAGTCCGCGTGCTTGATTGAAAGCCGAGCGCAAAGCCCACATGGTATCCATACGGTTTCCATAGCGCCTCACATCCTCTCCGCACGCCTGTCTGCAGGCAGAGTCATTCATCAAGTAAATTTAATAACAAGCGGACAAACGTCATGTGGCGCCACTTTCCAGACTCTGGCAACAATTCCTCCGGACCGAATCTTTTGAGGCTTTCGTGTGGTTCGAGAAGCATAGACGTTACGGACCGGTCTTTTGGTTTTCGCAGTTTCATCATGAATGCCTCGCCACCTACAGCGCCAAATTAGCGATTTTGCAAGCGATCGAGTGAAGGTACATACCAATGACGTTGGAACTACCTCCCTGAGACCAGGACACTCGTGACACCCCCCGCGATGGCAAGTTGGAACGCGTCGTCATGTGTGTTGAAGGCATCCACGGTTCGTAGCCACGGTAAAATTGGGCCATGTTTGGAGTCATCGTCAAGAGTTCCTTTCATCACTGGAGAAGGCAAGACACCTATATGGGTATCGATGTCGACTACGGGAATAACGTCAACCCGAGTTTTTAGCGGATGGGCATTCACTCACCTAGACCAGGCGTGACCCATGCACCTTCCGCGTCGATGACGGTTACGTTGGGTGTTTTGTCGGGCAAATGCCAGGGTACTTTACCAACGGCTCGTACGACACCTTTATCCAAGAATAGATCACCGTCTATAATGACGGATCCGTTTCGTTCCCCAGTTAAGATCCTGCAGTTTCGTATCCAAGTGGCATTCGTTCCTGGCTCGTAACGGTCCGACGATTCGCGTTTCTTGAATTCAGCAGATGGCCGGGGTGATGGTGGGCTTCTGAGAGAACGGACATTTGCCAAGTATTTCTTGTGCGTTGATTGGGGCGACGTGTAGTGTTTGGGAATAAGCGTTTGTTGTGATGGTGAGACCGGTTGAAAAGTGCAAGGCTAGAGTGGCTACGATAACCGAGAAGAATAGAACTGGAACAAGTGCTGTTGTTGTCCTTCTCGCGGCGTAGTAGCCGATGATGGGCCATGCATTTCCTTGTATTGGAGGAGGTTTCTCGGCCATGACAGTCAAGAGCAAGGCAACAATGGTTGCAAAACGTGTAATTATACGTGCCATGCGCCCTGCACATGCGTCCCAATAATTTAATATTTATAAGATTGGGTAATAGGCATCGGTGGTTAACAGCGTGTTTTGGGCATGTCACATCAAAGACACCCTGAAGCATCATGTTCTTTGTGTGTTTAATCTAGTACATTTTTCGTTTCAACCGTCCATTGAATCGGACGAACAATAACCATTCTCAGAAGTCCCCACACTGCCAAGAGGATTGTCTCCATCTGTGATAGCTGCAGCACTAGTCACTTTACGCTCTTTACGTTTACGAACGGTAGCCGGCGGTGGTATTGGGAAAGCAGCCTTTTTTGTTTTCAGGGTCTCAACGATTTCTGGATCAGAATCTGTTAAAATGATGGGTGTGTTTCTCAGTACATCAATCACGCACCTTGATGTGACATGCCCTCATAGTGAGGTACGCTTCTCTTCATGGTCAACCACCGCCTCTGTAGGGTATGAGCACTCCACAAGTTCCAAGCAGGATCTGGTAGCGTTTTCCAATCAATCTCGGTGTCATCGTTCACGTCCAAAGAGTCAATCCTGTTCGCTTATTAGATGAAACGGGGTTTACGGTATGCGTGATGAACTGACTTGTGAATGAGGATGTATGCATCTTGCTGGTTCCAACGAGGCTTTTGTCCTTCGTTTTTCACAGTCTTGCTCAGCGCATCGGTCCTTGAGAATAAAATCCATGAATGAGCCCATGCTTCACCCGAGCAAAAGTCCGACGTACCATTTAATTCGACACTGTTGTCGTCCTCTTTTCCCTCCCATCTCCTCACTCACTCTACCCCAAAAGACCTCATTATCTATATCTTTCCCTTGTTCCACTGTCATGTTCGTTACTATTCTGATTAGCTGTTCCTCTTCCTCTTTTGTCCAAGGTCCTAAGGCTTGATGTGAGCTCAGAAAAAGCGGCATTCGCATGAGACTATTCACCTGTGACGCGGATATCACGATTCACAATGTGATTGCGATATCTGTCGCGGCAATCGGATGACATGCGCCCTACGCGCTCGCTGACCTTTTCCCATTGCTGACCGAGATCCGCGACGGCTCTGGCGCATGGCTTGGTGAAATTGGCATAAACGTCATAATCGCCGTACTTACTGTTGTAAACGCGCATCCTCATCAGGGGTCCATTTTCCTTGTAATTTCAAAGGATGACGGCTTCGGCGAATATAATGATACACAGCAATTATAGGTCGCTGTGGGACAGCAGCGGCTGATTTCCTAGATCAAAAGATATGCTCTACATATTCGCTATACTGGACGCACTAATCTCGGACCAAAAAGCGTTGTCTTTGTTCTTTTCGTTTTTCGGGAAAATAATCTCCAAAAGTTGCCCTTCAGATAGTCCTTTGGCCTGCGACAACGACGCGTCAGATTGGGGGTGTAAGGACAACATGTAGAGTACCTCTCGATAGTCCTCGATTGCTGCCTTCAATTGTTGCTCTTCTGTAGCTGAAAATTTGCCTTTCTTGTATACTAGGCCTACAAGAGAGAAAGTTTGATCGTGCAAAGCGTTGGCACGACTGAGTCGGCATACCTTCGGTTTTGACCAGCGCACCGAGCTTTTGAGCGTTGAGCCACTTTGTGGCTAATAAATGCGCATGATTTGGAGTCGTCTGCTGCGTTGTAACTCTGCACCGCGAGCCGCCTTGATTCGGGTCGGTACTTGCATTGGCAATTATTGCATTAGACGGCACAGGCATTTGGCCAAGCGGAATGGCTCGCGATGGCACAGGCGGTGGAGGGATAAGAGGAACGTTTGCTGCGGTGGCAGCATCTTCTAGAGTTTTCAGCACATTGGCTATTTTTGAAATATCGATATCTTGTAAAGCGCGAAGGACATCTTCATTTGAAGCAAAAGTTAGATCCGAAAAGGATAAGTTCATAGGCGGTGCGAATTGGGGATTGGGTGCAAATCCGTACTGAACCGGGGGGTAGTTCATGTAATTTTGAGCATCGTGATTGGCGACAGCCATCTGCGAGGGGAGATCCGGTGTCCCCGCGGCCGCAGCTACGATAGTTGAGAGCAGGGCAGCTGTTGACGCCTGCGAATTCATATCTACATCAAGCCCGATAGATGGATCGCGAGTCGTTTTTTCCTTTTTCTTCTTGCGGGGCGGATCACTGGTAATTGTTACGGTCTCGGACTGGCTGGGCGTCTCCTTACGCTTTTTGCGTTCCTTGGAATGACCACTCGCGTCCGAATGCTGAGCAGAGTCATCATTTTGTCTCTTCTTTCTCTTCTTCTTGTCGAGGTCGATGGAGGGATGAGAGAGATCTGGCCCCGTCGCGTGCACGATCGACATTAGGGTGGGCACTCGTCGTCGTGAGAGAGTGAATTCAGGATGTAACGTACGTCACGGTCACGCTCGTCATTCCAAGGTTTAATACATCGTAATGTGAGTTATTCCTGACATTCATAACGCACCAAATCCTCTTCCTCCTCGTCAAACCATCGCTCCTCTGCTTCCCTGTCATCTTCTGTGTCAAGCGACTCATCCCAGTCAACGCGGTCATAATCAACGTCCTCGACCTCGTGTTCAGTCAGACAAGACATCACAATAACGAGCTTACCTCTAGCAATCCATATATAAATCGCTCGCGAACCAATCGTTCAAACCATGTGATTTCCTCTTCCTCCGGCGTACTAGCGGTCTCTTCATCACTTTCTTCATCCTCTTCCGGAACAAATTCATCAACTTGAACTTGTGCACGACGGAGTGTTCGTGTGCGCTCTGCTTCTCGCTCTTCTTCGTACTCTCCTAGTAGATTACCCAACTTGCCGATATGCTGATGTTGTCCAGCGAGGAAATCATGATTTGCCCATTCTTTTTCATCTCTGCCCTCGTCCAAACCTACACGTTCTCGACCTTTCCACATGTGGGGCCATTTTTTCTTGGCAACTTGAAAACTGAGTTCGATAGGCATAGTAGTGGTATACTTTAGACGACGATTACGAATAGTCGGGATGATTGTACGCTGTTTTGCGGTAGTGATAGAACCAAAGTGAGCCAAGATATGTGGAGGGAGATGCGATAAGTGTTTATTGAGAAATTCGACTGGATCTGTTTCTGGAGAGGGAACATAGTCGAGAGATAGGCCGAGATATCTGAGCGGAACCGACGGGTCGAACATGGCAATGTTGGAATCAAATACGAACAAATATGCTCCCGGGCGCTGAGATTCATAGGTTGTCGGTGGGCCTGGTGCCGTCAATTTTTCTCTTCCAGCGCTGCCCTCGCTGGCCATGTCATTTCAGTTCATCTCGTCGCTGCTCAACCCGTCAGTCGCGGTGACCTCCCCATGTTGCGGAGAGTCGAGGAAGGGTACAGCCAGAGCTTCGAGATTCTCTCTAGAGCAGACTTTGAAGCCGTGAAATCACCTGCTCATATCGATCAACTTCCCTCTTCTCTCCCATCACCGCCTCCTTCTACTCCAACTTCGTTACCTTCTGCTGCTTTCCCTTCTCCAACTCAACAACCTCGGACACCCCCTGTTGATCCAGCCATACACAAGAACAATGAGCCCTCCTTCGCGTCGCTCTCTTCACCCGCCGAGTCGCATTTGTTCTCTCCCTGCATCCCGGAATCTCCGAGCCTAAGTCGCATGATTTCTGATGCAGTAAGAGCTGGCGAGAGGCTAGATGATAGCCCATCCAAATCCTCGACCAGTTCGCTTGCTTCAGTCGAACAACAGCTTACACCAAATTTGGACGACACCGAATTGTCATCACAAAATTTCCCCTCGCAACCCTCCGCGAGGCAGCATACAGTCAGTGTTTTACTTTGTGTACGAATGCAATGATTCTTATTATTATCCAGGTTACTATTCCGGTTCCACGGAAGCCTCCCTTGCCTTTTAATAATCGAGGGCAGAGGCAAGCATGGTATCAGACGAGACCAAAACAAAGGAAACGACCAACGATGCTTTCCGTTGTCGTTTCTCCTGAAAGCTCTCTTCCCCAATCTCCCAGTGCATCGAACGGTGGACCTGCCATGGAAGGACCTGTTGAATCACAGTTTCCATACCAAACACAAGCATCATACGACAGTCAGTTATAGGACGCGCTCATAGTGTACATATGTATAATTAGCTTAGCAGAATAATATGGTTACCCCTAAACGGGAAGTTGATATGTTTGACCCATGGAAAGATACGCCCTCGCCAACAAACGCGCTTCAACTGACGACGGAACAAGTCAAGCCCAACTTGCTTCTCATCATTTTCATCCACGGCTTTAAAGGGAGCGACCGAACTTTCCACGCCTTCCCACAGAGGCTCCAGCACATCCTCTCAGAGTCGCTATCAGACACTACTATAGAGTGTATTACCTTTCCTGTTTGGGAGGCACGTCTTCTTGCCTTCTCTTCGCGTCTGGTCCTATATTAAACCTTGTTGCAGACAAAGGGTGAACTGGTGAGCACGGTCAACCTCGAGTCAGCGACCCCAACTCATCATCCATCAGACGGAAGCTGTCGCGCGTTTTGTAGAATGGTTGATCCTCTTGACTGTAGAGAAAGAACAAGGAGTAGCCGGAAGTGCCAAGATTGTATTATGTGGCCATAGGTACGTCGTAATGTTGCTACCCGTCCGACGTACTAACTTGACAATTCTTCCAGCATGGGAGGTTTATTAGCAGCAGATACCATTCTAGAACTCGTCCGTCCCCACCGCGAAGGAAAGGCTGCCTCAATTTGGCCTACAGGTAGTAGCCTGCATCGCCTTTGACACACCCGTAAGCTGCTGTTATAACTCCTACGACTCGCCTCAAACGTCATCTCCACAGTACCTTGGGCTACAACCAACCGTTTTAAAAATAGTGTCACAAAAGCGGCTGAGGTGATGGGCGCCGCGCAAACTGTAGGAACCGCCGTCTTCGGTGCCTTAGCAGGTATGAGCGCAGGGAGAGCCGCCGGAAATGTGTCCGCTCCGCCTGTCGCTTCCGGCGGGACAGGCTGGGGTCCGCTGGGCTGCACCGGCAGCCTATGCCGTCGGCGGTGCAGTCCTTGCAGGTGCCGCTGTAGGAAGCGCCTGGTGCAAACGCGATGACTTGGGACTAAAGCTACAACTGGGCTACGGATCATATGAAATTCGTAGGCGTCCTTTGGGACGAGAAAACTCTAAAGCAACGAGTCACAGATCTCATCGATCTCGAAAAGTCTCATGGCATACTCTTCAGAACGTAAGCCCAGGACCCGTTGTTGGTTTACTTAATGCGCTTATATATATACGCGTGTGGGCTAGTTTTTATGTGATGCTACCCCCGGCTCCGCCAGAACATACAAGTTCACGGACGTTTATACTGTTACCAAAGTTGTATACACCCGCTGCTCCCCATTTCCTACCGGCGAAAAATGGGCTGGCTTCGAATGAAATACAAGCTCATATGAACATGTTTGCCGCTGCAACGAACGATGGATATTACGAGTTGGGGCTTAAAGCAGCGAAGATTATACAGGAAGCTCTGGCAATCACACCCAAGAGCTTTATCACTCCGAATCCCAAGATATTTAATGATGATCTTTTAGCTTAAAGCTATCACGATGTGTATTCTGTACTTTTATTATCAAATGGTTACTAGGAAATATTTTTAATTGCACTTGTGTCTTATTGAACGTTGCACGCTGACATCAACAGTGAGTAGTAAAGGTGCTCGCCTGAGAACTGACAAACAATTGCTGAAGCTGCCAGGCTTTCATAAACTAATCTGATTAGCGGCTTCGTACGAGTTCCTGGGACTGCTATGAGAAAAGGAAGACAGACTTATATGACCTACTATTGGGTTCCCCATTCACCGCAATGGCCCTACTCGACGAGACAGCAAAAAGATGAAACCGTACTTTGATATACCCTGAAGCAGTATGAACTTGTTTGTTTCCTGACCGCGGTATCCCACCGAGCTTTTCTTCAATAAACTGTGAATTTCGCCAAGCTTCCATGGAACACATGTATTACGAGAATTCCGAGTATTTCAAGACCTTATCAGCCACAATGCGCAGCTTTTCGTTATCTTCATCCACGTTTTTAAGGGCGATAACTAGACCTTCAACGCGTTCCTATCGTGCACCCAGCACGCCCTGTCATCATAGCCGTCATATACCATCGTACGAATGTTTGACCCATGGAAGGATGCATCGTCACCAACGGACCAAATCGAATCCAGAATACCCGACCTGGCATTTGACCCATGGAAGGATGCACCTTCGCCTGGAAATGCGCAAGTGCAGCCAACCACGGTTCAAACCAAGTCAAACTTGCTTCTCGTTATTTTCATCCACGGTTTAAAGGGTGATAACAAGTCCTTCAAAACCTTCCCGCAGAGGATCCAGGACATCTTGTCGAAATCATTGCCAGATACCACTGTAGAATCTGTTGTCTCTCCTACTTGGGAGGTGCGTATTCTGGTCTTCGCTTCAAGTCCCTATCCTCGTATACTACTGAGCCCTGTTGCAGACAAAGGGTGAACTAGTGAGCACCACTGTCCTCGAAGCCCCGAATGCATCCAACTCATCTCTCAGACGGAAGCTGTTGCGCGTTTTGTGAAATGGTTGACCCTCTTAACCGAAGAGAAAGAGCAAGGCGTAACTGGAAGCGTCAAGATCGTGTTATGTGGTCACAGGTACGTCGTACTGTTACCCGAACACTTGTACTAACCTGACACTCTATAGCATGGGAGGCTTGTTAGCAGCAGATACCATTCTGGAACTCGTTCGTCCCCACCGCAAGGGAAAGGCTGCCTCAATCTGGCCTAGAGTGGTGGCCTGCATCTCCTTTGACACACCCGTAAGCTGTTATACTGCCATCCCTCTCCACGTTCGCCCGAACGTCATCTCCACAGTACCTTGGGCTACTGCCGCCCGTTTTCAAAAATAGTGTCACAGAGGAGGTTGACGCCATGCAAACCATAGGATCCGCCGTCTTCGGTGCCTTGGCAGGTCTGGGCGCATGGAAAGCCACCGGACAGGTATCCCCTTTATTTGACATTCCCAGGATAAGCTGGAACCGCTGGGTTCCACCAACAGTCTATGCCGTCGGCGGTGCGATCCTTGCAGGTGCCACCTGGTATAAACGCGATGACTTTGTCCAATTCTATAACTTGGCCATGGATCATATTAAATTCTTAGACAACGTTGGGGACGAGGAAGCTCTGGAGCAACGAGTCAACGATCTAGTTGACCTCGAAAAGTCTCATGGCATACTCTTCAGAACGTAAGCAAGGAGAATAATAGCCCGTAGACCTGACGCATTTACGCATGGACAGTTTGTATGTACTGCTACCGCCGGCTCCACCAGAACATCGAAATTCTCGAACTTTTATACTGTTACCATGGTCAGATGCACCCGCTGCACCCCATTTTGTGCCAGTGGAAAACTCGCTTGCCACGAATGAAATATGGGCCCATATGGGCATGTTTGCCGCTACGACGAATGATGGATATCACGAACTTGAGGTTGACGTTGCGAAGATAATAGAGGATGCCCTATTTTGATGCAATTCTTTGAGCTATTTAACATTTCATCAATTTGTGTTACTATCAGTAATGATGTCGGATGGCATTTGCAAAAAACAATTTAAGAAAAAGAAATCAGGCTTTGCATGACCGAATAATTTTGTATGATAGCATTAGCACGATGAATGTGTCGATGGTAAGATCAGTGCCCAGGGTATTATCGAACCTTATCAGCTAACAATGTGAAGCTTGCTTTTCGGTATCTTCATTCACGCGATGACCACACCTTCAACACGTTTCTATCTTGCACCCAGCACGCCCTGTCATCATCGTCATCATCGTATAGTACCACTGTGGAATGTTTGACCCATGGAATGATGCACTGTCACCTGAAAACGCACAGCAAGAGACTCACATCTTGTTTGAATCTGACCCATGGAAAGATGCGGCGGCATCTCCTGGAAATGCTCTGGAAATGACGACGGACCAAACCGCATTTGACCCATGGAAAGATGCATCTTCGCCTGGAAATGAGCAAGTGCAACTGACCACGGTTCAAACCAAGTCCAGCTCGCTTCTCGTTATTTTCATTCACGGTTTCAAGGGTGATGACAGGTCCTTCAAAACGTTCCCGCAGAGGATCCAGGACATCCTGTCGAAATCATTGCCACGTACAGCTGTAGAATGTATTGTCTTTCCTACTTGGGAGGTGCGTCCGCTTCGCGTCCCTATCTCGTGTACTGAGCCCTGTTGTAGACAAAGGGTGAACTGGTGAGCACCATTGTCCTTGAAGCCTTGAACGCACCCAACTCATCCCCCAGACGGAAGCAGTTGCACATTTTGTAAAATGGTTGATCCTCTTGACAGTAGAGAAAGAGAAAGGCATAGCTGGAAGCGCCAAGATTGTATTGTGTGGTCATAGGTACTAATTCGTACCGCCATGCTTGAATATTCGTACTTGACACTCTCCACTGGCAGCATGGGAGGCTTGTTGGCAGCAGATAGCATTTTGAAACTTGCTCGTCCCTTCCGTGAAGAAAAAAAAGCTTGGATTTGGCCTAGAATAGTTGCCTGCGTCTCCTTCGATACACCCGTAAGTTATAATGCACCTGCTCTTCAAGCCGGTCCACATGCTATCTCCACAGTACTTGGGGGTAAATTATAAAATGGAAGTGGCTGAGAAGGGTTTGGCGTGCGCAATCGTTTCTGCCCATAATGTCTTCACAGGTTCGAGTGCAAGTTGAAAAGGTAGCACCTCACCTCACCACCGAGACAGGCCAGTGGGCACTTTCAGCACCTAGTATTGTTGTGGGCACAGTCTCAGCACCTGGTATTATTGCGGGCGCAGTCCTTGCCGGCGCCGTTATCACAAGCGCCTGGTATTTACGGGAGGGGTTAGGTCAAGGTTACAAGTGGGCTACGGATCATGTGAAATTCGTGAGCCACCTTTGGGACAAGAAAGTTATGATGCAACGCGTCAAAGATTTAATCAACCTCGAAAAGTCTCATGGCATACTCTTCAGAACGTAAGCAAGGAGAATAATGGTCCGTACCTATTCACACATGGACAGTTTTTATGTACGGCTACCGCCGGCTCCACCAAAACATCCAAGTTCTCGAACTTTTATACTGTTACCATGGCCAACTGCACCTCATTTTGTGCCAGTGGAAAACTCGCTTGTCACGAATGAGATATGGGCTCATATGGGCATGTTTGCCGCAACGACGAATGATGGATATCACGAGCTTGAGTTTGACGTTGCAAAGATTATACAGAGAGCCTATGATATTCAAATTAATGCTGTACGTACAATTCTTTTTATATCATCTATCATGCATCAATTTGTGTTGCTATCAGCAATGATCCATTAATGATGCCAGATGGCATTTGCAAAAACGATTTAAGAAAAAAAGAAATGTCCGTAACTGGAATCGAACCAGTGGCTCCTCGGGGGTGTTTTCCACAACGAGGTGATTTAACCCCTAATCGATACGGACTTGTAATATAGGTTAATCCCGGAAATGATATCGAATTGCTACTCAGCAAGAGACAACATACACACTAACACTTTCTATTATGTAGTTATAGGTTGTTGTGGTGATGGATTGGGACGAGGAATCGTCGCCATGAAGGATCGGCTGTGGTGATTCCGTTAGCCAGCCTGAGGAACGCATAGCCGCTCTAAACTCACCGATTCAGAACTAGCCCTTTAAGCGCTCGGATCTCCCGGCGCAACTCTTCTTCTGCAGGACTCAGCAAGCTGCTGCTACTACCCGAAAATCCACCAACACCTGAAAGGCCCCTGTAAGGCAAATAAACCTGTGAACTAATATATCCTGTCAAGTCAGAAAGCGCCTGCATGGCGTGCTGGTACTTGGAGCCTTGCGTTCTTGTTTTTGGCAGCGAAGCTGAGAGGTCGTCAAGAGATTTTTGCAATTGGGTAGGTTCTGGCGGATTTTGGGGGTTGTATGTCCAACGAATCATTTCGTTCTTCCCTGTTTCGTCCTCTTTACGACTAAAGAGAGGACAGGTATTCAAGGTTTCCCATAGAGCTTGCTTTAATATGAGATTAGCTCGACGACAAATTTCTGGAAAAGATTTTCGTACTTCAAACACCCGTCCATCTTCGGATACCAACCATGGGATTTTATCTTCCATATACCGAAATACATCCTCTGTGGTAGGCGGTGTGAGGTTTTGTTCATTTGTGATGGAAATACGAAGAAGAGTAACTGGAGGGATTGTCGTATATTCTGGTTCATTCTGGTCAAGAAGCTTCAAGACTTCGCTTATGCTTCGACAGTTGGAGTACGCAGTCGGCTCTGTGTATGGCTCTGAGTGAGGTAGAACGGAATATGATTCTGATTGGGATTCTTTAAGAGCGGATAGTGACAACGTGAATTTCTGCAGAAGCGTGCTATAATGAGATCTTAACGACTGTCGAGCAATGAGTGTTTGCGTGACGCGAGGAAGAAGGAAGCGCTGAGAATTGAGTGAGTAATACCGTACCCAAACATCTATGACAGAACATACCCAATAGATAAACACAAGTACAGCAGACCCGCCAGCTATCCATGAAAATATTCGAGCAAATCCAAGGAGAAGAGTGGGTAGATTGGATGGGGCAGACGGTGGGTAAGTGCGCGGTGGAATTGTCGGAGTAGATGATGGCTACAGACCGGATAAGTTGGTATCACAATGCGAAAGTGAATGACTTACTACCTCTCGCAGGACAGCATCAATTTCAACATCACGTAACCCTTTCTCTGCAAGAAACTTCCGTTTAATCGATGCGTCTTGATGCGCAACTTGCGGAGACGCAAGAAATGATCGAGCACGCCCTAACAGTTCTGATCTGTCAAGTTCGCCTTGGTCGGTGGCCTGTAAATTGCTGTTTTCGCGACCACCCGGGCTCGGAGGTTCAGGACGCAGGGGAACTTGGTTCGTGAGTCTGGCTGAGGTCCTGTTCCTTGACTTTCTGGTCGTTGGACATGATAGTTTCCCGGGTCACCCGGTCACATGACATACAACGCCGACAGCCGTAATGGAAACAATGTAGTAAATTATATAGCGGATTTGGGTCCACATACGTATTCGTATCTTATCATCGGCTGAACTTAACGTCCATACGTTTTCCGTGGTATAATAACAACATAGCTATACATACGGTATCGCAGCGTAAACTTCATCCAGCAGAAAATCAAAACATGTTAGCTAACTTGCTGGCTGCCTCTCGTGGGTCCAACCTCGGCCTGTGCGGTGGCAAACGCATTGAACTGCTCATCTGGTTTGGTTTTACATTTGCAAGAGGATCAGTGCTAATCGGTGGCCGCAACTTGGATTGTGGTGTTGGGTTGTTCAATGCGCCTAATGGATCAACCGAAGATGGCGCTTGAGCTGACTGCGACGGACGGTTTTGCAGAGGATCTTGTGTAGGAGCCGTCGCATTGGGCAAATCCGACGTAGATGACGCTACGGGAGCACCTTGACTATGCGATGAAGTTGACTGGACGATCATTGATTTTGTTCCGTCGATAAGTCGTCCCTTAAGAGGGGGTGATGTCACGTTCGTAATGCCATTGGAAGGACCAGATGGCAAAGACAACGGTTGTTTGACCTGTGTCGTGGTTGACGCAGGAGACAAGGATCCTTCAGAAGAATCATGTGATATTGTGGAGGTCGCAGAAACAGGCTCTGGCGGAAGACCAGGAAGTCGTGGAACGTGAAATCGTTGATTAGAAGGCACTGCAGTATGTGGAATAGCTTGGTGTGGTGGTACATGAGAGCGATGGCCATTGACGGCAGGCGCCGAGGGTGGCGGAAGTGGATGATCTGAAAAGTCCTCGAGAGGCGGTATAATTTTTGGTTTTGGTACGCCGTTGGCGGGCGGTAAAACTTTTTTGGCGGCTGAATCCACATCAACTCTCAGCGCTTCAAGTTCACGCAAGAGCTGTTTCTCATACATGATCGACGAACGAGCATGTTCGATCAGGGCGGTCATGATATCATCGTTGGCGTGATGATTGTAAGTTCGAAGGGCTCGATGAAGGTTCTGGGAAATACCCTCCGCCCTCCGTGCAAGAATCTGTTCATATTTGTCTGCCTAAGGCAAGCATAAGCATTCTGAGCAGACAAATGAAATTCTTTTACCTCTTCCATTTCTCCCAATGCCTCATCTACACGCTCAGGTCGTATGTTTGAACTGGCTTTCAAGCGCTCGAGTTGTCTTCGTTTAGAGATCGTGACTTTGACAGCCGCCTGATATTCCTCCAAAACACCTGTCCGCATTTGCAGCGTGTCTTTGGCAGATCGGGCGTTCATGCCTTGATAGCCAAACGAATCGCCGAGCACAACGCATTCACTGATTGACTGAGCATGATCAAGGTCAGCCAAACTATGCCAAACTCTTCCAATCTTTCGGAAAGCGTTGGATAAGGGAGGATGTGCTTCTCCCGTGGCGACATTGATAAGTTTGTTACCCATCTCAGCGTGTGCACTGGCCAGGGCTAAAATGCCATGATCAACAAGAGACGAACATTTTCCGGGTTAGACTGACATTTTCGAGAAATCGCAAGTCTGTCCACCGCCTTTGCTGACTCGAAGAAGAGTCCATCCAGTTTAGTGAGTTCAAAACGGGCCTTCTGCAATTCCGAATCCTCGTCTGCCACCCCCTTCCGGATAAGACTGAATCCTGCAGATGCTTTCCGTTTAGGCCGCGGCATTGGCTGATATCCAAAGTCACTCTCAATGAAGGAACGGATGTCCTCATCATGTATGAGGATAGGGTCCTCGCAGACCCTCGTGACCCATCTCTGCAACATAATCTTTACGAGCCGGTCATCCTCCTCATCCGTAGGTGCGGACGTCTGTGCCAATGGAAGAGCAGGAATAATAGTCTGCGGGTTGCTTGTGAAAATGGCTTCGTAAAGTTGTTGAAATTCATGATACGTGCGAGATACATTGCGATAACTATGATTGGTAAAATTGGAAAGGTTGGTCTAATGCGCTATGTGTCAGAGAGTGCGACTTGTTGGCTTTCCAACTCACTTGGGCGTCAAGCTTTATTAGAATGTCCCTTCGGTTCCTGTCAAATCCTGTGATTCGCACTTTGAGATAAGGCTCTCGCTTCTCGTAGCTTGCGCCGCTGGCGCCAACGTTTTCACGAGGAGATATAAGGCCAGGTTCTGGTTGCCCATATATCCTGGGTTCCTTTCCGTAGAAGCCGGGACTTGACCCCTTCTGAGGCGTAGGGGGAATTGAGGATGCGCCAAAAATGGCTGGTACAGAGTCGCGAGCGTGCGGTGTGGTCGGCCAGGGGGGATTTAGAACATCTTCATTGCCAAAACCTGCGCTGGACGATGAGCCGAGTGGGTCGAAGGTAGACATGGCTCGTGGTCAGCGTCTTCTCCGCGCCTTACATAATAAAACATAGCGAATGAACTTTAAGTTCCTTGTATAAATACTATAAACTCTCAGTTCATGTAAAAAGCTTACATCGTACGAAAAACCTCAGAACAAAATGAATAAAAGTCTGTACAATAAAAGTGGTATAAAAAAGCGAGGTCCGGTTAATCCAGGATGGTTTCGTAAATAAACATTTAGGATACAGTGCAATTCGGGATGTTAAGGTTCTTCATAGTACCACTGGAGATTAGGATAAATATTAAGTCAACTGCATAGAGGATAAAGAACTCACTTGGCCATGAATAGGCCCCAATAACCCTTCAGAACTGGTCAGTATCATAAAATCGAGAATTTTTTCAAGACGAACCTCGACACCGCCAAATTGTTTGCCCTGAGGAAAACAGGTATGTATTAAGTGCCGATAATATCATGAGAACAAGCAGCTTACCTGCCACGGCTCGTCCATGTACTAGGGTAGCATGGCGCGCTCTTAGTCAAACACTCGATCAGGGCAACTAGATACGTACCTCGAAGAAAAAGTAGGAAATATTTTGTTGATTGCATTGACAAACAAAAGTATCCAAGAATATCTGTAGATCAGCGACAGATGCATTGGAGGCACCATTAGTCTCATTGCTAACGTCCGACGAATTCTGGCATGGTTTTAGCATAAACGTAGTTCAGGCTGCGTAGCACTCACAGTTGGCCATCCAGTTTCACCAATCATGAACTTGGGCTATGGAAATTTTAGCAAATCTGCCATACAAGAGGATTCCCGAAACTGACAGAGGGGGTCAGCGAAGCACCCGGTTGCACGTTGGTCGTCTCGAAGAAGTTGGTAACCCAGGTAGCCGCATTATTGATGGTTTGATTGGCAAACCAGCCGTGGATATTAGACATCTAATTATAATTGACCAAGTTAGTTGGTGTCGTAGCATTGTACATCCAGAACAACGTACGGCAAAGTCCACGTTTTCGAGCACTTGGTTGTTAAAGTAACTACCAGCATCAGAAGTGCCGACTGGTACGTTTACACCCAGCGATGTAAAGTTGCCTTTCGTCTGGTTGATGTAACTTAGGAGCAAAGCACCACCTAGGATTGGTGAGGATAAGTTTCATGTTATTATTGTCAGTCACACCTGCTTGGCCCACCGGTCCGTTAGGATCCATTGCTCCATTAGCAGTGAGGTAACTGGATAGCTCCGTTCATCCTGTACTTGTTGCCGAAAAGATGTTTACTCACTCAAGCATGAATTCGTTTCCGACTATACAGCCTGCGACATTTTTTGTACCATATGTCTGGACGGCCTGATTTATTTCACTCATTTGTCGTACGAATATGTCATCTTGGTTTGGCATCACGTAATTGGCAAGATAAACCGACATGTTGACCTTTGTCTGCTGGATAGCTTCAAGCTGAAATGATATTTGATCAAAGTCCAATCGTCATGTTGTTATATAGACGAAACATACAACTAGTGAAGATTGATTGCAGTCGGCACCATAGAGATGGATGCGGGGAGTTAATTGCGACATGACCTTTGAAAACGGTTTTTGTAAATTACCCAATGTCGATGGCAATGACATACCTGGATATCCTGGATAACAGCATCTAGCAATTTTGCACATACTCAGAATCTATGGTGAATGGTTCAAAGAATAACCACCTAACGAATTTCCGCAGGCTGGGTATTGGGAGTTCGCGGGGGTATAAGCCAGGCCATAGAAGGAACGGAAAAGATTGGAGTTTTGGGGGAACGAGCTGGGATCGTTTGAGTTGCTCCCCTCCGCACTGTTGCCATGCTTGGATGATGACGACTGGCTATTTTTCCTTGCCAAAGTAACGCCAACGACGACGGCTACGACAATGACGCCGACGATGACTATAACACTACCTATGACCTGGACGGCGTCAAAAGATGACAGAGTTGAAGTACAATAATCACGTACAATGAATTGGGAACGTTTGCGGCGAGCTCTGCTCTCCTCTAACGCTTGCGACATGCCAATGGACCTGTAATTTGTATCCATCATGTCTAAGGTTGTAGAATAACTTGAAAGAAGGACAACGGGTCAGCTATAGGGCGCTTTGCGCTCGTGGTACAGGATTAAGATGACTAAACACAACAGGAAATAAACATTCCGTTTGGCAGATGCTGCGCATTGTCCTAACTTGGCTAGGTCATCGGTTACTGTCAATACACTCGATAAATAGTAAGGGGATGTAAATTAGACAACTAGTAGGCAGCCGTACTGGTATAACATACATTATAAGTTGATAATACAGTGAATCACTCATCTAGCCAGAGAGGCAACATATGTCCCATGCGCAGTACCTTTGTTTTTAGGTATTTGTCAAGGTCCTCACCATGTACAGCATTTCCCCCAACCATTGTCGCGCCGATGACCTTTTCCTGTCCCGTTACCTCCTTCTGATGTCGCTGCTGCCAACTCCGAGGAATCATGGCAACGCGATCAGAAACATATATCCCCTCACTTTTCAGCGCCTCCACTTTATCAGGATTGTTTGTGAGAACTCGCACCCCTTCACCCCTTGTTCCCAACTGGAGATCATGAAGAATAGCAGCTGCAATCTCGTAGTTTCGTTCATCTGCCTTGTATCCAAGCATGAGATTTGCAGCGACTGTGTCATGTCCTAAATCTTGCAAATTATAGGCTCTGATTTTGGATAGTAGTCCAATCCCACGACCCTCCTGACGCAGGTATATGACCGCTCCCCTACCGGGTATGGTCTTCGCTCCACCAGTTTGGATAGGTTGAGATATCAGGCGAATTGCTTCGTCCAGCTGCTCACCGCAGTCGCACCGCATACTCCCAACTGTTTCTCCTGTAAAACATTCGGAATGGATACGGATCAATGGGGGCGGGATCGCGTCGTTAGACAGTATAGCTCCTTTTGACAAAGGCGCGGAAGCCTCGGCGGAGGAGGCGGAAAGGCGACCGACATACGCTCCGCGCATTATCCGATCCATTTCCGTCTCATTTTCGCTCCACACAGCGTCGAGTGAGCAAGAGCGGATCGGAGACGCCAGTAAAGGATCGGCCGTTGCCGATAATTGTGCTGGGTCCACCACGATAGCGAGATGTTCCTTTTCGTCACGATTATTATGGTACAGATGTAAGAAGACGGGTCCGTGAGGAGTAGGAATGCGTGTTCTGGCCATACACCTGATCTCCAGGGGTGCCTTAGGGGACTTGGTGAAGGCGACGATATCGGTGCTCGTTTGTCGGATTTTATCGGCGTTGGTGGACGGCCGACGCCTTTTTGCAGTATCTATCTTCGGCGGCTCAACATCGCGCGGATCGTCGTTTTCTTTTCGGCCGTCATTTGCGATATTCTGCAGACGTTGCCTGCGAGGCGCTTGCCTACTTACGTAGGTAAGATGCTTGCGTTCCGTCTTGGAAGAATCGTCACTGGGCCGTCTAATTGGATCCTTCTTCCCTTCGGAGCGCACCAGCTGGGGAGCGGGGAAGAAATCGTGGTGATAATGGTTTCTCGTGACGTGTGGCCCCGAGGCTGCCGCGACGGCTAGGAGAAGTGGATCTAGCGCAGCGTCTCGTCGGGCGAAGTTTGCCTTGTTTGGAGGGGTTGGACTGGTCAAAAATTCAAGAAGAGCAGCATCGGCGGAATTTTCGATGTCTCTTTGGTGGGTGCTTTGCTGGAGGACTTTTGCCGGCATATTGGTGAAGAGAGCGAGACTATTCGTCGTATTTAAACGGTGTCATCCTAAGAGTGCTACCGCTCCGGCCGCATTCACATGCACCGTCATCGGCATTACATAATGCAATATTTGTACCTTGATGCGCTGACAATACCGCGTCCCTTCTGCGCCTCATGCTTGTTGCCGTATAAGGTTTGCACCGTCAGCAGCATTATCTTGTACGGCATTCGAGATGTACCGTGCACAATCCTTAGAGAACTGCTTATCATAACACTGCAAGTCCACCAACACCGAGTAAGCAATTAACCATCCTGGCATAATCTGCTTACCCGAGCGACATCGGCTCATTGCTCGTCCGCGAGCTAATCTGCGCGATCCCAAGACATATCTCTGTGTCCTCTGCATTGTAGCGCCGGGCCGCCGTCCCGATAGCAAGCGGGCGCTCCATCACGGCGAAGGCTGTTAGAAGAGGCACTGTCCACTCGTCGCTGCAGCCCTTCCTCACGAGTGCGGTGAGCCCGTTCTCCGCCGAGATCGGACGTGCTCACACGGCCGTATGACGGCCAGGTATATACCCGTTTGTGCATCCGGCTCGCGTGCAACGAAGCTGCGTCTTCTTGCAGGTAGCTAGTAATAGTGTAGCCTATACTTACATATACTACCGGTACCATTACATCTAATTGCATGCATCGATCACGAAGATGTGACCTAAAAATAAAAATTCCCTCGAGTTACGTAGCGCTGATTGGGAAGAGCTCGTACTCGAACAGGATAGAATTGAAGCGGACTCGCACCTCCTGTGTGAGGATGCATCCGACCAACTTCTGGAGCAAATCCTAGCCGTTCATTGATGCAATGACATAGGGTGTGTTCACACTGGTACCTTTCGTTGCGATGTAGATATGATCATAGAGGGGCGACATGAGGGGATTAGGGAGATTTCATGCAGTGCAGCAGTCAATTCAAACCTCGGGTAGGGACTGTAGAGGATGAACCGAGATGCTAAGCAAATAAAGCAGGTTATCGATGCTCAACGTCTAAAACCAAGACGTCGAGTGAAAAAGCAACCCGAATCAAGAGCAGGTCCCCGAACTTCACCGGGCCGGGACGCGTCCTGGCCCGGCCGCGGACTTTTTGCAGATGCACTACTACCTGCCTCCCTCCGAGGTATGAAATCGGTTGCAGAGCGCGTTTGTCCCGCCCCGAGCTCGTTTCGGCGATCCCTTGCTAAATAGAACACCAAACCCGTCGCTCGGGGTGGCTACCTGCTGTAAAACGGACTTGAATAGGACACGCCTTCCTTCTTCATGTATCTTCGTCATCTTGCTCGTCCGATGGCCAGACACCAAACTTTCAACGACCTCTGTGGAAGCGTCTCGGGTCTGAACATCAGACGCCTGCAATGCCGCTTCATCGTACCCATCCTTAAGCACGAGCACCAGGTTCAGGTGACCATCGGGCTCTAATTCATTCCCAACGGAATTGATGATGGGCTGAATCCACTTGAAGTCGTAGGACTCCTCTGACTCGCCATCTCTTCTCTTGAACACAGCACGTATCTTCTGGCGATTAAGCTTATTTCTAAGATTCGTTTGGGCATCTCTAGAGTAATGCGATGTCAAAAACAAAAAGAAAGAGTCTAGAGTCACTGACCGAGAGGCTGGGTTAGAGGATAGTTAATTACATGCCGGAGACGTGACCTAAAAATAAAAATTCCCACCCATTTATCACCGCGACTGCCATGAGCCAAGCCAAAGGGAGCACAAGGTAGGCGCTAGATTCGTTTTAATATAACATACGCGCCATATTTAAACCCGTTTAGTTCCCAGTCTGAAACCACATTACGATCCAAAATCGTTGGAATCCTATCGGATACAGCGAACGGGTGCTTGACAGAATTAGGCTATTTTCCAGGATTGTTGAAAAAACATCAAGAACTCGAACAGACTAACGCGCAGTGGAAGGATGAGAACGTCAAGCTTTTTCGGGACAATCAGGCGCTCGCCAAAGTAATTCGATACCATCAAGATCGTTTGAAACAAAAGAATGCTGCACCCGACAACACCGGAAAGGTGGCACTCTTGGAAGAACAAGTAAAATCGCTCACTATCCAAAACGCGGAACTCAAAAAGCAAAACGCCACATTAACCGCCAGTGGATCATCGCAATCCCTCCATGCTCCCTATCAGCAACTCGTAGTCGATTACCAGCAGCTTTCCGTTGTGTATCGTACCGCCATGACAGAAATTCAACATTTGCGACAACAAGTGATGCAAATGAATGCGAATGCCACGCCCACTCCTGGCATGCCTTACATGGTTCCATCACAAACAAATCCTATCCGAGCGCCCGAACAACGCCCTCCGCAGGAACACCATATACCTATTAGTATGGCACAAAGGTCGCCTGTGAACCAGATTCCAGATCAGGCCCTCTATAATACCATGATACCTTCTAGAGTACACGCTCCAGCTGGTTTGTACTCTTGTTTCATCCAAAGTTGCTTCGACCCTGATGCTATGTGTGCAGTCCCACATGGTGCAATATACCAACCGCAACACGCGTTTACTGTAAGAGCTAGTCGTCGTCGAGCATCCATTATTCTTAATATGTATATACAGCAGTCCGTGGCTAGCATTTATCACGGTCAACAGGAGTCGGTGAGTGTTTATGGTTCAATGCATACCTCCATTCGTTACTATGTAATTTCTTCAGATTCCACCTCAGCCGCCGAGGCCACCATCTGGGATGCGCGTCGCTAGCGCAAGGTCCACCACAGCAGATGATTGTCCCCACTCATGCAACAGCTCCCTCGCCAGTGAATACAGTATCGTACTCTCATCGACCACCCTTGAATATCAAAACATCATTCCCAACGAATCCAGGGGATGGTCCTTTGTCATCCGGTCACCCAGTTGATACCCAAAATTTGCATTTTGGCAGTCCTCATGGGCTCGTTGGTTGGGCGCCCTACCCACCAGCTATGAGGAGGAGTTCCCACCCTAATTCATGGCCTGCTTCGAGGCCTGCTACACAATCTCCTTCGCATGCCGCACCCAGTCCACACCCAATTGATACCCAAAATTTGCATTTTGGCAGTCCTCATACGCCCGTTGGCAGGGCGCACTACCCACCAGCTTTGAGGAGGAGTTCCCACCCTAATTCAAGGCCTGTTTCGAGGCCTGCCACACAATCTCCTTCGCATGCCGCGCCCAGCCCATCATCCTCTACAGTCAAAGGCGTTTCGGCATCCAGTACTTTTCAAGCGAATTTTGCTCCATATAAGTCAATGAGTCCTCCAGAGTCTGTGGCAGTGGCAACTCCTCCTAGCCGAGTACAAGAGGCTTTGTCTGTAGAGGTCAACTCTTCGCCGGTATTAGGGCTTGAAGAGTTGAAGCGTCCGAGAGAGAGTAGTGGGCGATGCAACAGATGATCTAGGCTCTGTGACGAAGAAAGCACGGTTAGATGATGGTAGCCATGTCAATGAGGAAGCAGAAAAGGACACGGCCGATGCGGAGGATGAGAGCGAGCAAGAGATAGAAGTTGATGAAGATGGACTGCGTTCGGTTGCTAGTTGCATATCCGAACTCATTGAAACCAGTGCGGAAGACCCACAGGTTCAAACGTGTCGGCTCTGCGAGTAAGTCCCTTTCCTCGCTTATTGGCACTGGGTTTAACATGACTCTAGTTTACGACACAAGAACGGCTTGATCTCAGAAATACCAAAGCCATTCCTGCTGGTCACACAGGATGATCTTGTCCAACACATGACAACGGAGCACGCCGAGGCATGGGAAACGCTGCGTCGAGATGTGTAAGATTACTAAATATGTTCTCCGCCCCTCTTGGTATGATCGCCCCCCTTATAATGTCGTCATATATAGTGTACACATTAATCAACACATGCACTCGTTTCTTGTTCGTTTTATCCTGATTGCCATGAGCCAAGCTCCCGATCCAGCTTCTATTGGTCCTCTCCTCCTCGATGGTTTTTTTCAATCGTTTTTGCTAGGTACTGTTGTAATGCAAGCTTTCAAGTACTGGAGCAATTACAGAAATGACTCTCGCTCCAAACGCATCTTCGTCGCGACAGTTGTTCTTTTCTCTATGTGATTGATGCATATATGCGCTTAATCGAGCCAATTTGACAAGGAATATCTAGATTGCAGACCATATTGGAAGATTACAAGGTTTGGAGGTCCCTCCATGACAACCTCAGATGGGTCAGTTCAGTTCTTGATCTTCGAGACTCGGATCCAGCTACTGAATAGGCGCGTAGTCGTCCAGCCCACTTCAGTGGTGCGATTTCTTCATCAACGGTTGTATATGTTCAATGTGTCAAGCTTTCTACATTAAACGTTGCTGGCTGGTCGGCATTGAATTTAAGTTAACAGCTGACTCGGCATTGAATGTGCTTACAGTTAACGGCTAAACGCCCCTGGGTATTGTACCCTCTTTTATTGCTTCAGGCGTTGACAGTCGTTGCCAATATCTATTTGGTATGGAATTTTGATTCGATATACAGTGTGGGCCTTACACTTCCAACAGGTGGCCGTAATCGGGATAGCATTTGATGATCGGAATAGTGGTACGAACGATGTAAGAATGACCCAGTCAGCCTCGTCCTATTGATCAGGTAAGGTAGACTCTGAACGTTAGCCGCAATTTGTTACCATCCGTAAGTATCGATTGTCCTCTGGTTTCCCGATACATATCAGGCGATAGACTGTGACCACGTTCACGGTGTGGATGGTTGGGACATTAGGTAGCGACTGTTTCCTTTCTTTTCACTCCCAATGGATTGAACCTGACCATGAAGCCCTGGACGTATGCCTGACGCTCACTTGTACGTCCGAGTTCAGCCCTCCGTCTCGAATTGTTTTGAGGATGGTACTTATACAGTGGTCTTCGTGCTTTGGAGATGCAAAACAGGTTCACTGCACAGCGATATAATCGTCCGCCGAATCATTATCATTGCTTGGGAGTCTGCTGCTTTGCCGTCCGTCTGCACGATAGTTGCTGCCTCCTTGTACCACGCCCGTGCTGGTGAGTGATGTATATTCAAGCACCATAGTCTTCAAATTGCGCCCACCCAGTACACGTACGATTACGTTGTGATACTCCTTGTCTTGCAAATCGGAAAGCTGTACACTCTTGGAATGCTGCGGTCTCTGAACATGCGCGCAAAATTAAGGCAAAAATTCAGATCAGTGGATCTGGGCGGTCGAATTTCTCTCCCAGGTGGGAATGGTGACATATACTCCGCACAGACGAGCACCGCAAATAATTCTGATCCATGTCCAGACGTAAGAAAGTCGATTCTACCTTTGCTAGAGGCTCATGAGTTCAGTCGCCTAAATCAGCAACCACAGAAAATCTAGAGCTTACCGTCATTCGTCATTCTCAGTGCTATGAATCGGATTTGCTCGGCATAACAGATGAACAGTCGGCAACGAATCATGCACATTCACAAGTTTCCCCGCCTGTTGGTCAAGACGATGGATTGCCGAGAAACCGCGCGACTTTGTGGAGATGCGTAGAGGCGTAGTCCAGTAATTACCAAAGGAAAGTTTGAATTCAGAGAATACCTTCAGTAATAGATAAATCAATAAGATGTTTGGGATGTTTGGTAGCACCGACCGGTCTTGCCGGAGGGCAATTTTCTCATCTGACAACTGAAAATATGATTGAAACATTTGTAGCTTATGAATAAGCGTAGAATCTACCATACATACATTGATTCGAGCGGAGAAATATAATAGAGATTCACGCCATGCCGGGTGGGTTATACTCAGCCACGTTCATCTAGTGTACTTGTCAGTATTCGTCACCACAAGAAGGACCGTCATCCAGATGTTGAAGTGAAGAGAAACCGCGTGATGGCGTGGAAATACTAAACGGTGCGGCCCCGGGATCACCAAAGGAAAGTTTATTTCAGATGATAATTTGAGCAACAGATCAAGGGTGTATATCGTGGCGAAGTTGGTCTATTAACTGAATAAGACGTCCAGCTTCATGTTGGGCCATTGAAGCGTTCCTATCGATTGCCAAAGATTCGGTGAGAGCAGGGAATGTCGTTGCTCCATAACCTGGAAGGATAACCGTCAATAGCTCGTTCTCACACGAAGTATAACTCAAGTCACCTAGCCATTTTCCAGGCGCGACACCAAGATGCCTGTACCACTCCCTGTCCTTGATTCCGTCTTCGGAAATAAATCCTAACTCAAACGCAATGAGTTTCTTATTCACTTCGTGCACGCGCTTGGCGGCCTTGACGAACTTCTCCCAGTGTCGTTTATGGTGCGCAGTGGAGATATCGTCATTTCCGTCCGGGATATGATGGAAAACGTTCTTCCAGGATACCACATTGGGATTCCTATCACGGCCGTGGTTCAGTCGAAGCAGCTTGCAGATTTGGGCTGTAAACCAGTGGTGGTGTTGATGACAAGGCCCATGTCTTAAAATTTTGTGAAGCAACTTCTTAAACCGGGCCTCTGCTCTGGTCTTCTCATCATCCAATTTGATACTGACATGTTGCAATCTTTCGATGGACTTGCGCAAGTCATCAAATTTGACCCCAATGGACAATTCTCTCGAGAGGCCCTCCACTCTGTGGATTTTCGGGTCAATATATGGTAGCGAGAATGAGACTCCAAGCTTACTTGTCGAGATAATGACCGAGTTCAGTGGCATACTGTGTAATATCGAGAGGTAAAATAATGGCATCCGCGAGTCGCAAGCCAACTAATCCTAAATGCTTTGCGACGGCGACCTGTACTTTGTATGAGGTACAGGAAACACAGAAAATCATCCTGCGGCTTACATGTCGATGGAATCCAACGTCCCCGTAAACTTCTTGCCAATGCTGACTATCGTAAATTGAGTGATAATGGTAAACTGCATCGGTGCTGGTAAAACCGAAACCTTCGTCCGTGCTAGCCACCTGTGAACTGATTGGCTGGAATTTTTCAGAAGGAAGAGGGTCCACATACGCCTAATCTTTGCAAGAATACGGTATAATCGCTGCCACTACCTAAAGGTAGAACTCCTGTTTCTGACGAGTTCTTAGCGTCCTCTGCTTGATGATAAGCTTTCATATACTCCTCATCAATTTCGGTTCCTGCTTTGAATGGCCCTTCATCCATTCTTGCGTCCCACAGTGTTTTCCTGGAGTCGGTAGGGTGGGGGACGTCAAGTGCGCTCTGGCGCATCAAATGTGCCAAGGACGGCGAGCCATGCAATTTGAATTTGGAGCCAGAAACAGACACATCGACATTCAGGTAGGCGACAACATTGCCAGGAATCCAAGATGCGAAGTCCTCCCCCCATTCGGTGCTGCCAACGAGACCGTACTACAAATTGTGTTAAAATCGTTGAATTAAGGACCAAATGGCAATCGTTACCTCTTCAGCATCCCAATTAGCAATGACGACTCAACTGAAGTCAGCAAAAATAATTAAAACAATAGTAGAGACTTACTAGTTCTTAAAGGCTTCCAACCACTTCTAAGTAACGCACCGAGACCGCGGACAATCTCATGAAGGGAAACAGTTCCGCTCGTAGGATCTGCGGCACCCATAACCCAAGCTAATCTCACGTGTCAGAACTAAATTTCATTACTAACGTCGCACTCACCGTCCCGGTGGTTACCAATAATAACTACTTCATCCCTGATGTGACCGGGAATTGCAGCCATAGTATTCCAAATCGGAGTGACCTTTGTATCGACTGGATAATAAATTTCGAACCTTGGATTGCGATAAAGGCTCAAGAGGAATGGAACCTACCATGATTGACGAGCCTTACTTTGTTCTCACTGACTTTCGCGCTAAGCGTGCGGGCGCCTGTGATATCCTTCTTGTCCAAATACGTATCACCAACCTCTAGGAGAAGTCTGTGTGCATTGCTCCATGAGATAGGTAAGCTAGGAATCTTCGGTATATTTGAACCTTCCTCTCGTTCTGCGTTTTCGTAGGAAGGGTACCCGGGTGTTGTTGGGTCTCCGGGGTAGAAAGAAAGATATTGGACACTGCCCCGTTGTACAGCTGTCGGGTTGCGAGCAGGTCCGTGAGGATAAGGCTCGTAGCCATTGGTAATCGTAACATGACCATCATCCCGAGGGTCAGAGTATATGAGAACTCCAATGGCACCCCGTTCTTCCGCGCCTTTGATCTATGTAGGGTTAAGCCTGCACACACTGTAAAGAGTTTTAAGCCACCTTCAAACCTCGAAATAGACGACCATAGCGTGTTAATACTATTTTGCCGGTCAAGTTTGCGCCGATTGCATCAAGGATGGTCGTAGTCCTGTTTCGTGATTAGACTAGTTCGCCACATTCTTCTATCTTGAACCCACTTCTTTGGTACCATAGTTGGCATATATCAATTGACCTACTGCCTCTCCATCCCGGCTCAATCCATGCCAAGCGGGGACTGCGTCCTTATACTGATGAGCTTCTTTATCCAGAGGATCAGCATCTTCTTCCAGCTTAGCCGACCACACAATTTGGTCTTGTGCATCCAAGATATCCAAGCTATGATTCAAGGCAGTGTTCAACACGGGGTAATAGACATCTATCCATGCGGTCGGATGCCTTGGCGCATCTTTCGTAGTTAACAAAAGAGTTGCATTGCGAGATTCTGGAGACCCTGCGGGGAAGATGGGAGAAATTGAGGGTGGTGTAACGCCAAATTCCTGTTGGAAGAGGGCCAGAATTGTCTTTGCATCTTCGAAATCCTCTGTGGACCCAGCAAGATGCGGATGAGTAGCGTACGCTCGCGACGCATTTAGAGCACTCTCCGAGTTGGGAACTGAGCTAAAGATCGGTCAGCGTACGTTACGAGTGGCAGACAAGAATGATAGTTACAGAAAAAGATGTTCTGCATGTTTCGGAGTAAGTCGGTGATGAGCTTCCTTGACAGAAAGGGTGCTGCGCCAGAAAGATGTCCGCGGAGCGAGATAGCCGATAGTAAGGAAGGTCAGTATGATGAGAAATTTGAAGACACGTATTTTGTGATGGACTGGGGCAACGTCCTGACCTGTAATTGGCAAGAAGGGACTTTTCTTCTCGCTCATTTTCGCAGTCATCCTTGCCAGCGATATGCCAGCTGGATAAAGCAGCCGAGTAGCATCGGAACAAATACGGAATAACAACGCGCGGGTCACGTGACACTGCGAGTTGGGCGGCGCTGGCCGGTGGCAATTGCAAACGTCTTGTTGACTCTTCTTCCTTCGTTCCGCAATGCCACCCAGGCGGTCATCACGCGCTGCGTCAGCAAAGCCTGCCCCACCTGCAGAAAAAGCTCCGGAAAAATCTCGTCCTAGAGCTCGCAGTATACCTTCGCGCAAGCGAGCTGCTTCTCCAGAGAGAGCTGCCTCGCCACCTCCAAAGCGCTCCAGGACAAATTCCAAGAAATCAGAAAATGAGGCGCCAGAAGACGCCAAAAAATCTTCTCCCAAGTCGAAACCTGCAAAGGCTGAAAAAACCATCAGGAAAACGCCAAAAGCCAAACTGCCGTCTATCGCAGAGACCCCTGCTCCTCAGCAAACTGCTGCCCAAAAAAAACCTGCATCTCAAGTCCCTGCACCTCAACCTCAGTCAATACCATATTTTAACGATCTACCCACTCCGCCTCAAAAATTAAGACCTCCTCTGCAACTTTTTGTATGGGGTGCAGGAAATTTTGGGCAATTCGGCATGGGTTCTGACCAGCTTGGCGAGAAGGATAAGATGACGAGGAATACTTGGATTGAAGAACAAATCGCAGCCGGCACCTTCGGGGAGCCTGGTGCAGGCTTGGAAGCGGTGGCAGCCGGAGGACTTCATACTTTGTTCATTGATGAGAAGGGAACAGTACGTCAAACTTTCGTGTACCTTACTTAATCTAACGACTCGCTCAGGTTTGGTCCTGTGGTAACAATGACGAAGCGGCACTCGGACGAGTTACGCAGGACGTCCCAGACCCAGAAAATCCAGGCACAACCCTAGACATTGATCAGCTGACAAGTGTACCACATCCTTTGCAATCGCTCGTCGATGAAAACTTCCGTACAGTTCTTATCGCAGCCGGTGATAATGTCAGCGCGGCAGTTAGCTCAGAAGGAGAGCTTAGAGTTTGGGGTACTTTCCGCGTATGTGTCAGCCGTAAATTAATCGTTCATTATCATTCTAATTCGTCATCTCAGGCCAATGAGGGTTCATTAGGTTTTCAACAGGGGCTTCGACATCAATTTGTCCCAGTGTCCATACTGAAACTGGGTCAAAAGCACGGCCACTCCGAAAAAGTTTCATCGGTTGTTGCGGGGACTAACCATCTCATCGTTTTAACAACACACGGCAATGTCTACACTCTGGGTGCAGGAGAACAAGCGCAGCTAGGTCGCAAAGTCCTCGATAGGCGAAAGATTCACGGAACTGTGCCGGAGAAGATTGTCCTTGGAAGTCGAAGCCGAAGAGCAGTTGTCGTCGGAGCAGGTGCTTACCACTCATTTGCGGTCGACGAAAACGGCACTGTATGGGGCTGGGGTTTGAACGCAATGGGTCAGATTGGGACGGGTTACACGTCTTCTGAAGATGATATAGTACAACTTCCACGAAAAGTCAATCGTCTCAGCAAAGAAGAACTCGGCGGCGATAAGGTGGTGCAAATAGCTGCAGGCGAACACCATACTTTGTTCCGAACCGAGACGGGCAAAGTGTACGGATGCGGAAGATCAGAGAGTGGTCAGCTTGGCCTTGCAGACGATGATTTGGCGTTCGCAGAGCGTCCCGATCGTGATTTCGTGACAGAACCCGCGTTGATCAGATTCCCCGATCCTGCAGATCTCATTGTCCATATCTCCGCCGCTGCACATTGCAACATGGCGACAACCGTAGGCGGAGCGTTATATTCATGGGGGCAGGGGACACAAGGAGAATTAGGAGTCCCTGACGAAGTGATAAAAACACCAAAACAGCTGGTGCGCAAAGACGGAGGCAAATGGTTTGCTGCATCCGTGTCGTGTGGTGGACAGCATACTCTTGGTTTATTCAGAAAAAAAGAGTAGTATGTTGATGATCGCGTTTAATCTCACATTTCAACCTATTTATCATTTAGATACAACCTGTGCCTGCTGTCTAGTACAATAGTGTCTGTCATCATGAACAACATAGATATCAGCAGAAATAACATTCAAATACACTATTCCTGCATTACGTTTGTTGTGATTGGTGAATACAGCAGCCGTAGACGGCACGGTTGAAGCGGGCCGAAATCTTGCAGTTTTGGCACATGAATCCAGGACGACAGACCGAAAATGCTGCTCATACAGCTAATACGTGCACGATCAGTACCAATGATCGTAACTCTACACCCTCTTTTCATAGAGCGTTCATCCTAGAAAGCAGACACGATGATCACCTCCTACACAACCCATTTTCTTGGTGAGGAGTTCACTTCTGAGCTGAATTTAAGTATTAAAAAGTTGCGAAATAGACACGCACCCTCTCGCATGTCCAGCGGGGCTCAAGCGGTCGCGAGTGCGTCGCTCCCGAGACGCTGGAATAACATTCAAAGAGCCAGTGGCAATTTTACGAAGGTTACCTGTACACGTGTTTTTTGGCGCCATTTAGATGGCTGATCTGGAAATCGAACGCCACCGCCTAAGTCTGAAGGAGATGCGGAGAGACGGACTTGAAATGTGACAAGCGTGCATGTGCATGAGGTTCAGCAAACACGACGCTTCGTGCAGCCCGTCGAGACAGCCAGGCACCCTGAAGCCCACATACTAGGTCGTTTCCAGGACTCAGCGTCCGAATGACGATATCAATGCTCGAAATGTATATAAGAAAGACATTCGGCTTGATTTAGCGCACGTCCTGATATGCTTTGCTGGAGGTGTCTTTACCAAACGCTAGATTAGATGTGGTGAGGCTTGCATGATAGCAGGCAGGGACGTCAAACGATTTGCAAATCCCAGTGGAGTTCCCGTTTGATGTCATTAGATGCCAAGTCAGTGTGACGATCAGGGGGTGTTTATTAGGCCGCTCAAAAGGTTGATAAATACCGGCATGGTGAATCCCAGTCTTCCCAATCTCGTCCCAGAATGTCTCACAGAAAGGCAGGAAGCAAGCAGGTCCAAGCGCATACTAGTGGAAAGTATGGCTTGGCCGCCCATAGCCTCCCCAGTACGTCCTTCGCCTTCAACGGATCGAACGCAAGCAACTCTGGAGACAGTGGGTAAGCGCACGATTTAATGTTAGATAGGGCTATGATAGACTCGAAAGCCATGCAGGACTGGAAGTCATACTTACCATATACCAAACTATGCAACGAGGTAGCTGATCAAAGCTCGCTTCAAGCCAATGTGTCTAAAGTGTCCATATAGCTATGCGAGTGAAAACACCCATTTGATCACGGTTTCGCTCGGAAACGACCAAGGAGCGAAGAAAATCGTCATTGTCATTGGCGTCATATTTTGCGTCATTCAGGCATACTGCTACATGCAATATTATGCGCCGGGTATGAAGATGGAGATTAACAATGTCGCCCCGCTTCCCGACCTTGTATTACAAGAATCCATTCATCGATCTGAAGAAATGGTACCTTGCGGTCAGAGTTACACGTGTCAGGAGGTCGTGACAAAGAACTGGGGAAAACTTCGGCGCGGTGAACGCTGCCTAGGGTTCCATACAAGAGAGTATTCAGCGGATCTTTTAGATTTGCCGCTCCTGGCCAACTGGAAGGATATTTGCGAATCGTCGCCTATAGAAATACACGGGAACATATATGAAAAGCCCGAACGATGCGAAGTGCAGGTGATTGTTAATTGGATAAAACGCGACCACCGAATTAAATGACTTAGAAATTTTTTGGTCCCGTCGTCGCTTATTGGCTAGTCAAGTCAGAGGAAACGAATTGCAAGACGTCATGGAACAAATTCAGTGACGAGGTAAGGCCATCGTGGTTTTGTACCGATATTCTGTGTTTTCAACGTTCAATCATCGCGGCAGGGATGCGTGCAGAAGAGACCAGGATATCGCGTACGCAGAATAGCTCGATATTGACAATATGATTTTAACATACTTTGCAGTTAGTGTCGTCTCGATTTTCGAACATTAAAGGCGAGGACGTCGATCTGATGTGCCGCACGACGCCCGCGATGATCAATGGCATCCAATATGACAGACCGGCATATTGCGTTAAGGTTCGTTTCATCTATTTTAGACTCGCTGAGTTATCGATATCACTGCAGGAGTTTTTGGGATCTTACAGTGGGAAATGGGAGGTGAAAGATCCAAAGTGTAGTAGTAGGTAGTATATATACTAAAATAGGCAATCGTGACTCTATAGTGGCTCATGAATCGCATCTTTGGTACCTCTACGAGCCGCAAGCCCAAACCTACCCTTCAAGATGCCATAACTACAGTCAGTTCACCGCCTTGTAGGAAAGATACGAGACTCAGTGCCCATAACTAGACAGATAATCGGATGGCCTCTATTGAGGTCAAAATCAAGAAGCTAGACGGAGAGCTTGCCAGGTACAAGGAGCAGATGGGCAAACTTCGGGGTGGACCAGGAAAGGTAACTTCATCACTCGAGCCCTGCGAGATCCTGCTCTGAGAAGGGCCAACAGAATGCCATCCAGCAACGCGCGCTGCGCACGCTCAGGCAGAAGAAGTTGTACGAATCGCAGCTTGCCCAATTGAATCAGCAGGTCTTCAACATGGAATCCGCCGCACTAACGACCGAGAATATGCGAAATACGATGGCAACGTTCGATGCGATGCAGCAAGCGAATAAAGAGATGAAAAAACAATATGGAAAGTTCGATATTGACAAAATAGAGGTATTATGAGCGTGCTGAAATCGCTTTTTTTTGATGTTCTAACACAAGTAGAAAATGCATTTCGATATGGAAGACATGTTGGAACAGGCAAATGAAATACAGGAGTCATTAGCACGGTCGTATGCTGTTCCGGATGAGATTGATGAAGCAGACCTAGAGGCGGGTAAGTTATTCAAGTTTCTCATCATCTCGCTGATAGCATCCGCTCAGAACTCGATGCTTTGGCCCTGGAAGAAGAGGAAGAAGGGACATCGTATCTGGCCGATCTTAATAAGGTCCCAGACTTTGTGGACGAGGCGCCGATTGAAATCAATGAGGTAGGTTACATTTGTAGATTGGGAATGACGTGACTTATTGACACCTTTGCTAGCCACCACAACAGGAAGCGGTCAAAACCGGTGTATAATGTATCATTTTGTAATCGATTGTACAATAGACTCGTGGATAATCTGGAGTTTTCGACTATGTCAATTGCTAGCATGAAAGCTAATTCACCATACGTCGCGTAAACTTCATTATGCGCGTCTGTTATTCAGGTAACGTGTCTCTTTCCTGGGGTACCACCGTCATTCGTCTGCCTTCGCGCTATTATACCTGGCCTTCTATTGGGCGGTACTGCTAATTTGAAATCGGGTTTCATAGGCAGATTAGCCAGATTAGCCTCGAACTCCCGATTCCGAAAAGCGGAGGATCCAGGAGAACGGGGTGGTGACATTGCGGCATAGGAAGACATTACGGGTGAATGTGGAAGTCTAGGTGAGCCAACTGGCATGGGAGATGTCGGAACGGGAGACTGGGGAGGAATTTTGGGAGACGGCGGCGCGATAAGGCCTTCAGAGTTCTTTTGACGGACACGAGGGAATAGGTCAAACGAGAAAAGGGCGAACATGGATCTGATCAAGGATGTTCTTGTGTGAGGGGCCTGAGCGAATCCTGAACCGCTAGCTGTTCCAGGATCGGCTGAGATGATCGGTCAATTTTGCGTTATGTATGAAATGATACTACTTACCGGCAGACATGGGAAGGGTATTATCGTTGGCGCTTAAGCTGAGGAATAAAAATAGAGGTACGAGCCAGACGCATAGAGAAAAGAAAGAGGCGATTTCAAAGAAGCCAGGTGCGCTTGGAGGGTTCAAATATGACCTGTAATGTCTTGCTTCACGAGTAACTCTTTCGAAGTAGAAGAACCAGGCGAAATGGTCGGCCAAAACCAAAATGCAAGAGGCAATGAAGGATGGTGATAGAAGTGATATCAGCGGCCATGAGTTTGAAAAATTTTGCAGGTATACGACGTGACAGATGATTGAGAATGCTGTTTGCTTGAACGGCAGCGAGTCGAAGAAAAATAGCAGAACGTGCAGAAGAATTACAACCTTGGCTAGATGAGCAAGGAAAATGAGAAGAGCGGTCCAACTGACTGACATATAAACCACGTTTTCCAATAGTTTTTGCAAGTTGCGAATGCTCTTCAATCAATTCGGATATATATAAGAGCCCGCTAGCTATTACTTGATCAATACGCGCCCGCCGGATGAGAGGATTCAAGGACCAACCTAAAGAAAGAGTCACAAACGCAAACGCAGCGATACCAGCTACATAACTGACACAAAATGTAAGCATTGATTAAGATGGACGATGGAAGCGTATACCTGATGTAGCTCAACATACCCATCTCACAACGCGGTGGTTAAGAAAAGTCAAATATTGCATCCAAGAAAGGCACTGCCACGTGGACAGCGCTGCCACGGCGCAGTACTACTACTTACTTTCCGAGTCAGCACCGCAACCATGAGTGGCCTAGAGAGTGAGTAAATAACATGATACCCTCAGTTAACAACTGACATTGACTAGAAACCCTCTTCCAGCTTAAAGTACGCTTTCACTGTCCTTATCTTAATAAGTGCTTTTACCCAAACGCAAAGACAGTTCACGGCGAAGACTCTTAGCCGACAGGCCAAGAAAGCTCAGAAAGACGAGACAACAGAGAAATCTCGCCTCAAAAAGGTATCTGGTAACATTGCTTGCCACCATCGTATTACTAAAAATCGGTTTCTCAAGGCTCTTCAACAAGGCAATAACGAAGGTGCACGAATATACGCCGCCAATGCCATTAGGAAGAAGACGGAGTCTCTGAATCTCTTGCGCCTGTCAAGTCGCATAGACGCCGTGGCTAGCAGAGTTGAAACTGCTGTCACTATGCGTCAAGTCACAGGAAACATGTCGTCCGTCGTCAGGGGAATGGACAAGGCCATGGAAAGCATGAACCTGGAACGCGTGAGTTCCTACCCATCCTGATATCGCTTGTTTTCTCATAGCCGATAGATAACGATGGTCATGGATAAATTCGAAACGCAATTTGCCGATCTAGATGTGCAGGCAGCGTCCATGGAAGATGCCATGATGTCGACGACTGCCGTTTCAGCTCCTCAAGACCAGATTGATCAGTTGTTGCGCCAGACGGCAGAGGAGGCAAATATCGAGTTGCAGCACGACCTGGCTGATACATCACTCACAAGCGTGCCTGACCTTAATACCAAGGAGACAATCAAGGAGGAAGATGACAAATTAGCTCAGAGACTCCGAGCACTACGACCAGCTACCTAAGGATCCCCTAGACATCTATGTTGTATCAATTATCACTGTTGGATTATGTTACAGTTTCATTACAAGGACAATTAGGTACGGTTAATCCCAAGAATGTTCGAACGGAATACACAACGAGGAATTTGTGAATGGTAGGCAGGGTATGAAGTGTGTAGAACGAACGTACAAGAAATATAGTGATCAAAAATAAGAAATAGACTCATCTGCAAAAGCCACAAATCTACCCATCAACAAAACGATTCAGACCAATGGGGAAAGGCAGGCAGGGCAGGGTTCTACGCATTCCGGAGAATGATTCGAACCAGTTGGTCCATTAGCTGTTTCTTCTCCTGAGGCTTGAGGCGGGATGACTCTCCCAATAGTTGTTCAACGCGAGTAGTGATACCAGTGGGGCCATCAAAGGGAATTTCGTGGGCATCGAACTGATGAACGTCTACAATGTGATCAGCTTTGCTTGAATGACCAGCGAGGGGTATAACACTCACATTTTCGGAAATTCACAAAGCCATCGTGGTCAAGCGAGTTCTTGAAAACAGCAGCAACCTCTTTCCCTAGCTTCGAAACTCCCTCAGCGTTATCTTCGTAGATCGCGTCCCTTTTTCCGTTCGACTTTCCAGCAGTGCTGGGCCCACTTGTCACGCTTGAAGTTTGACTGAACGATCGCCCGAGAGCGGGCAGAAGCACTTCTTCCCTAACGGACGATGGTGCCCAGGCAAAGCCCAACCCCAGATCCAACGACCGACCTTTTAGAGCTGATCGGTGACCTATGGTCGCAGGTGCCGGAATTGACAGTGAAGGTCGTTCTTCCTTTGATTCAGTTTTCTGACCCTTTTTCCCGTCATTCGGTCTCTCATTGGACGTCTGCGGACTGTCCTGTAAGACGCTATTCCATGGTAAAGAAGATGGGACCGGCGGTTCGAAATCGAATGCAGGATGCTTTGAGTGAGCCTTTGGAAGTCCGGAACCACTTGCTGTCTTTCCGCTCAGCGCACTTCTCTTGCCAGCGGCTCTGCCCCAACTCGACGAATGTCCTGTACCTATTGTAGAGGTAGAGCCAGCGGTGTGATCCGTCTGTTCGATTGTCGCATCCGGCTGCTTCCGCTGCTGCCGAAACTGTTTTCTACGCTCAGCTTCCCGCGCTCGAACTTGCTCTTCCCTATCCTTCCCACGTTTCAAGGACATGTCCCTCTGCAGTGTACCCACTCCAGCCAGACCCGGCCCAAAAGAACTATCTCGTTCTGGTCCTAAGCGTTCCAGATGCTTATTCCATTCTGTTAAATTTGAGGTGTCACTTCCGCCCCGTTCAAGAGCTGTAGCCATCACTTGAAACCCGCCAAAGTCGGGTTTAACCTCCACTTTCTCCGGTTTCTGTCGTGAACTTGATTCCTTTTCTTTGCCTTTAAGACTTCGATGCCCCGAGTCTATTGAAACCTTCCTCGAGTCTTGGCTCTTGCGCGGAGGCGCGGGAGGGGAAGAGGGCGAAGAGGTAGATAATGCTGTTCTACGATCTGGGGTAGCAGGAGTGTATATGATATGCGGTAGCGGGGGGGCCGATGGGCCCGAGAGAGAATTTGATGGCTCATGACTATATCGAGGCTTTCCCGTTGTAGGGTGCTGGCTTTCTGAATTAGAGTTTTTGTGGTGCGAAGGACGTCGGAGTGGTCCAGAAACAGCGATTGGAGGCTTTTCAGCGGCCTGATTGCCCTTTGAACCTGTCACGCAAAAACACGTTTAAACAGAGAGATAAGGTAGTATAGGGAGCTGTCGTACCAGAGAAAAATCTATGGAACATATTAGCGGCGCTAGCGCATTGGGCGTTTGAGATGTCAGTGAGTGAGGTCGACAATCTTGACCCGTTCTGCCTCATTTTTGAGAGATTGGCCGGACTATGCTCACGTGAGAAAGCTCTACGATGCCTCGGAACGGGGTTTGAAGCTGACGCATGCGCGGGCAATGGCGGGACATCCAGGGATGATCGGGAACTGCTGGGTTGTGAAACTGCAGACCCGAAGGACGATTTTTTCGGACTGGGTAGCGTGATACCTGTGATTCCAAATAAATTATGCAGCTTCTTACGAGAGCTCGGGGGATTCGGTATCATTGACTGCGAGGGTATTTGCGATTCTAGACCGGTTGACGAAATTGGCGAAACTATGATGGCCGCTATAGGTCTTGGTTTTGCCTTTAGTGTACCGGGTGTCACGGTTGCATTTGTTGCGGTCGTAGTGGAAGATAGAGGTCGTGAAGCGAGGCGAACGGGTGGTTTTGAATCGGGCGCTACTGGCATCTTGGATGCAGAAGAGTCGGGAGGTGGATTGTGGGCGTCTTTCGAGCGGGGGCGCGATCGTGATCGGGATAAGAAATTATAAAGCTGTGAGTGTGACGTGGTGAAACCCTGGAATGGAAGAGCAAGGGGTAAAGGGTGACTTACACGATTTTCAGACTTGAACTTCCGCGACGGGCGTTCGTCGGTTGTTTGAGTTGACATACTTACCGGTTTATGACTGTTGTTCTGCAAATCGGCATGATCCGGTGAATCTGCCCTTGGTTCTGAATGGACCTGTAAAGGAGTTGGCCGTCAATAGTCGATTAATAAGGGAAATAAGCATGCCGCTAACCGCGTCTGAGGGACTTGACGTCGAGTGGGACTGTGAGAACGAATCAAAGTGTGCGATATACACGTGTTAGGCACGCAGTCAGAGTAGTCGTCATTACTTACGGTGTATTCCCCACTGCTAGCTCTGTTTCTTGGTAACCAGCATAAATCCCGTTCCATACGCACTCGGCGATGGGGTGAGACACGGGTTACTCCGAGAGAACAGGCTGGGACTCCTCAGTTCCTCATGGTTGACTATAACAACTACTAACTACTAGATTAGGGTTAGGTCTGACTCTGAGACTTGAGCACGCCATCCTTCACACTCATTTAATCATTACCTCAACTCACTTGTACGTTGCTGAGTATTCCTTCTCATGCCTCTCACGTCTCATCTTTTCTCAGCCTTTACCAGGGCAAAGCCCCTTCACCGATTGAAACTCTCTGTCAGAGCTTCATCAACTCAGTGTTTCACCAAATCAGACCATCCACATTTTCCTTGTGTGGACGCACATGCTGCTAGAGAATCCAGATTGAGGGCTTTTATTTCCCAGTCGTTACCAATCGCCCCTGATACAGGGCCAGAACCCCCTTACGCCCGTCCCAACCCTGCAACTTATAGCGTCTATCATCATCCACATTCCTCTCTCTCTTACGTACTATGGTTCTTCGTCGCTCCCTTCATTTGACGTTGCATATGAAACTTGGGGAACTCTCTCTCCTTCAAAAGACAACGTCATACTCCTGCATACAGGTCTATCAGCGTCATCCCACGCGGCTTCTACCGATGCCAATCCTTCACCTGGTTGGTGGGAAAAGTTTATCGGGCCCGGGAAGGCCTTGGATACGAAACAGTTCTTTATTATATGCGCCAATGTCCTAGGAGGCTGCTATGGTTCCACAGGCCCTTCCTCTATTGAGCCAGCAACCGGAAAACCATGGGCAACTCGTTTTCCTATCATTTCCATCTTTGACATGGTGCGGGCCCAATTTCATCTGTTGGATCATCTGGGTGTGGACAAGCTATATGCGAGTGTAGGGAGTTCCATGGGCGGAATGCAAAGTCTTGCCGCCGGCTGGCTGTTTCCTGATCGGGTGGGGAAAGTCGTCAGCATAAGTGCCACTGCGAGAAGTTCACCTTCAAGTATTGCGATGCGTTATGCTCAACGGAGTGGTATGTCCATTAGCCATTTGGTCACGACCTCTGTTAATCTCCACTGCTTAGTGTTGATGGCCGATCCGAATTGGAACAAGGGATTTTACTATGATGGTTTACCCCCGCACACTGGCATGAAGCTTGCTAGACGTGTGTTCAGCTCAATTTTTCAAGTGGCTGCCTTCTAATATGCAATCGTAGAAATTGCTACCATCACGTACCGCTCAGGACCAGAGTGGAACCAACGGTTTGGTCGACAACTACGTCCTGTTCCAGAGTCAGAGTCAGCCCTCCGCACGCCGGCACTATGTCCGGATTTTCTTATAGAGACCTATCTTGATCATCAAGTTCGTCGATTATTATTAATTTGTGCATATTGCTGAGATAGACACAGGGGGAACAATTCTGTTTAAAGTATGATGCAAACTCACTCATCTACATTTCAAAAGCCATGGATCTTTTCGACATGGCACTGCCTGCGCTTCAAGAACTTGATTTAAAACCCGCGATTCCGTCTTTAAAACGTCAGGCCTCTGATAGCCAGCCGCACAAGACTTCTCATTCCAAATCACATCCTCCGCCAGTCAACCCTCCCCCTTACCTGGTGTCATTGGCCGAAGGCATGACTCCCTTAACAGACATACCTACTTTAGTACTCGGCGTGCAAAGTGATATCCTCTTTACAGTCGAGCAGCAAAGAGAGGTTGCCGATGCGCTTCGCATGGCCGGGAATGACCGGGTCAGTTACTATGAACTTGGTGGTGTTTGGGGCCATGACACATTCTTGTAAGTGTTTCAACTCTCTAGTGACATCAGTTGATCCCAATTATTTCAGGATTGACGAACTCAACGTCGGGGGTGCAGTTCGAGGATTCCTATCGTAGTTCAAAGTTGCTGTTTGCATTTGTGCATGTATATTGTGCATAACTAGACATGCCAAATGTATGATGTCGAGATCTTGGATCTCGCTGCTGTGCCACATTTCCCCGGTCTATGTATCTGTATCTTGCCAGTAATCCTAGAGTTCTATATCTCGCGACAACCCATCATGATGAAAAACTGGGCCGACCGGAAAGAGTATTGATATTTAGAGCAGGGGAAAATCCCGCCCAAGCCGTTGTAGAATTTGCCCTAAAGAAAGACATCGATCTGAATTCTCTTGTTCGGTTGACAAACCGGGTGGTGAAGGGATGCCTTGGATTGATCTCCGTCGACAATGGTGTGCATCCCAATCCCTTCTTTTACCTTGACCTGACCCTATTCCGGCGTTTGAGATGTCTTCCTCGCTCTCGTTACGAGTGCAACCGAAGTTGGCAATACTAGACCATCTGCGCCTTCACCAGAGACTGTAGCCAGGATACACGAAGTTAGCTTTTACAGTCTATCTTCCTCTGCTTGGGACGATGCATCGGCGACTCCCGACATGGTTCTTGGACCAGACAATATCGATTCTGCATTATATCGTGACAACTACGCGCAATCAGGGGGTACTCTTTTCGAACATCCTTGCGTCCCCTTGACAAAAATACTGTCATCTGGCTCCTTTTACTATGCCCTGGAACCGCACTGGGATCTCTCCTCACGACTGCCTGTGAGATTATCCAGGGAGCGCTCAACATCTCATGACCCAGGAATGTTTGACGATCGGTTTATCTGGAACGAGTACATCGTGCGCAGTTTGCTTGATTTCAGGGAGCGTCTAGAGCCGCAAGAGCGCGAGGACCTGGATAAGTGCCAGTTTATTGTTAATCAATTTCACGCACAGTCATTATGCATGATGACTGACGCATATACGCAGGTATTGGCCATACAAGGATACGTTGGGGTGTTCACCATGGCATTGCCTTCCCCACCAACAAATGGCTCACCTGCTCTTGTAACCCTCTCTCTTATATCAAGATTAGGGTGGAAGAGAGCCGGAACAAGGTTCAACACGCGTGGAGTCGATGATGATGGCAATTGTGCAAATTTCGTTGAGGCATGTACCGTTCCTGTTTCTCTGCAGGACAAGCCGTTTACCCATACTAGACGGAAACGATCCTCAGCAGCGATCAACACTGCGTCAGTTACGTCCAGGTTCGAGGAAGCGTTCCATGTGTGTTGAACCCACAATTTCTCATGATCCTCTAACTTACGGTAGATGCGGTAAATAGTGTTTTGGGAGCAACAAGGCCTGCAAACTTTCGGCCAGCGCATTCAGATCACGCGACCACATACATCCCAGCCGGCCTTTGAAAGGCATTTTATGCAATTGATGGAAGAGTATGGGGCGGTTCATGCCATTAACTTGCTTGGATCAAAAGAGAATGAGGCACTCTTAGCAAATGCCTACGATCGACATATTCAGATTGCTCGTTCTGATTTTCCGGATGACCTCGGTATAACTCATTTCGACTTTCATGCTTCGGTGCGACTTGGAGGCCACGATAGCGTTATAAGGGATCTACGGTCAGGCCCTTCCAGTCATCTCTACATAGCCCGTTTTCATTGACTTCTTTCAAGCCGACTGGAAGATGTTACAGGTCGCGCTGATAGATTTGGGTTTTCGCTTTGTGATGCGTCAATGAACGAAATCATCACAGAACAGCGCGGGATATTCAGGACAAATTGTCTTGATTGTCTTGATCGTACAAATTTTGTACAGGATATATTATCGCGGACAGCACTGGAGCAGTGTCTTACTCTTATACACCGAGAGTGGATCCATTCAAACAGCATATGGTCCTACCACGGAGAATTGTGGGCGGAGAATGGTGATGCCTTGTCTAAGATTTATGCAGGCACAGGAGCCCTGAATACCAGCTTTACCCGTAGTGGCAAACGGACTTTGGCTGGTAATTCCGTTTTAGTACCCCAGTGCTTCACGCATATGACAATGATTTCTAGGCGTTATTTCCGATGCCACAAAAAGTGTTTCGAGAGCATACATTAATAATTTTCAGGATAAAAGCAAACAGAGTGCCATCGACATGTTCCTCGTTGGTAAACCCGAGTTTTTGTATTGCTCCAAAGCTGAAAACCGTCGCAGGGAAACTTGAATAATCAAAAGCCTGTAACAATATTTGACCCGATTCACGATTCCGTGCGTACGGCTTTAGAGCAAAGGTTCGTAACTTCGGGTGCTTGGGAAATTGTGATTTAACGTACATTACAGAATATCTGAATACTCCACGACGAAACACTGTACGATCTTTACCGGCACTTGGAATCTCAATGGCCGAGTTTGTAGCATTTTGGCTTGGTTAGGATGAAATGGCTAACCATTGCACAGCTTCCTACAGAATCTCTACTCCCATGGATATTTCCTCCAGAACGTGAGCGATCTTTATCTGTCTAGGGTGCTGAAGAATAAACTCTTGTCCTAAAGTTAACAGCGAGTATGTGTGCCGATGCGTTGCTGAGAGTCTCGCTTAGAATGTCCTAGTCCAGATATTTTAGCTCTTGGATTCCAGGAAATGGTTCCTTTGACAGCACAACAGATTGTGCAGACGGATCCTGAAAAACGGTACGTGTCAACTCATTACCTTTTTGCATTACTTGTTCATTGTCTGTTTCAAGTCGAATATGGGAAAATCGAGTCCTTGAGACATTAGATCGCCGGTCCAACAAGAAGTCAAATTACGTTTTGCTGAGAAGCGAACAGGTAAGGATGCGCAGCACATGGTTTCTGTCATTTACGGCTTTTAGCTTGTTGGCACAGCGCTCTTTGTCCTTGTTAAAGCAGAGCTAACAGGTGTCATTCGCAACGTGGAAGGCGCGACGCACAAGGTATGAATAAATCGAAATTGCCTGACCTGGCTTTTCATATGATTGCATTAGACTGGCCTTCGTGGTATGTCCGGTAACAAAGGTGCCGTTGGCATACGCCTAGACTATCACGACTCGAATTTCTGTTTCTTAACGGCTCACCTCTCGGCTGGACATTCAAATGTCGAAGAGCGCAATGCCGATTACAGAACGATCATGAACGGATTCTGTTTTCAAAAGGGAAAAAATATTACTAGTCACCAGTGAGGTATTTTCGGATGTATGGGCGAACTATGAATTGACTCATGCCAGAAATGTCATTTGGATGGCAGATAACAACTATAGAATAGACTTAGACAATGGAACCGTTCGGTCCCTCGCAGAGGCAGATGAACTGGATGCGTTGTTCGCAGCGGACCAGGTACGTGCTCGGATACATGTCTTTTGTAAAACATCGTGGCCAAACTGTCGTTCAGCTTAGACAAGCTATGGACACTAGTGCTGCGTTTGCCGGATATCAAGAAGGCCCCCTTCTGTTTCGACCAACATACAAATATGATTTAGGCAGTGATAACTACGATACTAGTGAAAAATTCCGGATACCTGCCTGGACTGGTTCGTTCTACCTGCCTCGAATTACCCATTTTTGACGTTTTCTTAGACAGAATATTATATATGGGGAGCCAACTCGACCTTTCGAGGTATTCGCGCGCCGAGTTACGCGGATCTGATCATAGGCCAGGTTCGGTTATCAGACGGTAAAAAGACCACAACTCATATAAACCTTCAGTGTATGCGATCTTCAGAGCCGAGATCCAAATCATAGATGCTGTGAAACGTGCCAATCTGTCGAATTTACTACTTGCAAGTGTCGGCTTGACCGAACCTGGAAAAAAGCTTGCAGACCAACTCGCACTCATGTCTCTGCCTGCGACGAGGCCTATCCCAATCCGTGAGTTATCCAAAAAAAAACAGTTGGATGTGCTTTCATTGATATATGACGCAGTTCCCCAGCCCAGTTCTGACGAGGCTGCGTGGTGGAACGGTCCAGGTACGATACTTGTAAATGAGCTAGTAAACATTCTCAACGATGGATCAGGATATCCCAATGGCGTGGTTCCAATAACCGAATTCTTGATGCCGAGGGAACGAAAGTCGACAAACCCATTTGATTCTCCCGAGGCGTCATCGTTATCATCATCACCATCAACATCAGACGAAGAGTTATATAACGATGCCCTTGGCCTCAAGTCTCCACTAGAACCAGTAAATGTACAACATCGCAAACCACCGCCACCGCCACCGCCACCCCCTCGTCAACCGGGGTAACGACGAGTTACCGTCTAACAATTCGTCCATTTCATTAGGAAGGACTGGATTAATATAGTAGATAAGCAATACATCATATCAAACCCTGTTTCTTGAGGTCTTCATATGTCTTCCGGTTGTACACATTACCCTCATCATCCTCGAGCTCCTCCATGGTCTCCTGTTCAAATATTTCATGACGTCCCTCTTGTTTGAGCTTCTCAGCAACTACCAAAAGTCAGTGTCATCCTGAGGGAGAGACCGGTGAATAATGACTTACGAGAAAGCGCATCCTCAATGCGGGTGATTTCATGGAAATGTTTAGTGTTGGGAAGACCCAAAGCACGCATTCCAAATGCATGCCTCGATTCCTAGTTGGGGTTAAACATCGTTTTGATCGCGTATTAATTGCCGGAGCATACATACCTGGAAATGGCGATCAAAGTTTTTCCTAAAAATCAAGGGTGTGAACGATGGTAATAAAGCCAAGTAACGCGTAACTCACCTTCCCATATAAACATAATCTGAACATATTTCACACTTGTATTCCACGCCAAGACCGTGTAACTTGTATAACCAGTAAGGTATAGGTTTTCCGTCCCAGCCAAGGGGTAGTTTGAGGGGATTGTAAATCCGTTCTTCCTCTTTTTCTTCCTCTGGAGCGCCATCTGTCGTATTGACGGGTGTTGGCGGAGGATGGGCTTGTTCCAATAGCTCTTGCTCTCGCTCGCGTGCCGTAAGAGAAAAGCGTCGCTCTACATTTGATTTGGTCTCATTAAGGGTCGGAATTAGAGATTCAAGTAATCTAGTTGCAAGAGTAGTATAACGGGCGCAGCTGCGGATGCGGAATGTCCGAGCTGAATGATTTGCTGAGTTAGTGACAGGTGCCTGTGCAACTCCGTTCTGGTTGGACGGTGCTTCCGAGTTTTGTTTTGCAGCAGCTTTAACATGCTTTTTGGACGTCAAGTGGGCATCATAGACGGTCTGCTTTGAATATAGCTTCTGACCTGATATGGTGTTGGTAAAAAAAACAGTACATATATGCAACGGTCAACGCACATGCTGAACACCAGATCCCGCTTTCGCTGCCATTTGACTGTGGCTTGTCAATGCTAGGTTCATCCCATCCTATTATTTCCTTTGCGTCCCACTTCTTCTCAAATTCCTCTTCGGCCGCTTGCTCTTGCGCGTTAACGTCGACCAAAGGTTGCGTTCGCTTGACAAATGAGAATAAATAAGTGTACAAACCCTTCAAGTAGCTGTGTACGCGCGTTAACTATGGATAACTCTGGCACTACGCAAGACGTACGCTTCAAACTCTTTAGTCGTGCGAGTCTCTCTGGACAAATCCGAATGAAGAGGGGTGTTCTGTGCGTTCATCAAGATATCAAGGTACTGCAAATATCCCGGACGCTTTCCAATGTTCTTCAGATTGCAGTACGCAGTATGTTGGGCATAGAGGTCAAGATACTTTCCATATGATTCCTCGCCCGAAAAAAGTAAGGAAACAGCTGCAAAGAATAAAGCTGGATGATATGGCAAAGAGAAAGAAGCTTACGGTCTTCCTCCTCAAAGTCCTCGTCACCTGCTTCTTGATCTGGTTCGTCAACAAAAGCGGCAATCTCAAGGTCGAATCCTCCTGGTACAGAATCAGGGTATTTGGTGTGGTGTTCCTGAATTTTCACCAACCGCGAATAGAACTCTGACAAGTCGTTCTGCTGCGCATTGGCCGAGAGGAGATCGAGTTCCGCTTTTCTGGAGGTGTGATCATCGTAGACGTTGCTCACCGAGCTGACCCTGGCAAATATACGTTCAAGTATCTGCGCAGCCCTGTGTTCTGCCTGCAGCTTGCGGTCATGGGATGACTGGTGTCTAGAAAGCAGGGTGTAGAGAGCAGTTTCGAGGAGCTCGATTTCTTCGTGGGTCTGGCGCTGGACCTCGATGATGGAGTCCATGGCTCAGTTTATTTTCAAACTCAGCTCTCGTTTCAACACTCACCTCAAAAAATGTCCGGAATCAATCCTGGTGACGAAGTGAGCCTTTTCTCTTTGTCTTCTATCATTTTCTGACCCTACCATTCCAGAAACTTGTTTTTGAATCCTCGGAAGCTGTATCAGTAATTTCTACTTTCGACGACCTCGGCCTCAAGGAAGATCTCCTACGCGGAATATATGCATACAGTGAGGCATTCCCTCTCCCTTCTGTCAATTATATTCTCAGAACGCGTCATAGACTTTGAAAAACCCTCGGCAATCCAGCAGCGTGCCATTCTGCCCATTACGCAAGGCCGTGATGTGATCGCTCAGGCTCAGTCAGGGACTGGTAAAACGGCGACTTTCTCAATCTCTATCCTTCAATCCATCGACGTCACAGTACGCGAGACGCAGGCGTTGGTTCTGTCACCAACACGTGAGCTTGCAACTCAAATTCAGTCCGTCGTGCTTGCCCTGGGTGATTATATGAATGTCCAATGCCATGCCTGCATTGGCGGAACATCCATTGGCGAAGACATTAGGAAGTTGGAATATGGTCAACACGTCGTTTCGGGCACACCAGGTCGCGTGTTTGACATGATCAGACGGAGATGCCTTCGTACACGGAACATCAAAATGCTTGTTCTTGACGAGGCAGACGAGCTGCTGAATAAGGGTTTCAAGGACCAAATATATGATGTTTATCGATATCTACCCCCAGCAACCCAAGTGGTACTCCTAAGTGCTACTTTGCCTTATGATGTTCTAGAAATGACGACAAAATTCATGACCGACCCTATCCGCATACTTGTCAAACGTGACGAGTTGACCCTTGAGGGTATCAAACAATTTTTCGTTGCCGTGGAGAAAGAGGATTGGAAGTTCGATACACTTTGCGATCTTTATGACACGCTTACTATCACGCAAGCCGTTATCTTCTGCAACACACGCAGAAAAGTTGGTCATAAGTCTCATCCACGTTAAGAGACACTGACTGATCTCTATTTATAGGTAGATTGGTTAACCGAAAAAATGCGGGCTTCCAATTTTACCGTTTCATCAATGCATGGTGAAATGGTTCAGAAAGAACGTGATGCTATTATGGCAGAATTTAGGAGCGGGACCTCGTAAGTTTCGGCTGCCGAATAACATTCTGGAGATTAATCCACAAGGGTTTAGGCGTGTGCTCATAACAACGGACGTTTGGGCACGAGGAATTGATGTCCAGCAAGTTTCCCTGGTTATTAATTATGACCTACCCGCGTACGCTGGTCCATTGTCTATTATTGATAACGTGCTGATTCATTTACTTATGTACAGGAATCGAGAAAACTATATTCACCGTATCGGACGCTCGGGTCGCTTTGGTCGAAAAGGTGTAGCCATTAACGTAAGTTGTTTATTGGATGAGACATTCGTTTGCTAACCTGGATTACAAAGTTTGTCACTGTTGATGATGTTCGGATTCTGCGCGACATTGGTGAGTAACACCTGTGAGAATATTTGCCATCATACTTACCCTATCACAGAGCAATTCTACAGTACACAAATTGTGAGTCCTTTACCCTACTCGATTCATTTTAGATGCTGACTTCTTTTTAATCAGGACGAAATGCCAGTGAATGCGGCGGAACTTATTTGAGGATGTTGCCATCGGACATCATACGATTATTGCTTTTGTAGATTATATTTACTGTATTGCCGTGTTATATTTTCCGTAGTATCAGTCCTGTTCAGGGTATCTTTTTGACTATCGGCCAAATCACATCGGTGAATCCGTGAACTGCTTTCTAGAAGCGTGTGACGTGCCCAGTACTCAGGGTTTATTGTTTCCGTCTGGCATCCAAAATGCACCGCCGAGAATGGCGGCACCTGGAGATTACTTCTAGGACCCGAAACCGATAAAGTACTAGCGCTAGCATGGTTAGTTAATACTTGTTCATTTTCGCACAAGCTTGAATTAGGCGGAGACGAAACGAAGGTGCCTCAGATCGATTCATCGTGAACGGGGTCGGCATTAGCCCTTGATGAAGAAGCGACAATTAGTTGACAGTTGGATATCAATGTTGATATCGATACTACTACTGAACAGCGCACACTGTCAGGGTGAGCGGTATCGATATCGCTCTGCTGTGTACAGGTGATTTACTGGGAGATAAACTTTCCTCGCCTCATCGTGCCCTCAAAGACGCGTTCAGGTTTCCCGGTTCCCTGGATGCCCTTATGAACGGGGCCCGCGTAATCGCGGGATTAGGCATGGATTCACGACTGCTGGATCTCCGTCAATAATTCACACAAGTCCAGCGGAAAACCATGCGGCAAACAGCTGCTTCCCCAGCCACTAATGTCAACTTGTTCCCCAATCCGTGCGTTCAGCACGTTTATGAATGGAGCGTGACCGTTGTTGTACGTATCAATATCACTGGTCACCGTCCATCATGACACGCGTGTCAGGACCCACATCTTCGTGACATCGATGTGTGAGGAAAGATCTGATCTGTCGTTTCGTAACGCGGAATCTTAACTCGTGGTTGACTCGAGCCTTCATTAAGTCAACGAGTTTCTCAAGAAGGCAACTCATCGTAAGCGACGATCTACCGCCTCCAATGTCGGTGAGACGCGTGGACGGGGTGACTTCTCCAGGTAGTCCTTTTTTGTACCGGGCGACCATTGGGCGCGGGATTGATTAGCTTTTGACCTGGTATCTATAGAATGACCGAGGCGTTGGCTATCCTCGGGTGTGAACTCGAGACATTGGAGACGGCAGTTCTCGGGAAAAGTCTTCATAGAATACGGTACCAAGTCGTGCAAACTCGAACTTTTCTTCCCTCATGAGGAGTCCCTGAAGTTCAAATAAAGCCCGGATAGGTAATCGCCTCACTGCTCTCCGATCTCGGTAACGTACCTCTAATCTTGTCCTGTTAATGATCGCGTTTTGCGTGGACGCTAGTGGTCGTGCGAGTTGTATGAATGTCGAAGTTTTCGAGACTATATATTTGGCACATAACCAATGCCAGACTCCCTAACTCACTCTAGCTCTTTTCCCAGAATGTGTACATGGCGACGGTGAGTCCTAGACGCACTTTTATTACCGTTCGTTGACATATTCGCGGATAGAGTACGCAACCTATATAAGCGGTAAGTAATGATCTTCTATTGTAAAGAAGATTATTGATCTCTTGTGTTTTAGATGCGGGCACGCAGTTAATCTGGTATGGTTATGGTTTTTCAGGTATCGAGAAAAATAATCTCACCATTCCTGTAGCCTGATGAAGAAGTGCGTGTGCTGGCAATCAGCCCGGAAATAGCCTAACGCTCGAGATGACAGATAAAATGTAGCTCTGCCACATGCAAGTTTAGTCCTGCGCATCCCAAGGAATGTGCTCCTCCAATGTGCACAGCCACATGTTGGCAATAGTGAGGTTCATTTTACCCGTAAAAAGGCATCGCGAAAAACTGACAATTCAAAGCCGACTGTTTCCCAGAACAGTATTCTCCCCATCTGGACAAACTGTGCCCGCAGTGCATCATCAACAAAAAGTAGTAGAGGCGTTTGTTGGTTTCGCATGACTATCATGATATTATATTAGTAATAACCTAAAACTACACGCAATGCAAAAAAGGTCCATGGTCATTTTGGGGGATTATGACAAAAGAAGCGCATACATTCTGCGTACGACCGATCTACATAAGATCGATATCCTCGAACTGCTTGCCTGCTGCTGCTTTGAGTGATTCTACAGGGCATAATTCAAGAGGTTTGATCTGGTAAAAATACATGTCTCTCACATTTATAATTCGTCTCCAATGCCATGCTTCTTCTTCAACTGAGCCAATTCTTCTTCTCGCTTCGCTATGTCAGCTTTTTGCGCTGCGGCGTCTTGCTTGGCAGGCATGTGGTACAGTACAACGATATAACGCTCCTGAAGGTGGAAACCGTTCAAATGATCAAGTGCATTCTTCGCCTAAAAGAAGACGTCATGACACGGCCTGTAGGGCAATACATAAACACTCTCACATCCATGACGTCCTCAAAAACAACGAAAGCCGTGCCTTTTGTTTTGGGCTCATTCCCTATTCGCAATTGACGTATGCTACCATATCGACCGAACTAAGTCATACAAATCGTCTCCAGTGATTGAATAGTTCAGATTCTTGACAAAAAGAATCCTGTTAGCACCAGGCGGAAGCTTAGCCTATCAAGTCCAACCGAGTAAATCTATAACTCATCATGAAGATGAACGGCTTACAGCAGGTCTGAAGGCCATGGTGGGAGTAGGTAAAGTTTGTTTGACAATGTTTACGGTGGCGCATAACAGGCAACTTATAAATTAAAATAGTACGGTACTGTACGTGCTCTCAGAACTAGCAAAAGAGCAATAGTCGGGAACCAGTTGAATTTCGCCGTTTGGGCCGAATTGGTAGTCGAGATGCTTGAGGGTGTTGCGCTCGTTGATGTAGAGGACGAAGACGTCCTGGGGATAGAGTGAGTCAGTGAATATACAGCTCCGACATTGACAAAGGATGCTGACATGGACGAAGCCGTGGTAGTCACCGTGGTGTTGGCCGCATAGAAGAAATTGCCAGCTATTGGGTTTCCTAAATGGACCTCCTCTTCGAAATTCGAAAGGTTAAAATAGAGTCTGGATGTAGATTCGTTAACGAAACTAGGGGCAATCTTCTCAAAGTTAGGCGGTTGAATGTAAGCGACGATAACATATCTAGGCGCTTGCTTAGGTGAAATTAGGTGAAGAAAAATCGATATACCGATGTGGGCTTTGCCCTGCAAGGGGTTCAGGGCCAACATAATCGGACAAAGCAGGTGTTGTATTGACTAACTTGTTGCTGTGGTCGTTTCTGAACACGAACCCTCCTCCGAGGAAATGTCGACCCTGGGCGACCGATACGTTCGTTCGCGCGTCTGGATCAACCATCGCCAATACAAACGTTTGGTTAGCAAGCGCTGCATCATTGCCACACAATGAAAACTGGGGTTCGTTCGACGTTTCTAAACACCGAGAGTCAACGGAACAAAATAAAAAGAACAGGAAGAGCTCACCTGACAATGGTACAAGTTCGCCTGGAAGAATGCCAGATACAGGGAACGTGACATTCAGGATAGCGGACGGATCAAACGATGTTAGGACATCGGGTACGATTTGCGCCTCCTCAAAGGCGTTTGTAACATTCGATATAAACGACGCCGAGTCTCCGGGGCATTCGAGAAATCCTAGAGCGCCTGGCAACGCGGCAAACAGAGTTAAGGATATCAAGTACGTCATAGATGGCTATGATAGGACGAGAAATTGCCTCGGAGACACTCATCTGCACGTTTATGTACGTTTAACGAGTTGACACATCCGCGCTGACTTTGTCGTGCTAGTGAGCTTTGCCTGGCCAATAGGAACAGCTCATCATGGTGGGGAGATAGCCATCACAAGCGATGTGGAGCTTGCCACGGCAAGAGATTCTTATCATATACCTCGCCGTAAAGTAGGTTGGGACAAATCCCGTATTCCCAGGTGGGAATCCGAATAAACGGGGTCGCGCGTCAAAAAAACACATTTAAACTTCGTCTTCGATACTAACTGGGTGCCGAACAGATGCAAACGAGTTTCCGGCATCATAACGTGATACAAAACTTATAATCACTACCACGTAAAACTGTATTCTGAGATCTCCTACCATTTGATAATAAACCTGTCGCCTTGTATACGGAGACAAAGGGTATAACGTTTTTGGTCCGTGGACGGACACAACTACAGAAGTGTTTTAATTAAGCAAACGGACAAACACCTTCTGTATTTAAGAACTCACCCGCTCTCATCAAGAGCAAGGTTCGGAGTGCTGTTTTCGTACATTGGGAGCACCTCTTCCGATGAGTAATAGCACGATGTCTTGTCCCCTTGCCCACGAGAATGCCACGTTACACCATCTGCTAGCATAAAGCGCATCACTTCAAATCTGAGCACAAATGACAAGTTCACATAAGAGATCTTATTCGAGGATCGGAGGAACTGCTCAATGCTAAAGCTTGGCTAACGGAATATTTTCCGATAGAAGTTACCTATAAACCATTGAAGTCGATTCAGAGACAGAAGAAACTTCACCTTCGGTTTTATCAACGTCTCAATAATACTTCTCACCTCCAGTGGTGGTATTAGTGATTCGTATCCCTTCTTGGGAATTGAATTCTGGTAGGACGGTGACGACCATATTAGCACTCTGCGGCCGTTTAGTAGTAATCTTCCAGATGGCCTGAAAATGACGAAATAATCGAACACCAGCTTCACTACACAGTGCAACGCATTGAACCGGGTAGAAGAAAGCTTTTCCATACTGTGCTCATAAATATCCTTTGACAAGGCGTCGAAGTTGCTGTCGTTCAATAGGTGGGGCTGTGCTCGAGATTCTGGGTAGCTCTGAGTGACTTTCGATCATCCCGAGATACATACGCCGCCGCGCGAGGGGTTTACTCGGTTTAAGCAGTACTGGCGGTCGTACCTGGCACCAGTTCCACGGTATACTAATAGGATGTTAGGAAGGGTCGTGTTGTCATGGCAGGGGTGAAACGCATCAAATCAAAATCAAATCAAGTGACGCACTGCATCTCTGCTAGTGCTGGTCACTGCCATAACTATTAGTGCTGGACACTTGGAAGGCTGCCCCCCTCCAATGCCTGTCGCAATCTATCCAGTCACAAACAACCCACCTCCACCACCACCTCCTCGATCTAATCTTCCTCTACCGCTCCCTCTATTCATTTTAACCATCATTTCGCTCACTTTCTCATGGCTCCTAGTCGTTCTCTCAATGCTCGACCTCGGCTACCTCTCCATGTGGATGAACCCCACCATGTCTTTCCTGACAGTCGCGTATCATCTCTCAGTCCTGGTGCTGTCAGCGGAAGAAACGGACGACAAAAGACCCGACATACTTCTCGACCATCATTGTCTGCGCTTACCTGTTCGGCATCGTATGGTTTGTCGCATTCATTATCACGAACGTCATCCTCGCTTCCAATAACGACCGATTCTATAATTTGGGGGACGTAAAGAAGATGGGGCTGCCGGCTTCAGTTGGTAGTCAGAGAGCACAAGTCATCTTTGCATTGTTTGAAACAGTCGTGTTGGAAGCCTTTGCGATCAAAGGTCATTTGATCATAAAGGAGACTGGTGATCCTGAGGATTGGAGGCCCAAGGTACGTATTCATTGGTATACTACTAATAAATTAATGCTCATTCTTGCCGTAGACCAGTCAACCATTATATACATCCTAGGCCTTCTTTAATCCTGGACGTATCCATTGTGATTGATGGTGTGATTTGCAGGCGTATCCATGTAGTCAATGCTTGAGAGAGAGAGAGTTATTCCCAAAGTTCTTTCGGACAATCGTAGTTTGTATACGTACTTCAATCGTTACATTTTTCTTGTGTGTAGCAATCGGTCTACTTGTGCGCACCCATGCGCTCCACGGACGCACACCACTGTTCCGTCTCCGGGTCTGTGGCTGTCGATGTCAGGAATGATGCATTTCACATCCTCCTCGTCTGGACATGGACAGTAGGTGGGATTCTCTACACAGTCTAATGTGACCGGGCAAAGGTATCCTGGACAAGAAACTATTACATACGGTCTTCAGCGAATTCAAGTCTGCTATTGGCGGTTTCGACTTACCTTCATCCACAAGGGCTGCGTATTGCTCTGCGCCAGTACGTTGCTGATGATGATGTTGTTGTTGCTGGGGATGACCGAACATGCTATCGAAAAACTGGAACTGGGCCGAGGCAATCCCAGCCAGGGGTAGGAGAATGACCAAGGAAAAACTCTTCATACTCCTGATAGTAGCGTCAATGACCGCGTCCTACAAAGTGTTTTCGTACGTGTCAATCACGTGCGTACTGGTTGGCGAGGTGACCAGGTACTTTTACAAGAACAACTATGTAAGGGATGAACAAATCGAGTGACGGATTAAATTGTTCGTTGTTCAATAATAAAAAGTGCTGGGTTGTATGTGCTAGAAGGAGAAGGAACTGTGCTACAAAGAATGTAGATGGGTGTCGATTCCGCGTGGGCTTGAAATAAATATGTCGTGCTCCAGCTAAATAAACGTCAGATCGGGATACATGCCTCGTCCACCTGCGAGCCACGTAAAAGGCCTCTAATGTACCATGCGTCTCCCGTCGTCGTCATCGACGTCGAACCCTCCTTCGTCGACTTCCTCCATCATTTTCAGTTTCCTTTCCCTTTTGACCATCTCTACGTCCGATATTGGAGAGGAGACATGTAATGATGCCATCCCTAGCCTCCGCGATGTTAGCGGACTAGTCACTGTGCCATACATGCCAAAAATTTTCTTTGGCGACGATGGTTTATTCATAGTGCAGTCCGTATCTCGTTTGGTTGGCTCCGACCGCGGATTTGATTCTGGTTTTTCCAGAGTATATGATGTTTTTCGACCTTTCCGACGAGATGGTACATTTTCCTTGGCTTCGTCTTTGAGAGCCTCCGGCTGCGAAGCACTGAGCGGAGGAAAAATGATAGTGTATGGGTCTTGGTAAACTTCGAACCCTGGATAATGGGTTGAATGTGGATCTTGCGGCAGAGGAAGGTCGCGGGGAATGAAAACGGGTGATCGTGTATTGCGTGTTATGAAAGGGTGGGCGTCGAACGTATCGTCATTCATGGTAATCTCTTCGATGTGGCGTGATGAGCTTTGCCTCGGGTTTAGCTCGGGATTTGACACGAGCCTCGACATAGAACGAGTCATAGGCCGCCTGGGAGTTATATCCATAGCGATTTCTTGATATGTGGAGCGGTTAGGTTTTGGCAGTCCAAAGTCCAGAACTTTTGCTGGGCTTCCAGGACCGTTAAGGACATCCGCAAAGCGGCTGGGTGACGATTGTTTGGAAGTGCGTGGCAATGAACTTTCCGCTTTCTCGGATATGAGTAAGCCTTGTTCGTTGACGATGCGACGCTTTGCGGGGCTAAGAAGTTTTGGGACGCCTGGAGACAGGGGTCTCTTTACTGGTCTAGAAGGCACCTGTAGGCTATTGGGGTCCGATGGCAAGAAGTCTTCGAGCGGTAACTCGTGCAGTGGCCCCGGGCGTCGCATGGGATGATTGATAGTGGGTGTTCAAAGCCACCTCGTGTCTTGTCACAAAAACGCGTTATGTCACGCGTCTGGCATTACTGTTGATCTTTTTACTACTTTTAGTCGCGTAATTTACGCATTAGTCGCCATCACAACGTCAAACGCTCCTGTCCCAGTCCGGTTAGGCCTCCCTAACACAATGCACCCAGATGGTGTCCGCAGATCGTCAAAGTCACCAAACAGCGTCGCGTCGGAAAGGAAAGCCGCTGTCGTTTCATATGACGCCTTCAGAAGTGGCGACGGACTCGTCGAGATGCCCTTGCGGTTAAACGGCTTGTATCCCCCGTCGAATGTCTATGCGCGTCATCAGTCACCTCCTTAACCTGTCACATGGGAATCCGTACCATGTAATCCGCGATTAGCTCTAGATGCCGGTGATTCACTTGTATGCTGTAAACGCCGAACACAGATCCCATCTCCCGCAGAATGGCTGCACGCGCCATTTCTACACCGTATGTCTTCAGGATCGAATATATATCATTCGAATAAATGCCGTTATCCTCGAGTATGCTTTCTCCAGAACCTGCCGCAAATTCCCACATGCCTCGAAAGTTTGAGCCATTTGTTGTTATCTAACATGAATTAGTAAATGAAACGACACCGTTCACCACCCCTTACCTTGATCTCCGGTTCCTGTCCATTTTTCTCCTCTTTTAATTTGAAACAGTCACTGATCCCTGGTATCTCGCGGATGACAGTTGTACGACATGTCCGTTCCATAATGCCAACAAATAGAAGCTTCGGGATATCTGACAGGAACTGTTCATTTTGGTTGTCAGAAAACGCTATGCACACAAATAGACGACTAGCCTCAAGCGTGAAAACACAATGCGACTCGTTGAAGTCGAACGATGTGGCATGGCTCAAATTGCGATGGAAAAGATTAGAGATAGCATTGAATTGTGTGCTTGTTTTCCGTGAGCTCGATTGACCGGCTTCCTCTGGTACAACTTCCTGGTCGGACTCTTCAGCGTACGCAGCCTCAATAGCCGCATCGTCAAAAGCTTCCTCATCCTGACTCTCTTCTTCGCTTTCGTATGAAACCTGTTCCTTTCTCTGCCTTGTGCGTTTCTCGTCGTCCGCGTTACCCTCATTCCGCGTCACTTTCATCATCAGCGTTCTTTCTGCGCGTTGGTGCTTCCTCATCCACATCATCCTCTGCACCTTCCCCATCCCCTGTTCTAGCTTTCTTCCCCTTGCCCAAATCCGCAATCTGGCTTTTCAAGTCCGCGTCAAGTTTCCGCATTTCACTCTGAATCTCTTTCTTCAGCGTTAATGGGAATTTAACTGCAAAGGTAGTCAAGATGTCAGTGGGGTCGACATCATATTCTCCTTCATATTCTTCCTTGGGGAAGAACTTGATTTCGATCGTGAATTCCGTTCCCGTTCCTACTTTGAGCTTCTCCGTTACAATGACCTCATCGATGACTTGAGAAAGTGTAACGCGACTTGCGCGTTTGCAGAAACTCTCGATATCCTGTAACTGAACACCGCGTTTGACCTTCATGCTCATTGATGGCGTCTTTGGCTTTTGGGAAGCGGTCATTACTATTTCTCGTAGACGAGGAATACCCAGAGTGACGTTCGCCGCACCATGTCCTAGGTTTGTTAAATTAGACCTTAGAAATTTCGAAGTCTCGGCGTCACACACCAGCAAAGTGGAACGTATTTAGTGTCATTTGGGTGGATGGCTCTCCAACACTGCAGTTATAGAACCGTTAGCGGTAACTATGCAAATATTGTCTTACTTACCCCTGCGACGCTAGGAGTCCTACAGCTTCACCTGGTTCGACTAGACTGCGCATATACTTGACGTTCATCAATAGCTTGAAGTTGTGCGCACTGAGCTGCTTTTTGCGCGATTTGAAGAAGGGCTCTTGCGAATCCTTTGTTTTCAGCAAGTGTTGGGGATTCGTCTTTATGTAGCGATCCACAGCTTCTGCGAAACCTTCCGATGTGCTGCCAAGATAGCGAGTGGGGTTGTACAGAGATAAAGCAGTGTCATACTTGTCACGCCTGGACGAATTCCCTCCACCAGACCTGTCGGCAGACTTCTTCAGTGCCTTTTTCATGTGTCGCACCGCGGTTTCGTCATCAACAACATCTTCGAGTTGGCGTGGCCTCAGTTGCTGCAGGAATGACATCTCAGTTTTGTGCAATGAAGTCGAACTTGCAACAAATGCTTTTGTTTTGTCACGTCCAATGCAGTCGCCGCCATAACAGAATTGGAATACCTGAGTTGTCGCTCCCCCGAACTGTATTATCATAATGGACACGGATGCCTTCGAGATGCTTGATAAGACAACGTTGGAGGTATCCAGACCGTGATGTCTTGACTGCAGTGTCAATTAGACCCTCTCTACCAGCCATGCAGTGGAAATAGAACTCTTGCGGTTTGATCCCCGTCAAAAATCGGCTAGCAATGTATCCTCCTGCAATGGCTTTTGTTTCAAACGGTTTGAACGTGGGCAAAGTCTTTCCGCTTATCATGACAGGTACACGTCTGCCTTCAAGTTCTTGTTGACCAAGAGCACAAGAGATTTGACGAGCATTGACAGCACTTCCCTTCGCACCAGAACCCGTCATGGTTTGCATGTTATTGAACGGGAATTTACGTAACAAATTGTGCGGTATGCAGGCATCAGTTATTGCAGACGTCAGTTTTGAAAGTTTGGTCTTGACCGTCATATCCAAACCAGCCATCTTGTTATCATCTCGCAGGACATCTTGAAGCAAGGCTGTCAAAGCAGCAGGTATCTCCTCTGCCGACTTGCCGTTCAGTGAAGGGAAGTTCTCAATCGCAGCTTCTGTGCCCAGATTTCGCCCTTTTTGCAAAATGCTCCTTCTGCGCTGATCACCCTCGTGTGTAAGTATCAGATCATCCATCCTGCATGTAAATGCTCGGTGCTGTAGGAACTTTGTGAACAAGCGGCTGAGGACTCCGAGAAGTTTTCCCGCAGTTTCAGCCCCATAGAGCTCGTACACCGAGTGAACCAGACCATAGTCACTAGCTCCAAATGCTGCCTTGTCTAACACTCCGCAGAGAAGTTCTCCATCCACGATGATGACCTTATCTTCTTTTGAATCGCCGCCCCATAGATGACCTGGTATTTTAGTTTTAGCGTTTAGATTAAGACCTTCAACGTGCTCAGATGTAATGTTCCTGAGTATTGTTGATATCTTGAATCTGATCAGTTGATATCCTTCCTAGGACTAGCGTACGCGCTTACAATCTGCTTTCCCGTCCATAACGGTTTTGGCTTCCATATTGTCGGCGGCAAGGTTATTAACCGAGAACATTGGTCCTGCTCGGGCCGAAGAGCACCATAAAGCAGTTGATAGTACTCTTCACGTGTGAAGAACGCATCTTGACACGTCATCCAAACTCCAGCCACGACATGATCCTGGATAAGACCACGCAAAGGGTTGCCCGAGGTCGGCACTAGGTACTGATTATCCGTATTAGCGACCATCATCGCCTCGGCCCTGGCAACCTGATTCTCTGAGATGAAATCTATCGGCAACGTACTTTGCACTAAGATTTCGACACTCACGAGGAAAATGAATATTCATCTCTAATCATTGTTAGAAGCGCGATATAGTGTAGGAACAGTTGAACATACCATCTCCATCAAAATCAGCTATATTAACGCGCGATGAGATTGTATACTCCGAAAACACACAAATTTTTACTTGCCGTTGTAGGAGTTACTATTCGTAGGATAGTCAACCGATGTGACAACGAATAGACACGCACGAAGGAGCTTACCAGTTCGCGTAATGCATCCGGATAGTCTTCTCCCCTTGTAAAACACGCGCCTTATGCCCCATCATACTGGGCTTATGCAGTGTGGGTTGACGATTGAGAATTAAAATATCGCCGTCTCGGAGATGCCGATAAACCTTCTTGTTGACTGTTGCCGTACGCGTATAAAGTCCTCGTCTCTTATCTGCGCCTTGACTTCCCTCCTGGGGCGTTAACAGTTGGTTGGCAATAGCTGTACGTTGTTCAACAGTCAATTTATCCTGGAAGTCATAAAATCAGTGTTTCTGAGCATCACTTGGGAATACGCTAACCAATGAATGCTTATGGCCATCCTCGTACTCTACCATTGACGCTCCCGGATAATTGTTTGGTCCAGCAATGACTAATTGACGTAGCTCATGGAAGTTGGCAGGCGTTACCGGTTCAGGGAAGGTCAGTTTGCGGGCAAAAACAGGAGGAATTCCAATTTCGTTTGGTTCGATGTTAACATCAGGGGAGATGACGGAGCGCGCAGCGTAATTAACTCGCTTTCCCTGTTCATTCGCATTTAGTAACAGAATTATACACCGTATTGTGACGCTGACCATCATGTGCTTTCGGAATAGACCTTCCTTCTTTTCGAGCCCTTGTTTAACACCAGGAGGAGGAAGTTTCCCTTGCCGTACGGGCGCCGGATTCTTGCTGCTATCAATGAAGCTATTAACATCAACCTGCAACTGCACCAGCCGATCCAGCAGCGCGCTCATCAGTCGTCTCCGTTCCTTTTCATCAAACCCTTCTCTCTTTTGAGACACAGAACGTAGTTCGACATTTAAATCACGCATGCGGTAACATGTTGTCAAGACTTTTGATAGCAATTCGTTCTGGGGATGTTCGAAAAGGGTTTCCCCCATTTTGGCTGGTGGCCGAAAACGAGTCGGAGTAATCGGAACAACGTCCACAAAGAACATGTCAGCAGATGCGTGTCGTAGCTGGTCCCGGGAAGACTGAGCAAGTGGTCCGTGACGTCCGTATATCAAGGAACATGCGACGGGTTCGTTTCTGAATAGAAGGCGCAGGTGCGCACGACACTCTTCGGGTGCCATTACACGCTCATTTCTTCCACGTTTTGTCTTGACCTTTCCGCTAGCGGACTTCGGAAGCGCAGGTCCCTTCGACGTTGTACGACTTTCGTCCTCGTCAACATCCATAAGATCTTCTCCTTCTCCCTCCTCGTCCTCGTCCTCATCCTCACCAGAGTTGTCCACGTCCATCTCATCTGCCGGCTGTGAAGCTGAATGCTGCGCAAAGGATCGCGCTTTCTCCATAAGCAGTACATTGGGTCGTTTCCTAGAAGATTGCCTCTTTTGCCTCTCCGATAGGTCATACTCAACGATCTTTGTATATCCCTCCTTTCGGAACGTGTAAGCGGGTCTGCAATAAGCCATTAAACGACACTCAGTGCGTTGCGAGTAAAAACTCACGATCTACAGTCATTATTTTGACACGACTTCAACATTGAAGCTTTCAAAAATTCGTTAAGAACCTCCTTTCTCGTTTGATATACAAGTGTATCCTTGTAATCATCACGCTTGTCGGGTCCCACACGAGAAAGATGTACAGCCACGTAGAGACTTATTCTCTGCATGAACTGTTCTTCGCTTTCAACAGTGACGTCTTCCATTTGTGTATCCTTCTGGTCATCCGACTCGTCCGCGCCGCCGTCCGCATCCTCTTTGGGCCTTCCTTTTTTCTTTTTCCTGCGGATTATAAGATGGATATCGTCAACTCCATAGGCAGCATCCAGAAGTCCGCGTTCCAATAGATGGAGTTTGGCACAATATTTAGTTAACTGAAGGGTAGACGTGAGTCGCGAATATTGGTAGAACCGAGAACACACACCACTCCTCTGTTCATTTTAAACCTATGACAGAATAAGCACGTTCCTCGCAACAGCTCGTACATATGAATCATAAATAGTGGATGGAACACAGGTGCCGGGAGTTCAATATGGCCAAAATGGCCGGGACAGGTGAAATAGTTGAGTCGACATGTCGCACAGCTAATTCACAGTTAGAATTGAGAGATACAAGGTATAGTCGTACAAACATGTCCTTTTGATCGCTTGGGCCTAGTGCTGGGTCGTACAGGCCACCAATGTTAGGTCGATTTAGATCATCGAGAAGAACGGGATTCACAATCTGTTTGACAGAGATTCTGCGTATATCCTGCGAGGTAAGGAATGAAAATGATACGCTAGTAACCGTCGAGGGTATTGGGTGCGCAATATTCATCCTCGCAAGACGCCTAGGACGGCGCAGAAATAAAGATGTAACGAATTTTCGTGAAGTCACGTGGTATAATCTAGGTGGCTGTGTGATCACGTAATCGACGAGTTATCTCCTCAATGACGATGTCCTCGATGGTTTACTAGACTTCAACCTTTGCGCTTCTCCTACGAGCTCGGCGATGAGTCTATTGTACATTTCAGAGTCCTGCTGCAGACTCTCTCTTGTCTGCAGTAGATGCGTCAGCAATGCTGATGTCAGGGCGGTCTGTGACCGAAGATCATTTAGACGCCGCTCTAGCGTAACGAGCGGAAGTAGATTCAGCGTTTCTACACTCGAATAATCAGAGATGTACAAGATATAAACGAAGACAACTCTAACCTGCGTCTAATGATAACAATAAATCAATTTTATCATGGTCCAGCTCGGGCTTGGGGCCGAAATGTGATGCTGCAGGTTGGGGAGTTCCTGCGCGCGAATTGCTCGCCACAGTTGCACTGCGTGCTGGCGGCGGCGCTGACATGGGTCTAGATGATATTTGCAGCGGCGGTAGTGGTTTACCATTTGCGTGCGGCAGGACTTCATCCAGATTCACGGGAATACCGAGTGAGATAAGGTGCTGCCGACGGATTCGGGATCGTTTCCAATTAGAAGGCCTGATCGAAGGAGGTTGCTGAAGCATTTTATAGATTTCACGACTAAAAACTGGCTCTGAATTCAAGGCTGCGGAGATATATTGGGCTAGAGTACCTTTCGGGTGTCACAAGCATCTGACCGATACCCTCCACCTCTCTTATATTGTCGTCCGTCAGGGTATTTGGTATATTATCAGCCCATGAGGGCCCTAGTATCTCGTTGATTCGGCTCTGCAAATCTCTTCCGGACGGTAATGGATCAAGCTCGAGTGGCTGGTAATAAGCCCGTTCTCCAAAGTCGGCGTCGTTGAAGCTGTCATTCGCTGCCACCTGCTGAGCCTCGCCGAAATCTCCAAAGTCACCGAAATCATCATCCACCTCAGCCGTGCCGACGCTTTCAGCCGGCGTTGCAAAGTTGTCAAAGTCGTCGCTAAACTGAGCGTCGTCAAAAGAAAGGTCATCATCTACGTGAAATGAAGTTGTTGGCGTCGGTGGCGGTAAGGCGTTAACCGGATCACTGGAACCCCATACGGAGGTTCCAAAGGTGAGATCGTCGTCCATGGATGTGTGTATGAGTGCAGTCGTCCATGCTAGATATGCCTTTGGCGTTGTTTGTGGCCGTCCGCTGATGTCCTCCGATCATCTCGATTTCTTCTTTTCATCTCTTCAGTCAAAACAGCCCAGGACAGCTCGAAAAGTGCACATTCGTCGTCTTTATGATATCTTACAGCTTTGCATTCAACGTCAGGATTTTACGAGGGCAAGGCGTGCATGGGCCATCCTCGCCCGATGCAAGGAAATTCAATGGAAGTCTCTTTGGATGACTAGCCTTTTACTCGTTGGCGATGGCCTACATGATGTGGATTCCAGCAAAGATAAAGTTAATTATCTACGCTCGCTTATGTTGCAACATTTGGATGACGTACGTATATTCGTGTATACAATACTACATTGCCAATGCTCCCCAGCGCGAAGCCATCCTCACAGAGCTCATCCATTGCCTTATTGTAAGCGGCAGATACAGAGAAGCTTTGGACGAATTAGAGCTGTATGAGTACTTGACCCAGAGATCCTCGAGTCTGACTGATCCTGTAGGTATTTACCATCTTTTCTGTATCAAGACAATCCAATCCTGCACGTTTACGCTGGTCTCTTGTGTCTATATCTATCACAAGAAGCAACGGAAGGTACCACATGTCAACGTACCATACTTGCGAAATCTCACGGAGCAGATGTATCGCGCAGTTCGCAACTGCTTCGAGAAGCTCGGTCTCATTTAGAACACGCAAAAGAACTAGATCCTGACAGCGCAACAGCTGAACTTTTCATCCAGAAGGTAAATACATATTTATATTTACATTATCTGTGGTCTTAATGCATGATCCCAGATCGATACAATGGGGCAGAATTATCATAGCCAAGCAGACGAAGCTGATTCCGACCAAGAGCATATGGCGGTGGACGAAAACTCGACACCAAAATCGAAACGGGCCCGAACGTCACCAAATCAAGAACCAGAATAATCAGGAGTCTGATTCTTCTGAATCCGATGCCATGTCAATGTCGGGCATCTCTTCATCGTCATTTGTGGGTTGTATCTGAGGCGCAGGAGCGGGCTGCACGTGTATCTGGACCCGCGATTGAATACTGGCAATCGGAGTATCTGGCACGTCTTGAACTATGGGAGGGGGTTTAAATACGTCGCGTTCAGGCTGGCGAAACGCGGCCGAATTTGGGGTCGTGATGGCTGGCATTTGCGACGGAGGTTGATCTTCTTCTACTATGTCTGAAGTTCCTTTTGGTGGATGGGATGAAGGCTTGGGTAGGTATTCAGGGGCTGCTGGTCTCGAATCCTCTCGGTCACTGGGCTCCTCTCTAGATTCTTCGTTGTGGTAATATGGCAATGTCTCCACATAAGGTTCTCGTCGAACTAGGGGTGGAACTCGCGGATGTAGTAGAAGATCAAGGTGTTGTTGCATGTCCTAGTGATGTATGTCGCAAGAGAAGCTCGTAACAAGAATGATCTTCTTACCCTTTCACAATCTGAGAAAGCAACTATGAGGCCTAATGATCTGCCGGAAACATTACTGCTTCCTGTCCCAACGTCTAGAACGGCTGCTTGGACTTTTTTGGATAGGCGAGCGTGGAAGAATGGATCGACTGATAATAGTGCTGGGGGTAGCCTTGGTAGCGCAAGATAGACCGCGACTACGTTACGAGCTAGTATTGACCGTGTTTGTATTGACAAGTTCGGATTTTGCCAAAGAGAGGTGAAGACTGAAATGGGCATGGTCACCCATATTCAACGGTAAAGGACAGTGAATTATACCTTCCAAAGACTTGAGCAAAACTTGCTCGTCCCCGGGCGTTTGACAGAGAGCCTCCCTCGCTCCTTTCAATATCTCATCGCCTTCAAAGTTTCGGTTGCGCTTTTTGCCTTTGCGAACTTGATCATTGCTTTTTGAGACACCTGATACTTGTGAGAGTATACTCGCAATAAGAGGTTGGATATAGTTGGCTAGGCGATTCGGGAGAATATCAGAATCGAGTGGGTGACAATGAATTAAGAGTGCTTGTACAGCGGTCAGGTACGCAAGGCGAAGGGAACTGTTGCATTATTTGGGATGTGTTTGCTTTGACATGAAGTGAACGAACGAACGTTTTCGATTTGCTTTCTAGATGAATGATAAGGCATGACATTAGCCGCGGCAGATGCGGCGTCAAGTGATATCCTGCGCTGAGAAGATATGAGCATGGTGATAATGTACAGCCAGTTGCGAACGTACCAAGCTGTCAGATCAGCCAGGACCTGGCATCCCAGCTTCCATATATCTGGGACAAGTGAAAGTTCCAATGCCCGGACATTTGCATCCACATGACCCTCGACCTGCCGCAATTCACGTTCTGACACATTTCGCTGTGCTGCTAACTCACCTGGCTCTCACTGGAACAAGTTAATATGCCTACAACAAACCTCACTAGCAAACCAAGTGGTAGTTGCACGGGGCGAGACGCAGGCGTTCTAAGAAACGTTTTCAAATTTCTGGGGTCTTGAGAAGAAAGTAGAGTACCTGAAGAGATCGCGCAAAATGATAACGCAACATCGAAGACGGTCTAGATTCAAGGGTATATTGACCACTGGATCATCACCTCCCGTATTTGAATTGACATTCACTACTTGGACTGAAACGAATCAGCCTACTTAACTTCCGTTTGTCAGAGCCACTTACCTTCAATAGGAAATGTTGTTCGTAATGCACAGAAAGCATTCCAACCAAATGTCACTGTCTCTTCGACATGATTTTCTCCAGAGATCACCCGCGCCCATTTTCCCTCCAGTAAAGTGCAGCGCCACGTAGAGTTTTGACGCTGCTTCCAACAGAACTGAATTCGTTGGACCAAGCGCACTCCCATCCAAATTATCCAAGGCTAAAGACGACAATGAAGAGTGGGATGAGCGATGGAGATTGGGATATAAATAAAGGAGTTGTGATAATGTCGATAAGATAAATGCCTGCATTTCATTGTTGCAAAGTTCATACACGAGGGCAACTTACACACCTTGAATTCAACGTCAGTCTGTTTCTGTACTAGAGCAATCATCGACGTCGGTCATTTTCGGTATGTTGGGAATAGATATTTGTCGTTGAAATTCGGAAGTGTCCATTGCGCCACTAAAAATTTTGTAGAGGAGACGTATACCTGCTTTCAGCACTGGAACTAGGTTCCTCTCTCTTCGCGATATTTAGCGTTTAAGAATAGCATTAGATGGGAATACGGACTGATAATAATGGTAAAGCTACACTGAGCCATCCTTGAGCATATTCTATCATTAGTGCTTTAGAACATTCTGATATCCGATATGCCAGACACAGGCCAGCCCAACGCCCGCATGTTTCCTTCGAGTGCAGCAAAGAATTTATTCTTGCGGTTAATTTTGAGAGATGTGACGAAGGTAATAAACATTGTTCATCCAGAACAGTTAAAGCATGAGGTAGGTGGCTTGCTGCTGATACGTCGCTTGCTAGATGCAGTTGTAGTATAGTCTTTAGCGGATGCGGCGCTGGTTCCATGACATTAATATTGTGCTTAGTAGAACTTTTGGAAAGGCGTTGGCCCCTGAGATTAACAAAACCAAATAGAAATGTAATAAATGATGTAGTCATTTCAATTGCCAGGGCTTATATTATTAGATCCGTCGCCGCTGCGGTTGCTTTGCCATGTCAGGAGCGTTAGATGATGTTCAACAACATCTACAGATATCTGCTTTCAAGGTTATTGCAAAAGAGTATACCTAATGTATTACTCAATTTTTGCTTCGTAGGGCAAATTCGATGTTCCGTCCTTCATAGGATCTGTTTCCGAGAAATTGATTGCTCGTTCGAAGGCTGATAATGGACGTATGTCGATTGACGACAAATTCCAACATATTGAGGACAATTGTTCAATCCAGCGTTCGACCCCAGGCCATTCCTGCAGACATTCGAAGCGGTGGTAGATAAGTTGATTGCTACGCGAAAAGAAGTCCAAGCAAAGACAGAACAAATGGAAAAGAGCGTGCGCGTTGCGGAGAGAGAGTATTCTAAGAAAATGACGGAATTAAACCGTGGTTTCGAGGTGCCTTCAGTATTAACATGCGCTACATCGTATTTATGCATTTGCCAGGCCGTCAGCACCTCCTTTTCCGGAATGGAGAGCCGAATGAATGAGGTTAGCACAACAGCGGTCCGTGTTGGTAAGGAGTCCGTTACTGCTAAAAGTGTAATCTTATTGTACCTTTCCAGGCGAACAGTTGGAGACAGTGCACATCGAACGCCAGCGAGCTCAAGCAGCATATGATTTAATTGATCTTTATGGATCCTTCGCTAAAGGGGACACATCCAAATTAGATGCATTAAGAAAGGAGGGCAGAAATGGAAGGCGTCAAGTCGCTATCCTGCTACGCCGCTTGAATACTGTGGCAAAGGAAGTGGACCTTCCTTCAGCAGACAAGGTAGGGCAGATCCTCTTCTTCCTGTTCTTGCCCAAGAAGTCACTTGGCAGACACGTGAACATATAGACAAGTATTGCGAAAAATTCGAAAAGGAAATGCTTGGCCTATTCGATCGCTGCTACAGGAAAGGTGATCCTAGAATGATGCATGTGAGTGAGCCATAGAATCTGACACGTCCTTCGACTGAGCAGAGTAGCATTGTGCACAAACGCTCTTGGAATTCAATGGTGGGGCTGCTTGTGTGCAAGTATATGTAAATCAACACGATTTCTTTATAAATGAGACAAGGAATGTGAGAGCTGCTGAAGATACTCTCTTGTCAGTCTACTCTCATTATGCGCAAACGGCGTGTTTACAACTTCTATTAGGTGGAGTACAATACATGATCCAGATTCTACTCCTCCCAAAAACGAACTAGGCCTCACGGCCCTGTTCAATGAAATAAGAGCGACGGTAGAAACGGAAGCGCAAATTGTCAAAGCTGTGTTCCCGAATCCACCTTATGTGATGCAGGTTTTTTTGCAACGAGTTTTCGCCCAACCAGTGGGTACTTTGTCCGGTCTTGCTATCATAACTAATGGCGAAACAGGTTCAACAACACTTCGAGACACTGCTACATCACGGCGCAGCGATATCTGACCTCGCATACCTACGTATCCTACAACTTGTCCATCTTCAAATGTCGACGTTGGTCGAAGATCTGAAAGTGTACGAATTACCACATGTGTCACCACGAACACCTTTGGAGGCTACCGAATTTCGACGAACAATTACAGGATCTGCTGCCGTAACGCCAATGAACGTGAATACAATAACCGCACTTCTAGAAACTGCTATGGAAGAGTTGTTTGTTCCGTATACCGAAGGCCATAGATATCTAGAGCGCGAATGTAGAAGCATCACTTCTCTCTATGCAAATGCCCTTGCCGATTTCGCCCGTTATCATGTTAGTTCTCGTATGACTTGTATTCTCGAGAAAATGTCTGGCTAACAAACCCCTCACAGGAAAGAGCACAAAAGTCAAAGTCTTCCATGTTTGATCGCATGGTCAATCAACTGAGCGCGGCTGCAGTCAGCTCTGCGCCCACGGGTACCTCGACGTCAGCACAAGCGGCCGCTGCGCTTATGCGGTTTGGTGGCATCAATGCAGAGCGCATCAATGATCGTTTAAGTGAAGAACCTTTGCGAGAAGAGGATGGCATCCTCGACGTCCCTTTGGCAGAGATGATACTTAAATGGCACGCGGAGGCTATAGGAAGATGCGTGGAACTGAGTGCGCCAGGTGACGTGTAGGTTCAGTCTTGCGTTCTCTCGTGTCACTCTCAGCACCACTCTTCTTTAGGCCAAAGAACACGTTTTCACTGCTACGAGTGCTTGCAGAAACCATTGGCGATGCATATATGGGGACCGCATTAGTGACGTAAGAAGTTCATTCACTACATAAACCGTAGACTAATAACCAGCATAGCGGTCAGGTGCGGTCGGAAGCAGTGGATACCAAGAGCGAGCCAAACGTACAGGTGCTCTCGGTGATTCATTCAGTTGATCTCATCTCCCACCTTTGGCAACAATATGTCAACACGGTGTTGTTCCCCCTGGCTAGTTCATCAGTCACAGTTAGACGCGAAATGGTGACTTACAACAATCAATGCATAAATCGAATAGAGGCGGCATCTAATCAGCTACTTCAACGCCTGACTGACGGTACGTCGTGAATTGAGCTAGATTACAAGAGCCAGGTTGATCTTTTCCTTTTCTTGTAGTCATTATATCTTATCTAACTCTGCAACTCACGAAGCAAAAGCGTAACGACTTCAAACCTCGAAACGACGATTTATCATTTGCTAGAGTCAACACTGAGCCCTGTCTCGCATGCAGCGAAGCGCTAGAAAAGATCCGTGACATTGCACAAGAAAATCTGAGCGGAAAGAATTTAGAAGTATTTTTGACAGAGATCGGGGTTGCATTCCATAGGTCAGATATTTATACCATAACACATCTAGTCTTACTAACACGCTGCTCAAGTCTTCTGCTGGAACATTTGAAGAGATTCCCAGTGAACCCTACTGGAGGCTTAATGCTTGCAAAGTTTGTGGTTCAAGATTCGCGTCTTCATTATTGATATCAATCCATTTGCAGAGATATTAAATCATACCAGGATGTCATCAATACCTTTGGCATACCAGCTCTTGAGAGAACGATTCGAGTTCCTTCGACAACTCGGCAACGTCTTTCTCGTTCGCCCAGAAACAATCAAATCATACATCAGCGAGAATCATCTCGGGCGGATCGATATCTGTCTTCTCAAACCATATTTGGCTCTTCGCAGCGATTGGGCACAATTTGAAAAAGGGTTTAATGAGGAGGGTATGATCAACGGCAACTCGGGCAATTCAGAGGGCAGCGGGTTCAGGGAGCGCTTTGGGCGGCTCAGCATTATGATGAAAGAACTGGAGGGTCTTCGATTAAGTGACGGTATCAGCATGGGTATTCCTAGCATACCCGCCATCCCGACGAGTATAACCAGTAGCTTTACACTAACCGCTCGGTCATTCTCCGGTTAAATGGACATCTTAACTACGTCTGTTGTATTGTATAATTTATTCTCCCTTGAAGATCGGCTGTCTTTTCTCCTTGAAGGCTTGAAGTGCTTCCACTCGATCCTGTGTATCAAGCAGAGTTTCGTATGATGCTCGTTCAAAGTCAAGACCTGATCGCCATGATGAGTGATAAATTGCAGTCTGATGAAATCACGAACCTGTCTCAAGAGCAAGGTCGGATGAACGAGTAATAGCCTGCTTCGCAGCTCGCAAAGCAAGAGGCGCTAATCAAGGTATCAGGCCCACCCTTATCAGGAAACGACAAACGAATCACAGACCGTTGCGCACAATGGTCTCCGCTAGAGACAACGCTTTATCGAAACCAGTCGTTCCGGGGTCAGAAACCTGGTTAACAAGCCCTACACATCATGATAAACGCACCCAATTTGTCTATACAAAGAGGAAAACGCACCCCATTCAAAAGCCTCTGTTGCCGTCAGAGCGCGAGCTGTAAAGATCAACTCTTTCGCCTTTGCAGGCCCCAAAAGTCTTGTTACGCGCTGAGTACCACCGGCGCCTGGAATAATAGCCAACGAGGTCTCCGGAAGACCTATCTTGGTCACGGCATGTCCTGTATCGAGAGCGTATGAGAATATTAAACACATGCCAAGTGATTATATATATATAATACCTGCAATCCTGATATCGCACGCAAGAGCGAGTTCAACACCTCCGCCAAGCGCTGGCCCATCAATGGCAGCGATGGTGGGTATTGGAAGTGCTTCAAGCTTGCTTAGCGCATCGCGCAAGTCAGAAAGAAACTTGGCAACTTGGAGTTGGGACATGGTGCGCCTTTCTGCTAGGTCGGCGCCAGCACAGAATGACCCGACAGCTGCTGAACGGAGAATAAGTACGCGCGTGCTAGTACGTAGTGTGAGTTGCCAAGACGTTGACTCGGGGGAGGGTTGGACGAACCTCTTGTCATAGTGGACGGTGTCGAGGCTTTCGCGCAATTGCTAGCACGCAAGATTAGTGCTATAAGACACTGATGAATATGGTGACATACTTGGAGGAGAGTTGTAGATATAGCATTCTTGCTCTGTGATCTGTTCAATGAGAGGCAGGTTATCCCCGGATGTGACTGGAGCGGTTCCAGGTACGCCTGACGAGAGGGTACAGAAAGAAACCTTCGCAATACGATGGTTCGAATACTGAAAGATAGAGACCCTCTGTTAGCCACACGAAACATTACGAACCAAGGATATTAGTCGAGATCCGTGTAATAAATACATCGCATGGTGTAAGCAAAGTTGTACTATAAGTACAAAAAATACTACAACACGCTACTATATGCCCAATAGGTAATGCTATACGAAACCGCCGGCAGATTAATTTTACCAATAAATCAGCATCACGGACACTGTAGGGGGATCACTTCTCTTGAATGCCCCCGTAGAAAGAATCAATGGAAGAAGGTTGGTAGGTACCAGGTGCCCGACCGCGAGGTTGCCTATAGGAAACTGGGGGTGCATGTGCAACAGAAACAAATGATGGTTGCGGTGGCATATAAGCTGAGGTATCTCCATCGGTGGAATGGGTTCGCTCGTCAACTTGACCATACGCAACACCCTGGGGGTAGTCCAACCCACTATAGGTTGGTTGAAGGTAATCTGAACCAAAATGTACGTCTCGGTTCACGTATACGTCGATTGGAGCATGGGTCATCTCCTGAGCCATGCTAGGTGCAGGCGAAGGTTCACGCATCGCGTCGACCGCTGCTACGCTGTTGTGCCTGTCATAAAACTCTTCTCCTGCCGTGAGCTCCCTGTCGCGTTTGCGTTGCCGTGCAAGGATGAAAATTGCACCTCCAATCAAGGCGCACACGACGAGGCCGACTATTGTGAATGTTGCAGTCACAGTTTTCTTATTACTCCAGAACCTAGTAATCGTCAATCGGGAACCTATCCCTGTTTATTAGATACTCACCCGGACGAAGAGAGATCTCGCGATGGATTTGTACTGGCAGTAGGCGTTGTGAAACCAGCAACTGAGGCTGTGTCTGCAGTTGCCACGACAAGGGCAGTTGAGGGAGCCGCTGTGAATGTGGAAGGCAAGGAGGTGGAGGTGGGTGCATAGGTGGACGAGCTGATGTGGGTTAGTCCTGTCGTTTTTTAAGAAGATAGACGACGGATACGCACGTAGAAGTACTACTGAAGGACTGCTCTGTAGTCACGGTCGTTGCTACGGATGGCAGAGACGATGACGTTGTAGCGTGGGAAGATGAAAATGAGCTTGGCAATGGATTGCTTGTCGCTGATGATGATGAAGAAAAGAACGTCGAAGAAGCAGAACTTGAAGGCGAATTCGAAGAAGACGAAAGGAAGGACGTTGAGGCAATATTTTGAACGTGAGGCAAGTTTGGAGATAAAAAGGACATAGTAGTCATACTACTACTAGTAGTATTATGACGAAAGAATGAGTGAACTCTGGCGCCATTGCAGACGACGAGCTCAAGGGCAAAAAAGGAAAGGAAGAATGAGGGAGAGCGCATGGAAAAAAGAAATTAGGCCGAGTTGCGAAGAAACGTCGCAAACTCCTGCGACTGTTGATCGTGTCCAGATATCTCGAATGTAATCTGTTCGGCTTCTCCTGATCCCATCCGCTCTTCCACCTTCTCGTCCGCTCCGCTCCGCCCTTTTAGCTTCCGCAATAACTCCGTCCGTCCCTGTTCAATAACTGTCTCAGCCCTTACTCTCAGTTTCTAGCTTTCCAGTGCCTTACCTTTCGTTTTAATCTAGGCCATACTGCCCACTTGGTTGAGTCCGCAGGTTGCCATGTCAACGCTCCCAGGTAGTACCATTGATCCTTGTATTCAATACTGTTCAGATGTCTTCATTCCAAACGGACAGATTCTTTGTCTACCTTATTGATGGGAAAGACAAACGTATGGAAAATGGACCCATCTTCGGTTACATGGTTGATAATCATCTCGTTTGATTCTTTATCGCCCCAGTCAAGCAAGAGAGATTTGTCGTCGGTACCTGACTCTCCAAAAATCGGATCGTAAATGAACGCGACGCTGTTCAGAAATTGAACCCTCATCCGGAGCTGCTGGTCTGTTCCAAGCCTATTAAACCAGACGTGACATCTATTGGTAACCCAGAAACAACTCTTTGAACTTACCTTTGCAACGCCTCTATCTGTTTGGGCAGGCACGATATCAGCACTTACGAACACAATCTAGGCAACAATCAAACCGTCTCGTCATCCGAGTCAAATATTCGCTGAAGATCTTGCCAAGTGTATGGACCTTGACATAATTTTGCTGACTTGGGCGGATGAACAAAATGTACCAGTATTCTGTCGCTCTCGCCCCGCAACGACGATGTCGGGCTGCTAGGAGTCACCGATATGCTCGGCGATGGCATCGGACTCAATGTTCGACTACGATTCCCATCCGTCGTTCTCGGTGTCGGGGGCGCGGACAGGTCAGCCCGACGATCTTCTTGCTTTCCTATAAAAAAACCATTAGTGGCCGAGGGCGTCGGGCTCACCGCCTTGACTTTTCCACTGCGATTGTCTTTGCCTCGAATCGTCTTTCCGCTATCGGAGGACGAGTTTCCTGGGCTTGCGGGCGACATGGATAACATGATATCATCCAAGGAACCCATCGAAAGAGCCGATGGTACAGGAGAAACCGTCCGCGACCTCGCTTCGGCCTGTCACTTGTCAACCGCATATCTGTCGACCAGTTATAGAAGTGCCCACTTTTTCCTTCTCCTCAACCAGATCCTTGATCACCCTACGTGCATGCCGTAGCTTCCGGATTGCAGCATCTCGGACTTCGACCGCTTTCTCCAATTCTGGTCCATATGTCATTGCTTGTCTCTGCAACTCGGCTTTGCCAGTCCTCAATTGTTTTATTCCATCTCTCAGCCGTTCATTGTCGGCCTCCAACTGCTTCAACTTCTCGAATCCTTCTGTCTCGATGCGATTGGTTAGATCTCCCAGCCTCGCCTGCAAGTATGCAAGCGTCTTGTTAATTTCGATTATCTTTTGATATTCTTGCCGTCAGCCCGGGTGCCAGCAAGAGCAGGGACGTCACCTCTTCTTGAACATTCATCTTCAATCTTCAAATCCGATGTCTTTTTGCTGTTAGCAAGCTGTAAGGAACAGGGCGCAAGGTACTGCTGCGAAACCCAGCGAATTTGCTTTTGCTTGGCTTGAATCTTGATATCTTGATAGGTGATATTAATGAAGTCTCATGAATGTGGCTGCATGGTGATAAGTATATATGTATTACCGCCCTCCCAGGCCACGGGCATGGCAGGGGCTCTTGGGTATGGGAAGAAAGAACCCAAGATATGGTAGTCTTCCCCGCAGAGGATTCGGAGGGCTAGCCAGAATAATACATGTATGGTCGAGATCAAGTACCAAACAATCATATGCCAATTCCCTTAAGGCATTCGGACTGAGATTGCCGCTGGCTCTTGGATATGAAAATGACATGCGAGTCTTCGTCGCAAAGCATTTCGATTGCAAAGAAAATAACATATTAATTCTAAACGATCAACAGATATCATATCTATGGATGTTCACAATTGCGTTCGTTCGAGGCTTCTGGATCTTTAGACTGAAATCAACGTGTGGCACAGATTGGTGGACAAAGCTTGTGCTCAGTATGTCAATTTCTAGAAAGGTTCAACATGCCGAGCTTGCGGAACAAGATCTATTACATACCGTTAATAGCTCGATCCTTCAGGTTGTCCTCCGTGACGTTGCCGCTGCTCTCCAATTTAAATTTCGCTTCCCCTTCCACTTTTCCTTCAATCGGCTTGCAACGCCCACGAGCTGCTCTCCTTCCATGTTGTCAAGCATGATTATATCGGCCCCTGCATCGATGGCTTCATCTGCCTCAGATTCAGACTGTACTTCGACTTCTAATAACAAACTGAACCCCCCAACAGTACGAGCTTGCTGGACCGCAGCAGTGATGGACCCTATCTCAATGTCAACCGAGCCGAATATAGTGATAGTCATTTATCTCCTACCAGATGACCAAATGTGATTATCTTTCAACATAATCATACCAGATAAGTCATTGCGATGGGTATCCACCCCTCCGACCAACATGCCATATTTCTCAACTAGCCTAAATCCTGAAAGTAGTTTATAAAAAAACTCAGTAGTTGATAAATGCAATTGTGGGGATCTCACCAGGTGTCGTCTTCCGAGTACCGGCAACGATACCATTGTATCCGTAGCTCCTAGCAAGATCTTTGATCCTCCTAGATCTAAATGAACAACTGATCAGGGGTGACTAGTTGTATAATTATTGTCTTGCACACCTGGTTGCGATTCCACTGCATCTCGCCAAAAGATTAAGCGCGATACGCTCTCCGAGGAGAAGATGTCTAGCTTTCCCTCTCACAGTTGCTATATGCTTAACAGGCTGGAACGTGTCTCCTTCATTCAAATGCCATTCAACGCTGCGGAGGAAGATTTGGCATAGATGCTCTCGGCCAAGTTCGGACAAGTGACGTACTCGCAGCCCAGTTGAGCAAAGATTTCGGTGAAGAAAGGCGAACCTGCCAGGACCGCAGGATCCTTGCCTTTCCCATACAGGAATGCCTCACGGTTAGCCTCTCCCACGACGTACCCCGCGTAATCAAAGGAAGGAGTATCTTCCGCTAGCCATGTCGTGATAACGGATTTCCAGCTAGGCGGGAGGATGTGTTCGTAGGCGTTGGGCATGATAACAAAGGAGAAAGTTGATTCGTTCACGCTACCCAGTGGCGCGAGCGCCGCCAAAAATTATGTATGTCAAAATGACAAGATACAGAACTCTCAATCCATCAAATGATCGCCGAGGAGAGTCAAATCGATTGCTGGAGCCTGGCGGCCAGAAGCGCTGATTTCTGGTCTTAGGGACACGCCGATACGTTATCCTCGCACGAGTTTATGTGATCTAGGTTCACTAAAGCCCCTATCCATATCTCGCGATGAGGCATATGCTCTTTCTCTTGGCATACTTACAGCAAGGTGGTAAGCACTACGTGGCTCCATGATTACACGCTTATCCTGGCCTTGACGGAAAGTACCACACTTTCGGCTGTGCGATCGGTACGCAATCCTTTACCAAACGGATCTTCTTCCGGCGTTGCTGCAATACTGTGGTACTATATCATGCTAGGTCGCTACTTGCGCGAGTCTCTTTCGTGATGGCGAAGCTGAAGTTCGGGCCTGGAGCGGCCTCGGTGGCAAATCCAAAGAATTCGCGTCAATACCCATAACCGGGGCTCCACTAATTGCCACCGAAGCAGGCCCTAATGATAAAGACTGACAGAGATTTCCCGGTGCCATGCAAGACTCGTGGTATACTTTCGCTGCGGTGCAAAGTACATGCTATTCAAAAAAGAAACGACCAGCCATTATTGCCTTTTTGCGGGAAAAGAATGTGGCCTTTGCGTTCACATTGGCGATCCAATGCGATGAGCGGTGTTCGTCACCGTGTCACCAATAGCATTTGTTAATGTGCCACTAATTTAACTTGGTGGACCAGTCATATCAGAGTCATAACCGTAGAAGTCCCACAAACAACGGTTATGGTATACCTACTATTATGCAAGAATCCGGGTATAGGGAATGTCCAAAACATCTCTGGTAACGAATGAAAATCCAATATTAAGGAAGAGTCTACGCCAAGAAAAACCCTAGGAGGCCGAGCGCACCACCCCACAAACCTGCGTGCGCTTGAACATGTTGAAGAGCGCCGTTGCTCTTTACAGGAGCCAATGTTGCTGTAGTGCTGGAAGCACCAGGAGTAGTTGGATTAAGTACGGTAGGTACTGTAGCGGTGGAAATGGACCTGCGACGCCTTAGCACGCGGTAACAAGGGATATGGATGAAACCTTACGAAGTTACAACAGTGCCAGACAGGGTGGAAGATGTCACGGCCGAGATTTTAAATTCGTCTGATTGCGCAAGTATAGTGTTCAAGTTTTCCGTGTTCAACACAATGTTGACGCGGAATCCAGAACCAGAGGGCCATCCTTCACTAGGAGGAAGGAGGGTGGTATTCCCAAGAAGTCCATCAACGAGTGCGGCGAGAACTTGGTTGTTCGCTGGGCCCAGATTCTAATAGCAGCGCATATAGCGAGTTATCCAACGGAAAAGGGGTCCGAAGACTCACCACGTTGGTCAGGACAGCCGTGAAATTTTGTGGATCGGTATCAACGCGCTGCCACGTAAATCTAGACTTCATTCAGCGTTTATTGGGGAAATTAACAGAAAGCGGGACGCACGGTTGTCCTCCTGAATTTGTCCAACCCTGAGATGCGTTGGGAATGGTTACCTGGTAGCCCAGAGCGGACGAAGTGAGGGCAAGGACACAAGCAAGCAACACGCGCATGGCTGACAGTATTAGGCGGGGTGGTGGGGGAACGAAAGCAAAAGAAAACGGGTTAAAGTGGCCGCTTTAATAGGGAAGGCGCGAGTGGGTAAATAACGCGCTAGGGCTACGTAAGGGACTTGTCACTTTTGGACAGCAACTAGCGGCGAGTTAGCTCCGATCACTAACCCATAAATGCATGAGAACTGCCCAAGCGTTCACAATAATGTTCATAAGTACTGTCCGACATAAGTCATGGGTGTACCAGCCCCGCAACACGTGTGTATCACCAGGTGTAGTGCAGAGTTTCAATTTTTAACCTCTCTGGCCTGAGGGTATGCACGCATACTGGTCAAACTTGCTGGTTGCCATGGTCAACCATGAGATTACACGCGACGTAAAACTTTTACATATCGCTGGTCATTAGCCCAAGTCTTTCAGCACTTCCTCGGCATCCATCCATAAATCACGTTGTTCCCATATATCAACGATGGTTGAAATGATGATCCAACATGACCTTTCACGCATGGTATCTTTCCCATCCTCGTTTTCAGGCAGTTTACGCGTTGTCTTCAGTATTCCAATGCAAGCTCGCACAAGACTGCGTAGTAAAGCGATATCGTCTCCCGATATGCGATCATCGACGCGTGCCATCAGAGAAAAAATCCACCGGGCGTGGCATTCTGTTGGTTGATAGATCTGACCCTGAGGTCCATCAAGGTAAAGATTGAACCAGTATACAAAGTACATCAGGAGATGCAGGGCCGTTCGCTTTAATCAATTCAGTCATTATTGCAAATTGGGAACATTGCGGCATACATACTTCGTCAATGCATTTGAGCAATGAAGGTACAGGTTCACGGGCTATAGGCCGGGGTTCGCTTGGTGCTGTTGCAGCATCACTCTGCGGTACCTCATAGAGGAGTACTGTCTCTTCCTCCTCTGCAAAAGCACGATTTGATTGGACTCTCTGCGCTTTGTGAACTTTAGGCTTCTTTGGAGGATTCCACTCTGTTTCAAGTTTCCCGGATAAGAAGGCCCACCAGAGATCCCGGTCCTTCTTATCTGGCATTGTTTTGCGGCCGGCTCCTCCTGGAGTATATTCGACATGTATTGTTGGTTGATCCAAATTCTAAAAAAAAATTGGTGTGAAATTCATTTCATTAACGCGGAGAAAATTACCTTGCGAAAATTGCAAAAATGGATCTTGTATGCAGTCCTCCATTCCAGAGTTGGCAATGCCGGATGAGACGGTGTATAATCGTTAGCTGGACTCAGTAGTAGAGGTTTATCTGGTAGTTCATACGGATTTGTGACACGGGCTACATCAGGTAGAGCGCGCGCATCTCGTCTGTGAAAGCAACAATCTGAATCCCATACCTGGCATGAGGTTAACCAGATAGACATACCTTACCGTGAAGAGATATTCCATTCCATTAACAGGTGGCCTATCGAAATCATTGGGCAGATTTGCGACAGGTAATATTTGCTTTCCGTATGACGGTCCTTCATCATCGCTTTCTTCCAGATCATCTCTTTTACGCTTTAGCGAAGCCATTTGGTGCCTGACGCAACTGAGGAGACATCTGTTATGATTCAGAGTCGTGTTGTTTGGTCCTCGGTGAGTAAACAACGGCCTGAGAATAATGTTGACCAGTCTGATCTTTGAACTTTCGAGCTGGGCTCTCGACCAATGGACGAAAATGAAGAACTGGATTTGGCGTCACTTCAAGCTCAGATTGACATGTCAATGTCATTTGCGCAGGATTTGGTATCCTCTTGGGTAGAACCAAACAAAGTGGCCTCCTCATCCCGGAGTCACGACCTGGAAAAGGAGCTTAAAGAACACATGCGCCGACCACCGAGGTGAGAAATGTTTTGTAGTCCAATTAGTATCCACATCTTACTCTTTCATTATAGACTTGGAGTTGGCGCGTCTGTTCAAGAAACAAGCACGCTATTCAGTGAAGCCGCGCGGCTGAAAGGCCAACTCCGCGATAAAGGAAAACTGAAGCGCACAGAAGAAGATCTGAACCGAAGCGATTCGGATGACCCAGACGAAAGTAGAGCTGGAGTAATAAAAAAGAAAACAAAAACTGATCCGTTTTCCGGACGAAACAAGAAGCTGAGAAACAATTTGTCGGAAACGATCAACGCCTCTAAGGAACGCGTGAACGGAGGTGGCATCAAACAGAGTCATGACATGACTACAAACGCCGCGAAAGCAAAGCAGGTAAAATATTTCCCGTCATGGCAATCTCGCTCGAGCTGAGTTGAGTTGTTGCAGGTGTCTCTTCAAGAGAAAGATTGTGATACTATGTCAACAACCTCTGGGCTACTTGCATCGAAACCACTCATCCTGCCGTCTCAAGCAACGGCAAAGCGCAGGAAGTCCTCGCTTCCAAATCTGATCGTAAGCTTAGGATGCGCCATTTTAACATCTTGCTAAAATTGAATTAGGTATCATCACCTCATCCTCGAGGCCATCCATTCTTAATCTAGGATGGACCTCCTCCGAGCGGAGATGAAGGGCAAATCCCCGAGGACAGAACAAGTCGCAAGAAAAAACGAAAGAGACAGAAGAAGAAAAAGAATCGCTTGAAACTAATGGACCAGAGTGATAATAAAGTATGTTGTTTAATCAGTATAATTAGATCTAGTTTCTTTCAGCTCAACTCCCAATTTAGTAAGAAGACCTACTTCACAGATCTATACAAGATATCTATAAATACAAGGCAAATATATGTGCAATCGACATCGATAAATAGTGGCGGCAGTGTCTATACCCGCTTATGTCGCCTTGGATGTTGGCGGGAAGCGACCGGCGCAGCTGATTTGGGTATTGATTTGTGACTTCTCCTCGAAGGCTTGTGGCTTTGCGTGCGAGGAGCGTCAGTGGCGTGCTTCGATCTACTTCCTCGATGAGAATGAGATGGTTTACTGCGACTACTGTGATGGGTGGAACGGCTTGAGGTTCGTGCTGCTTTCCGCCTCTGGGTAGTGAAGAAGGAGAAAATGCTTCTTCCGGATTTCGCCTGTCTCTTTTTTGCACTTCTGCGTCTTCTCTCCGCTCTGGCTTCTCGCATCTCCCTCATACCCTTATCGATGGATAGTCGGTCATACTGCGTTCCTCGGCTGCAAAAGGTTATGCGTACCAGATTCCTCAACCTCTCATTCCCAAGGAACGTGCCCCTCCATTTCGACAGCCACCCATGTATTGTAGATGGCGGAGGCCTTCTGCGACTACCATCAGGATTCCGCTGCAGCTCATTCAGCGATGTATAGAGTAATGGATGTTAAAACCACTTTACCGATACCCAATTCGATGCTGATCATTCCGTAGGAGAGTCAAGGGAAACGTGTAACAACATCTATAAGCCAACCCTTTAAATGTATATGATTATGAAATCGGTTACCTGACTTAGATGCATACCACGAACATTAAACAACAAAGCAACACAACAGGCGTCTTATGAGCGCGTTTTCCACGAGGCAGAACAACCGAAGAACACGCATGTTCCGTTTTCCAACATGGTTTCCCAACTGGGTCCAAGTAGGTCCCAATTCAAGGAACGACGTTATGTAAGCTGGTCTCCTGGAGATGCTTGCGTAACGTCGTCAAGTTCGCCCCACGAGGCCGAGCAAGGAGTCTATCCGGCTTTCGTTTATCAACAAGCCGATTTTTTTCAAAGTCAAGATTCCGCAAAAGGAATTTACCAACGGTTACCATAGCCGGTATTTCCGATCAATCGTGTTCACCACGAGTTCTATTATATGTTCTGTTGCCAAACATATTTTGCTTTGTGTCACATTTCAGGGCAGATCCATGGGGTAGTACACAAGTATGACATGGTATGACGACAAGCCGACCCTTCCCCACGTCGAAGTGGAACAGCAACTCTATGCGAGTGCATGTTTCCGAAGAACAACAATGGTACAAGCTTCATTATCAACGTCATCCATTTGGCTAAGTGTAATTTCGCGACACAGAACATTCTGACTAAACTATATTATTCTCGACTGGTCATTGTAAGCAAATCCGCAACACTGGCCGAAGCTGAAGATTTGATGAGAGGGGAACTGCGGGACCTACACAAAACCGATATTATTGCCCGCAGAGAAATTTCCTCATTTGACTTGCAAGAATGCAGAAAAGCACAGCCCCAAGATTGGAAGGGTTTTCCGGGTGCCCCAAAAAAGGCATTAGACGCTTACTTGCCACGTGCGCATCGCCATACGCCTAATGCGATCGAAATGTTCCGTCATAGCCGTGAATGCAAATTCAGCAAGATTCATGCTGCATCGAGCTATGTCAATCGACAACGGGGCAGCAAATCGTCCGCTCAAAGCTGAGCAAAAAAATTGGGAATTAATGAGTTGGCGACGGGTACAAGAAGCAGTGGAAAGTTTCTCGAAAACGCAAGTTCGTCATCCTTGACAAGTCTAGTTCAGAATGTCCTGGAGAAATATCGATGTCATAATTCCAGACAAGCTTTTCCTGGGAAAGTAAGTTACCCTGATAAGTAATTTTTGAGCTACATATTTACGCGATGATTAGCATCAACGCCGCCCGTTCCACTCGCTCCGTCACGGAGCACCATATCACACATATCCTTTCAGTATGTCAGGATCAGATCCCGGCGGAAGACCCTCAATCTGGATTTACCCATATGCGGATCGCCATAGAAGACGTAGACTACGCCGACCTCCTTATACACCTCCCTTCGGCTTGTCAATTCATTTATCAAGCAATCAACTCTGGGGGTGTCGTCCTCGTTCATTGTTATCAAGGCTTGTCTAGAAGCGCAGCCGTAGTTGCCGCTTATTGTGCGTATTCGTATCCCGAAATTTGCGCTAATGACACAAATGGTATTTAGTAATGTGGTCAAGAAGGGTGGGCGCGACCGAGGCGATAGACCTCGTAAGAGCAGGTGAGTGTTTTACATCAATTTTTGACTTATTACAAGATAACGGCCGTATTCAGCACGAGACCAGATCTGGATTAATGCTGGATTTTACGAACAGTTAGTTCTTTTCGAATTATGCCAATATGCGCCTTCACCCGCAAACGGATTTTACGCCAGCTGGCGTGCGAAGATAGACCGAAAGCTTAAAGAAACTGGGTTACTCTCATCGACTTAAAAGTATCATTTATGTTATCGCTTCCTCTCATAGTTACATCCTTACTTGGCATCGCCATGCATACCACTATTGTATGTTACATCCGCCTGTACGAGTTATTGGGTATTTCATGGACGTTATAATAGGGGGGGTAATTCATGCATTCGTGTTCACTACTTGCCTGATTTAGAATGTGCGCAACCGTATATCGCCGTGCTGGAGCCTATCGATGTGGAGGTATATTAGGATACACGCCAGCGCCTGCCTATCAAATTACAGTGGGTAGAAATAGTGTCCTCGTGGTAAAACAAGATTAGGTACCAGGACACGTTTACCTTCGTAGGCTCGGGACGTGGCGCAGGCTCGGTTGTTTGCAGCGGAACTTCAAATTCACACGCAAACAGTAACAATCCCCACTTTCCTCTCAACCCTCCCCTCGCTTCCGCACTTTCAGCCATGGGTCTTTCTGTTTCTCGTGTCCTTGCTGGCCTCTTTGGCAAGAAGGAAATGCGTAAGTATCTCGCCTCCCTTTCTGAGCGCCCAACGTTGACAGCTATTCGATAGGTATACTGATGGTAATAATTGCACAGCAACTTTGTTTCGTAGATGCTCACATTTATCCAGGTCGGTCTTGACGCCGCCGGAAAGACAACTATTCTCTACAAGTTGAAACTTGGAGAGATCGTAACCACTATTCCAACCATCGGTGAGTCAGAACGATCGTAGGGATCCAACGCCACCCTAACGCCAAGGCAGGGTTCAACGTCGAGACCGTAGAATACAAGAACATTTCATTCACAGTATGGGATGTTGGCGGTCAAGATAAGATCCGTCCCTTGTGGAGGCATTGTATGAATCTTTCCAACTTAAACTTTTCGATTGGCCTCACACGATCTTTTACAGATTTCCAGAACACACAGGGTATTATTTTCGTCGTAGACTCAAACGACAGGGAACGTGTTGCTGAGGCACGAGAGGAACTCCAGCGAATGTTGAATGAAGATGAACTTCGCGATGCACTTTTACTAGTCTTTGCAAACAAACAAGATTTGCCAAATGCAATGAATGCTGCAGAGATCACCGATAAGCTTGGGCTTCATGGTCTTAGGCAGAGGACGTGGTATATCCAGGTAGGTATTGTATTTTCAAGGTGTACTTCGGCTGACAGTTCGAAGGCCGCCTGCGCAACTTCTGGGGATGGGTTGTACGAGGGACTAGAATGGTTGAGTGCCAACATCAGCGCCAATATTAGGCGCCGAGCGTAATTCAATTCCTGCGTGCTTGGGACATGTATAGGTGTTGTTGCACGATTTACGATCCCCTCACGATACCGAAAACCGTACGCATCGTTGACCTTGTTACATTTCCTAATAGCTCTTCCCTGTCAATCCTATTTTTCAATTCATGTCTTCTTGCGTTTTATCATACATATGCTTGTTCTGTTGGGTAGATTGTTGCAAGATATGCCGTGGCATAAATAGAGGCAACTATACGCCAGTCTTGAAATGTGACATGTGACACATGACTTAACGCCCTTCACCAGGGAATAGCCTGCCGACCGCATCCGCCTCCTTCCTTCTCCTTTCCGCGATTTCTCGGGTAGAAAGATTTTTTTGGGTAGCGCCATATTTAGCAAGTTTTTCCAAAAGGGCTTGTAAACGTTTGTGTTTGACAGCTGCATATGTCGTGTGACGATTAGCTGGAATTAGGTATTCTTGGACGGTATCGCTCAATGGTATATTTGCAGTCTGAGAAGATTTGTTTATGACAATTGATTTATTTCCAAAAGTCTTTCTTACCATTCGGAGCTCGATGAAAGCTGAAGAAAGGTGAGATCTGCCGATCCTCTTAAGTTCCTCCTCAAGGAAGTCAATATCAATCATGATATTTGATATCGCGTTCTCGTTCATCATAGGAACGTCTCGCCCGATCAAGAAATTCTGATCAATCAAATCAATCAACCGTGCTATCGCACCATGCATTCCACATACCATTATACATCCCGCGATGTAATTAAGTGCCCCTTTATAAGCTTCGTCCTTGTATATCTCCTTGATGTACAGAGAGTCCACGACTGTCGTCAGCCAATTGACGAGCTCGTAAAGGTACATGCTCGGCGAACTCTCGCACGTCGGCGGGGTCCACTCGTACTCAGACAGCTCAAAGAATTGGTCGAGTTTGGAAGTTATGAGGCTTGTAATTCTTGCGAGCGCCCGAGTGAGAGTCGCCTCGAGGGAAGTGATTGCATGCAACTTCATCGCACCTCCTCTCTGTACAAAGCTAAAGCAAAGGTCAGCGGTGAACGCCAGCAGAGAGGAGGTGCTGACCGTAAGTTGTTGAGTGTGTGTTCCAGTTCTGGACATGCAACCTGGAAATGTTCTAAGTTTGTCACGATTTGCGCGATTTGAGATAGGGTTAACGTCTGCGTAAGTCGTTGACTTATCGTCTCACAGACGTGGTTGGCAAGGAAGTTATCCAGAGACTGCGACGCCGTGTGAGTGAACGATGTGGCCGCATGGATATCATCCATACCTTGCAAAGAAGGTCGTCGACGTTTCTATGATGCTGTGATACACCCTCCACAAAAGCATAAAATTGTTGAATGAATCCTCTAATCTTGAATGCAGTATTAGCAAAGATACATTGACCAAAGCTATTGTGCATACGTCGCGGCAGCAAAGATAAAATGTTTGTGACCAAGGTAATGGCTGAGGCAGTCGCATTCTAGAATTCCAGGTGGATAAGTAGCCGTTCCACAGTGCATCGACAATAGCTTACTGCTTAAGCTCCATTCGTTCTGCCTCAGTGATCCATACAAGGCCAAGAATTCCTTCAAGTTCCTCCGTATTTTCTGCTAACATAGCCAAATGGTCATCTTCTCGTACGGTCTGAAGTCAACAAATCAGCCAAAACCAGACATACTCATCGCGAAACCTTACAAAGTCAAATTTGGCACTAAACTTAGCCTCGAGCAACTGTGCATATTTTTCAAGGAGAAGTGATAGAAAGGAATGTAATGAGCCCGTGGAGTACGACGATGTCTAGCATACCATAAGACAATCCGGAATTGGTACAAGGACATCGCGCACCTCGAGTGTCATGAGGAAACCAATGAGGCATTCCTTAGTCTTTAGAAATACATCGGGATCTGACTCTGTTGAAAGAGCCCTCTCGACACCAGCAGTCAGGCCCTTCACGAGGGTATCCCAAAGTTCCTCAACATCTTGCGGCGATCGAAAAGTACCTGCACTCTCCAGAACATGGCTCTCAACTATAAAAAACCCGGATATTTCCTGGATCAGCGTTGTCAAATTGACCAGATTGAAAGGACTCGGGATGATAAGATTGGATTGAGCCTTCATCTTGGATAAGAGGTCCGTTCACCCCGTTAATCATCGACAGCATACCTTTCTATCTGCTTGATACGACCGTTTAAGTTCGTCGAGTGAATTGAGAGCAGTATAAATATGTATGCATTCAAACAAAGGCTTGAAATCCACGTGAAGTTTATCATTGTTAAGGACATCAACTGACCGAGAGTTAGGCATGGGTCGCAGATATTAACCCATATGCTTACAATCTGTCTTCTCATAAGTTATTGTTTCCACGGCGCTGCCAACTCGACTCGATCGCAACAATGGATCTTTCTCTCGCCGTGATCGCCAACGTCGTGTCCTGGCTTCCGTGGCTTCCATAGCCAACTTTGCCAACTTCCGCGCTCACATTTCTTATTTCGAGCAACCATTGCTTCATAGATGCCGTAACTGCGTCCTTAATTTGGGCGCGTAGTGATGGTAGAGACGATAAAATATGCTGGTAGAACGGCGTTTGAGATAATGATGTGGCGGGTAGCCTTTGAATATCTTCAAGCGACTAAATCCAACTTGAGGATGCGTACTGGAACATTGAGAAGACGACAGACCCTCAGTGCACTCCAATAATTTCCTTCATGAATCATCTTTCCTACTCTGTCAACGACATCTAGAATCCTCAGACAGGCCTGTAACGTGTCTATGGCCTCGTCGAGATTTCCCGCTAGTTTCTTGTTTTGGAGCAAATTCCTTTTTTTCTCAACCAGGCCTTTCCCAAGTTGCGATACGCCCCCATCGAGGGAGGCAATGCTTTCTTTCATAGCATCGGTATAAGCCTTCACTGTAAACATGGTGGAGACAGATGCGATGAAGTCTTGGTAGTTTTCACTGCATATTCGCTCAATCTCTGCATCCTTAGATTCGATGAGCCCCTGGATTGTCCTCAGGTACGCTTCTTGGTGTCTGTTGCTGTGAATCAATTTAATTATGGGACCGAGCTGTTCAAGATTTTCCGACGATGACGATGGATCAAGTAGGTGGATCTGTTGTAATTGCTGGTCGATCTGTTCCTGTGTATAGTGAGGACGTCTGCTACGCGGAGGCATACTGAAGCCGACGAGAAGGTACCCGGTGTGTCACCATTTGTCATCAACTTTCTTCCCAAAACTTACCGGCCCGAGTTCGCCAATCATCATCATTACTGTATTTTGCAACTTGAACGGCAAACTAGTTCCCCGGTCAACATATCTACATGCAGACAACGACTATTGAGGCAAATGCGATGTAATATTTCACCTTTAACACCGCCACGATCGCTAATGTCTCTAACAGCCTCTTTGACATGGACGGCACCTTGGTGGACTCCACCGCTGGCGTCATAGGTGCTTGGCAAACGTTCGCGGAATCTTATCCTAACATAGACGTCCATGACATCCTGAGCTGTAAGCTTCCCCGCGCCTTCGAAACTTCCGACAATTGAAGCGGTCTACTTCAGCATCGCATGGCGTCAGAACAGTTGATAATTTAAAGAAATACTGTGGAATACAAGACCCGCAAAAACTCGAGGTATAGTCAATCAATTTTATGTCGTGATGACTGTATTTACAAACGGGTCCTCAGGAAGAAGCCAAACGGTTCGAACTAGCAATTGTTGAGACGTCCGGACAAAATGGTTTACCGGGCATAGTACAACTTCCTGGCGTGGCCGCCTTGATGGCAGAGGTGATTGCAAAGCTTAAGAGTATCAACAAGTTAACAATTAACCCTCAACAGCTTTCTCATGCAAGACATCTGCCAAAACCTCGCTGGGCTATATGTACATCAGCTACAAGGGCCTATGCTTCTTCTGCATTGCAGACGACAAATATACCAATTCCCGATGTTTTCGTCACGGCTGACGATGTGACTTGGGGAAAACCAAAGTATGTCCTTGCCAGGCATTATTCAACCCTGGCAATTCACCACTGGCATCTCTTGTACTTAGTCCAGAACCTTACCTCCTGGGAGCTCAGAAATGCGAGGTTCAACCGGAAACTTGTGAGCGAACCGCGTCTGTGTCTTTTGGGTGCCTGACACATTGACTCGTGCAGGTATCGTGTTCGAAGATGCACCTTCGGGCGTTAGAAGCGGCCGCGCAGCTGGCTGCAAGACAATCGCCTTACTGACTAGTCATAGCAAACAGCAAGTAGAATCCTCCAACCCAGACTACATTATAAAGGACATGAGCTGGTGAAGGCTATTCTTAAAACAACGTGCTCGCTAATGATCAATAACTACTAGTGTGAAGGTGAAGCTGACAGATGAAGGCATCAGCGTAACCCTTATCTTAGAGGAACGAGACGAGAAAGCATGAAGGAAATATTAGAATAGACTAGAAATACGAAGAGAAAAGTATTTCTTGATTCATAGAATAGCAATCAAATGATATATATTGGGAGCGAAACAATGGAAAGGCCGGATAAAGAGGTCTATGAAAGATCCGTACCGACGCTGATTATGATCCCTTGCCTCAATATTCGGCAGCTTCTTCGACATCAGCGGAGTCGATCCCGACCTCTTCATAATCTTTTTCGAGAGCGGCAAGGTCTTCACGAGCCTCAGAAAATTCACCCTTGAAACGATGTTAAGACTTGATAACAACGAACAAGAGAAGGCTACCTCTTCCATTCCTTCCCCAACATACCAGTGCACGAAAGCACGCTTGGAATACAAGAGATCAAACTTGTGATCTGAACAGCATTATTTACGAGCTTGTCTTTGGATAATGAAATAAATCATACCAAGGCGGCTCCAGGCAGAAGAAATAGCAGTTGTGTTCGACAGCATACACAGGCTGCGTGAAGCTTTAGCCAAATCGCCTCCTGGGACAGCTACTGCTGGCTCGTTGCATATTCCAATCTAGCAAGTTGATTAGACGATATATGTAACTCTGACTGAGTAAGGGATACCTTAAAGCCAGTCGGACACCAGTCAACGAACTGAATTGTGCGCTTCATCTTGATGCTTGCAACAGCTCCTTGAACATCCTTGGGAACAACATCACCTCGGAATAGGAGGCAACACGCCACTGCAAGAATGTTAGAACAAGATGAAATGATAACTTAATGAACTTAAAACTTAACTATATTTTCCTTCTTTTGGATCGCATTTTACCTACGACATCATAAGCATCCCATGAAAAACTAGAGATTGGGAATTACCATCTGGTTACCATGCTCGAAGCATGAAAACGTCATCTCGTTCACAGAATTTTGTTCGTGTCCAGCCTTCTCCGCTGATAAAAGAGGTGCGTATGTAGCCAACGGGAAATGAATGCGCGGGAATCTGGAAAACGTAAGGAAACGGAAGTGAAACATGCTGTCTGTACGTACGGTACTAGATTGGTTTGGAATTCATTCAAATCAACATTCAGTGACCCATCGAAACGTAATGACGCCGTGACGGAAGACACGACTTGCGCGATCAACCTATTCAGGTTCAAGAAACTAGGAGAAGAGACGCCGATTTTTTTCTTGCATATATCGTAGATGGCCTCATTATCAACCTGAAAGGGACATTATGTTAAGCACAATGCTTCGCAATAATAACGCAAACTTGCCATGAAAGAGCAATCAGAGTGTTCAAGCGTGGTGTGCGTTGTCAAAACAGAGTTGTATGGTTCAACGACTGAACTGGACAGCTGAGGAGCAGGATAGACGCAAAATTCGAGCTTAGATTTCCTGCCGTAGTCGGTAGAGAGACGCTCTAGTAGCAGTGCCCCGAGACCTGAACCAGTGCCTCCGCCGAACGAATGGAACACGAAAAATCCTTGTAGACCACTGCAATTGTCCGCAAGACGGCGAATCCTCTCCATAACAGGGTCAATAAGTTCTTTTCCGACGGTATAGTGACCACGGGCATCTTAAATAATACGTAAAAATAGATCAAAGAAGGATGGGCTAAGAGCTAACAGTTGTTGGCAGCGTCTTCTTTACCAGAGATCAGAGTCTCGGGATGAAAAAGTGATCGATAAGTGCCCGTTTTTACCTCGTCGATTACGCCAGGTTCGAGGTCAATGTACAGAGACCGAGGGACATGCTTCCCGCTGCCCGTCTCAGAGAAAAAAGTAGAGAAACCACTGTCGTGAGCAGAGGGCGAGTCGGGTGCCAGACGGCCATCGGGCTGAAAGAAGAAAAAAGGTCAGCAAGACGGGATGATTAGGTGCCAACCAACATACGCTCAGACCATGCTCGAGGGTATATAATTCCCCTAATACTCTGTAAGTAAGAGACTAAGATGAAGATGAAGGGCATACAGCAAGCATTTCCAATTTGGATGCCAGCCTGGCCAACGTGGAGAGAGATAACTTCACGCATGGAGGAAAGTGAGAGGAAGAGCAGCCAAGTGGTTAGAGGGCATCCTCAAATTTACGAGCCAAAATACTCCTTCCTTTTCTGGAAATCCCCGATTGATCGTCATTGTCAGGCTGCTACCAGCGCGTGAAGGTTGTAGATCTCCCGCCTTACAAGATAATAGACTTCAGATACATGCCCTTCCAGTTCAACCCGCCCCCTTGCCGTCTTTCTGACTGCCACGGCCTCTGCTGGCACTTCCGATGACGCGTGTTTCCCGGATGCTCCACAAATAAGTACTCCTTCTCCTACCAACTCGGCTTGTACTCCAATCGCCGTCAACCTCGCCTTCAATGCCGTCAACTTCAGTTCTCCGATCATCGTAGACCGTGGCAAGGTCATCGATGGTCGTGATCCGAGGATTCGCTGTCGCTCATCCTGTGCGTTCGTAACAGCATTGTTTTGAGTGGGCGCGGAAGAAACCGGATCGAGAGTAGGTATCGTTGCATTAGCATGCGCTACCACCCTCCCAGTGACGTATCCAACTTCGTTATCTTCAAACTATTTCCAAAATTGATTACACCCCTGATACAAATACGTCAACACTCACCCTGGACATATTCACGGTCGCTAATAGTTCGTCGCTGATTGATATCGAGAAGCTGTTCGTCTGTTGTCCTATCTGGATTGATTCTCCAACCTGAGGAGTAAAAATATCCTTCGTCATGGTACGGATGTTTCCACAGCTCTCAATCAACGCATCTGTGGATACAGACGACGCATGCACAATTATCTTTTTTTGAAATGGTGTAAGCAGCCTGGCCCTCGAAAAGACATAGATAAATACCATTTTGCGAGGGTTTACTTGAGGGACTATCGTTTTCACTGCGCGACCGTCGTTCAAACCCTCCATATCGACGAATAAAAGACGGCAAGCTAACTGAACCTCTGCAGTCGTCGTGACAAACTTTGACGGTGCTTCCTTGATGCCCTTCTGTCATCTTGTCAGCCCTAGCTAGGTAAACGAAGAAAAGAGATCACACCTTAGCGTCCTCCTCTGCCTGTAGGCGACGTTTTTGGTCCTTCGACTCATCATCCTCAGCAAGCTCTTCAAATGCTTTGCCTTTTCTGAGCCACATCCCTACATCGATTGTTTCACCATATTCATCCACTCGTCTCTTCTTCTCCACGTAAGGGAACATCCTGAACCGCTGAGTCTGAATTCCTGCAGTTTTAAAGAAAGACGTTGACTTCGAAACGTTTCCCTTGAGGAAGATATCATACGAAAGCAACTGTTTCGTCAGTCCCTCATCACCATCCAGGCCCCAATCGGTACCGTCAAGACCTTTCTCTCCTCTTTTTCGTTGGCTTTTAGTTAACTCAGTCGAAGGGTCCATATCCACATCCCCCGATTCGCCCCTCAACGCTTGCCTGACTTCATCTTCTTCATCTGCGTCGGAGTCGGATTCTGAATCACTCTCATCTTCATCAGCTTCCAGCATCCGTTGGCTGCGTACAAGGGCGGCTTGTTGAGCAGCTTCCCTCTCTTTGGCAGCGCGCTCTTTTTGTAAATAAGCCTCGAGCTCTGCACCCTGCAGAGGAACTTTGTGATTTAACTGATGTAACACATTAACACAATTTCGAGCAAACATATCAGAGCTAATACGAACTTGAAGTTTCAATGTGCCATCCATCATGATGTTGCTTCCAACCTTTCCTCGATCCCATTTGTCATCGGGTCGTTGTGAATCATTCCACATATTGAAAAGAACACGTCCAAGCGTGCCTTCTTCTCCGCGACTGGTGAGGAGAACAACGTTGTCTGGTACAGCGGCAAAGTCGGCGAAGAGGTGTCTTGATGGTCCATGTGATAATGATGCAGGAACAGCCAGTATTAGCTTTGGTTCCTTTGAAGAATATGTTTGCATTAGTGCTTGCGGATTCGGGAAGAATTCCAGATGCCTGCTCAGCGTGGTCAATACATAAGCAGTTTTCTAATGGTTGTAGTAACTTGCTTAAATCGCAGGGCTAGGGCACCCAAAGCATCGTCATCCCCTTCTTCATCGCGTTTCCGTTTGGACTGACCCCGCCGCCCGGCAGTGTTGTCCTCGCCCATATCTTCCTTGCTGAGAGTTCCGCCCAACCATTCCATCATGCTTCTTACATGTGTCAGCATCTCTCTGCCTGTTCGTGACAGGAAACAGATAGGGAACTTGAGCTTCGAATAATTCCAATGCTGATCAAGCAGGACAAGTAGCTCGAGAACTCTGATGCTTGAATCACAGGGAAGTAATAGAGAGGAACGCGAGGTAAGCGTAGCCGTTATGGTATCTTGAATACTTTAACATAAGCACTTCAAGAACGCATGCGATGGACACACCTATAAGGGATGCATCCCTATCTTTCCGCCGGCTGGTGACCGCAGATGCTCGGTCTGCGTCAGTGATGAATAAATCAGGTCGGGCCAAGGGTTCAAATGCCCCTCCAGCAGCATGACGGATCAACACTGTCCCATCCAAGTGACGTTCGCGCATGTGGTTTAGATTGACGGCATAGAGAATGGTGCCGGACGAAGGTGAACGAATTTTCCATATGGTACCACCAAGGGTATGCCCAGCATTGAAAGGAGTGATCGTGAGGCCTTGACATTTCCCTGAAGTATGAGATAATAAATAAGAGAGATGAAACCGAATAGGCTACTATTGAACAAACCCTGCAAATGTGTTGGTTGCGAATAACGCAGGGTATTGAGATGCTCGAATGCATCATGTACCTCAGCCAGGGTAGCAACGTATTTGCGCCTTGCTGAGATGCTTTCTGCGGCTTCGGCCTCGGCGCTGTGCTCTGATTGACCTGCTTCATCTTCGTTGTCTGGACCATCCCCTACGTCCTCCTCGTCTCTAATACCCTCGACATCCTCTGTAACCGCCATGCGCCCCATTGCTTGGACAGGTAATGTGCTATACGCGGGCGCCTTGAGATTCCAACGAGCATAGGCAAAAGGGTACAATCCGACGTGGGCAAGATCGCCATGAGAGAGCAGGATGAGGTCTACAGAAGGAGCGCATCTAATCTGGTCCATTACACAAGTTAATCTGTTATAAACAGAAGACTTACTCGCGGAGCGCTTTGCAGTACTCTTCCCAAAAAAAGGGTTCGTCCTCCGAATCATTCTCGGAAGACTCTGGTGCCCAGTCAGGAGAGCCGCAGTCTAACAATATGCGAACATCGTCGACTTGTAGAAGATAACATAGTGGTGTGATCCGCGACGACTTGGCGGCCCCAGCAAGCGGGGTAAAAGTTATCATGTCATATGCCCGAGTAACGGCAAGTCAAGAATGTTGTTGGCTTTGCAGGCTGGAGGCAAACAACGAATGACGTCACGCGGCTGGACTGCAGCACGCGGTTTTGTTCTTGAATTCGAAGGTCGGGCGCGTACGTGTCTCATGCAACCCGACCGACTAGCCGTTATATGATCATGAACCACCAGAATTTGATCCCAGCGTTGGGAAAACAGCAGGCTCAAGCCAGACATCTTATTAATTTTACTGCAAATGCTGGTGAAGACCTTTTCCGTATATCACTTTGTAGAGCGCCGGACGTCATTATTATTCACCTCAAGTGTTTATGCGCTCACTCCTGCATGATAGTACGTACAAACTTACATGCGGCAGGACGCACGGACCATGGGAATTTGGCATGTGTGCCGTGGGAATGACACGAGTTGATCTTTAGCTCAGTCGTCCAACAAAATCTTGTTTCGTTCCGCCATCGCGGTAGTCCTACCCCAACCACTCTGTAAGTACTCCCCACGCGTCATTCCTCACGGGGAGTTCTGATATGTCTAGATTAGCCATTTAAGTGTCATCGTCTCTTGGAAAATGCGTGAAGTCATCTCTGTACATGTCGGTCAGGCTGGAGTCCAGATCGGTAATGCCTGCTGTAAGTATGAACATGCTTTGAGGACATGCATATATGCATTATGAATGCATTCTATGCGCGCCAAACGCGTTTATTGTGCTTTGTATGACATGTGGAAATGGCGTGATACTGATCAGATTATCGCAGGGGAACTCTATACCGTAGAACACGGTTTAAGCGTGTGTTAATTTTGTTCAGGGTCGATTTTCTACTCACGTCCACCTTTAAAGCCGGATGGTCGCATTATGGATGGCTCCCCGTCCCACAATGACGACGGTTTTAGCACTTTCTTCTCAGAGACCTCTGCGGGGAAACATGTCCCCCGTTCCCTGTATATTGATCTCGAGCCTAACGTTATTGATGAAGTCAGAAACGGCCCTTATCGAAGTCTGTTCCATCCAGAAACCCTCTTAACTGGAAAGGAAGACGCAGCTAGCAATTGTATGTTATCCGTCGTGCCATAGCATCGCAACTTTAATTTAACGTATCTCATAGATGCACGAGGCCACTACACTATTGGAAAAGAGCAAATAGATAACGTTATGGACAAGGTCCGCAGATTGGCCGACAATTGCTCTGGTCTACAAGGGTTCTTCGTTTTCCATTCGTTCGGTGGTGGAACAGGATCTGGGTTTGGTGCTCTGATCCTGGAGCGCCTCTCCACGGACTACGGGAAGAAATCCAAGTTGGAATTTAGTGTTTATCCGGCCCCAACGTTAGCCAACTCGGTTGTTGAGCCTTACAACTCCGTCTTGACTACTCACACGACCCTCGAACACTCCGACTGTTCTTTCATGGTGGGTACCCACTGAAGCTTAGTTTCGTCTTCTCATTTGTATCCAGGTCGATAACGAAGCTATATACGACATTTGCAAAAAGAATCTAAACATAACGTCGCCTAGTCTCACGAACCTTAATAGATTGATTGCCCAGGTTGTCTCTTCAATCACAGCTTCATTACGATTTGATGGCTCTTTGAACGTCGATCTCAACGAATTCCAGACAAACTTGGTTCCGTAAGTAGCATCTGTTATTTTCTTCTGGTTTTCGTGCTGAAAGATATTAGCTTCCCTCGTATTCACTTCCCTCTTGCTACATTTGCTCCCATTATTTCAGCAGAAAAGGCGCATCACGAGCAGAACTCCGTGGCCGATATGACCTTCTCATGTTTCGAGCCCGGCAACCAGATGGTTAAATGTGATCCTCGAGAAGGAAAATACAGTATGTACTTTTGACCTTTCATCTGGCATTCGCATTTAACTTGTATCCCAGTGGCCTGCGCATTGCTCTATCGTGGAGACGTTGTACCAAAGGATGTGAACGCAGCTGTTGCGATTATCAAGACGAAGCGAACAATCCAATTCGTCGATTGGTGCCCTACTGGCTTCAAGCTTGGTATCTGCAATGAACCTCCTGCGCACGTCCCTGGTGGTGATCTGGCCAAGGTTAGCCGTAGCATGTGCATGTTGTCCAACACAACCGCCATCTCCTCCGCATGGAGCCGACTTGACCACAAGTTCGATCTCCTCTATTCCAAGCGCGCCTTCGTTCACTGGTACGTCGGTGAAGGTATGGAAGAGGGTGAATTCTCCGAGGCTCGCGAAGATCTCGCTGCGCTTGAAAAAGATTACGAAGAAGTTGGCATCGATTCCGCTGATGTCGAGGAGGCTGAATATTAATGACTTTATTATTCATCATCTTCGGTCTGGGAACTAGCTAGCATTTAATCATATCGCCTTTCCGTACACGTCTCTCACGTATACCTTACGTTCTGTCTCACCCACTGGAGTTAGCTTTAGGAATTTCAATTTCGTTATCTTCATTCAGTATTGGATTCAAATAAAACTACCAGGCTTCTTCAAATCTAATTAGGTCGACTTCCCAGTATCCTGCTTTAGACTAACAATCCGGTTCAGCACAATGTAATCTCCCTGGGAACGAGCTGGTGCCGAGTCCATCGCTTCATCTAAACAGGCGATGCGTGCATCCTTATCCAATGCAAAATACGCCACGCGTAAACCTTGGAAGCGTACACATTCTTTGCCGACCAGCTGATCTACAGTGGCGTGGGGCGTATCGTTGTCGCCGGTGAATCCATCCAATTCTTTCATCGCCTTTTCTGTCCTAAGCTTTGCGTCCTTGCGAGCGTCGTCGATGGACCTCTCGGCCAGAGGCCAAAATCCAATCTCAACCATGGCACCCTTAATAACTTCGAGGCTGTTCGGCGCGATGTCTTTTCTAAAATCGGATGATGGCCGATCGCTGTTGAACAAACGGTGGAATATGCGTGTCTCGTCGACTTTAACAGGACTGTATGTTCCTGCGTGCTCGGCTACCCACTGTATGAAGGCCTTGGGTTTCTTAGGTGGACCTTCATTCTCGAGTTTACAAATAAGCTTGGTCACGGCCCCTGTAACCGGATCCGTTTCGTAAGATGTACATGTTATAGGGTATGGTGCCTGGAATAGCCCGACCGTTTTCCCGGGGGCAAGCCGGAAATAATCCTTGGAGTCTTCAAGACGGAAGTCGTCAGCCTCGATGTAGATGTGTTTGGTGAAGGGGATCATGGTAGTGCCAAGTTCTGGGACTTTCGGGTGTAGGGGTTTCTCGATCATTAGGACATAGTCGTCGGGCAGATTTTCAATGATTACTTTGAGCGGACGCAGCACCATTAGAAGACGTGGTGCTGACCCTTCAAGATACTGCCTTACGCTTTGTTCAAAGCGTGCTATCTCGATACCCGTAGTTGCAGTGGAAATTCCGAGAGTGTTTACGAAGTTGATGATCGCACCAGGAGGAACCCCACGCCTCCGAAGAGCATTTAGGGTATATAACCGCGGATCGTCCCAGCCTGCGACGTATCCTTCTTCTACCAAGGCAAGAATTTTCCGCTTGGACATGATAGTACCCTCTAGGTTAAGTCTTCCGTATTCAGATTGACGAGGTTTGTAGACTTCGAGCGCATCACATAGCCAGTCATAAGATTGACGTGAGGCGATAAACTCGGTGGTACAAAGTGAATGTCTAGAAAGACAAATTAGCTAATTGGACAATTCAAACAGAACGTGACGAACGAGATATTTTCAAAACTATCGACAAGACAATGAGTGAAGTCATATGTCGGATAGATTTTCCATTTGTCACCTGTCCGATGGTGGGGGGTTTCGAGAACACGGTATGCTGTCAAGTCCCACATCTGGGGATTCGGATCGCTCAGGTCCTGCTTCATGCGAAGCGCAGCTTCTTTTGGACGGTATTTTCCATTCTTCATGTTTTCAAACTCTGTCAGTGACTCCGAGATAGGACGGTCTCGGTGAATGCAAGGCCGAGGCTGACCCCGCTTCTCTCCTCGGTCAACCTTGATCTCTTCCTCTGTTGATCGCATTTACCATTAGGCTCTTACACCATCACCAAAACTCGGGACGTACGGGTGCAATGACAGATATAAGCCTTATCCCGCTTGATAAGCTCAACGGCAAGCTCATACAATTGTTGGAAATAATCGCTTGAATATGTAATCTTCCATGGCTCGAAGCCGAGCCATCTTACCATCTCCAAGATACTCTCGAAATAGCGCGCCTCCTCTTTCTCTGGGTTCGTATCATCGTAGCGCAGGTAGCATTTCCCATTATTATGTGCAGCGTATCCGAAATTGACGAAAATCGCCTTGGAATGTCCAATATGAAGGTAACCATTCGGTTCGGGTGGAAAACGGGTCCAAACTTGGCCTCCTGTGACTGCTAAATGTTCATCGCGCAGGCGCTGGTGAATCTGAGGGTTCCCTCCCGGTTTATGTAGATTTCCCAAAAATCCTTCTTCGAATACAGTCTTTTTGGACGAGAGGGATGTCGCTTCTGATGAAGCATCTCCTGCCTTGGTGGTGTTAGATGGAGTACTGTCTTTTTTCGAATCCTTCAAAAGGGATAAGAGTAATGATCTTCAGAGCGCATCCACGCGAACCTTTACTTTAGGCTTCGCAGCCTCTTTTGGACCAAATTTTTCTGTGAATACCTTCTCAACGGCATTCTTGACATCTAGGGGCTTGACGCCATTCAACTCCGGACTCTTCTTGAGGATGTTTATGACAGTTGAAAGGCTGGCCCATCCGTCTATAGGGTTTGTCTCTAGATATTTGGTAGCAAAGGAATAAGGGTCGGGCGACGCCATGGCAAGATCGATCTTCCTTCAAACCGACTCGATTGCGTAAATAAGGCGTTTCCATTTTTGGACCGATCATCACTTTCACGTGACGAAACCTTTCTTCGACCACTACCGCGAGCGGCGCAATGGCAGTCTCTGCTGCAGACGTCCGCAGTGCTCTGTCTATTCGCGAAACTCCATCTACGCCCGGCCCTTCTCAACCAAAGAAGTCTTCTGGATTGTCAACGAAAAAGCCGGAGGGCATATCTAGGGAGTTGTACTCACTCATTGGTCCATCCGCACCTACGCTCGCCGCGCAGCTCGCGAAACCGCGGTTAAAACAAAAACCGAATTTAGGCGGTGTTGGAAAGGCAAGATGGTGTTTACTTTCTTGCTCCATAGTTTCTCTGTTCTAATAGTTTGTAGGGAATACCGCTCTTTCAAGAATCCCGCTCGGTCTGACGGGCTAGAGCTTCAGCATTGGGCGAAAGCTGCCGTGGAACAGACCCCTGGTATGTCAGTCCATTTCTGGAAGTGTAATGGTATTAACATGTGGCAGACTATCCGTTTGCGAGATATAACGTCCAACCGACATCTTATGCATGCTCTCAGGAAGAATACACAAAATTCTTGGAAGGTTAGTCCACCTGTATATCCGAAATGATAGATGTGATACAACCATACAGTAAGATAAGGAATGGACGAAGGAAGAGACTGATTATCTGTTAAACCTTGCACAGGAGTATGATGCCTAGGTGGTATATCATCGATGACCGTTACGACTACCCGGGTGCAAAGCGTTCAATCGAGGTTCGACAAATGAGTTCTGAATTCATCTGGGCTTACCTGAACCACCCCTACAGGACCTCAAAGATCGTTACTATAGCGTGTGTCGTAAACTTGTACGCAATAGACCTTGGACCGGGGACGAAAATGCCAAGAACCAATTACATGCGAGCCTCCAGTTTGATAAAGGTAATTCACTGTTTAAATAATATTCTTCCACTCATCGTCATTAATAGAGAGGGAGCTAACGAGGAAAAAATATCTCCTAAGTCTCGAGAACCGTACACATGAGCAGACTGTAGAGGAAGAAGCATTGTATATCGAGGTCAGAAGGCTAGAACAAACCGAACGAAAATTCAAGAAGGAAAGAGATGACCTTCTACGAACGCTCGCTGGTATTGAGTCCGGTTTACCTGATATTGTGGAGGAAGAACCTCCATTTAGTTTAATGATGGACACAAAGAAGAAGAAGAAAGGTGGAATAATGGATTTGGACAGTCCTTCTATGCCGTCATCAATATCACTCGGTTCCCCGATTGTGAAGAGGGCACAATCGGCCAAGAACGCCGCATACGGTATTGTGGGCTTCATTTTCCTACGCCGAATGCTAATGAGGTTGCAGATGCGTTACACTGTATCGTCCGTGCAGACCCGCCAATGACTGCTTCAGCTACAAAATCGGCTCATACACCGGCATATCTGCGTTCCTTCAAATTACCCACGCCAAAGCAAGCAATCGCACCCAAGGTAACGCAGGCGTTAGCAGAACTCGGTATACTGCATACGCGGCTCGTAATGCCTACGCGAGACAATTGCGCTCAGTTGGAACAGTTGGTGGATGCGACAACTACATCTGATTGAGATGAAACGTCTGGTGGATAAGGTAGATTATGACATCAAAGTTCTCAAAACCAGGCTTGGATTGCGCGAGAGTCAGGGAGCTGAGACAATCAACGGAGGCGGAGGTGAAGAAGTAATGGAAGTTGACGCAGCAAATGAACCAGAAGAAGTTGGTGAAGACGGTCGGTCACAAAGTATAGTGAGCACAAGGAGTCGTAAACATGTGAGTATATCTTCCAGTAGAAAGGAATAACCCATCTCAACTGATAAACAAGTCTCGGCGTTCCATGTCCATTTCATCCGTTGACACTGCTGCAAATGTCGCGACAAGGGCGGGAACGAAAAGACAAAAACGTAGCTGAATTTTACATTTTTGGTGTGTACCTGTACGGATACTATATAGTACGAACCATGAAGATCGCTTTTGTGGGATTGTCCAAGGTATAGAGCTGTACTGAAATCCAAAAAGATACTCGCGGAAATGGTTTAATGCTCGGTAAAGCGTAAAATAAAGTTGACAACGACGGCGACTAGGGTGGGGGACATTACTGAATTTCCGAAGATGAAAATTGAAAAGACGCACCTAATAAAGCGATGCACAATATAGTCTGGACAGCGTGAGAGCGACTGAGCCGAGTTGCGAAGAAAAATGAGTGGTACATACCGGGCCAATTCTGTCATCGTAAGGGCCTCTTCCTCCGCGTCGAATAGAGGCCGCGCGCCAGTGGTAGGTAAACAATGCATAGATCATGATGGCCATAGCTAGATGGAACAAAAGTTAATTCAATATGTTGAGAGAGAAACGGGATAAATGGACATCTTACCGACGACTGAGAACATCGCCGCGCTAATCCTGCCCACCTAGATCAAAGTTGAAGATATCTCTGCTAGCGATGAAGAGTCATTGGTCATACCTGATCGCCAAAGTTGAGCAGACCGACAGCGAGGCCTCCAAGGACAACTGTGAAATGTAGCCATGACAAAAAGGTACGCTCGTTCGCAAAAGAGACCTTTGGCTCGACACGGATGGGAAGGGCAATACGTTTGTTGGCCGTACGCTGGAGGAGCGGCTGGGTGGACATGATTGTGGGAGGTAACGCTAGCCGTTCTTGGAGAGAAGTTTCGTCACTATCGCATCACACGTGACGTACGACCACTATATGAACTCAACAACGCTACTTAACAGGATACTGCGTAATACGTCCCTACGGTCATCACCTTCCACTACTCATCATCTTCAGTCTGTCTGGGTGAATGCTTGGGCCACTGCTTGGCGGTCCACCCGAGGGCAGAGGGCCATTTGGAGGGGTATTAGTATTACCTCCAGGTGGCGGGAAATTACTAGGCGGTGCAGCACCGGCATTTTGTGGAGGGAAAGGAGGAAGGTTACCTCCAGGGGGACCATTCGGAGGAAATGGAGGAGGACCTGAAGAGTGGGATTAAGAAGTATATTCATACTTGTTTCGTGCTACTTACCGCCTGGGAAACCACCAGGTGGCGGTGGACCCATTCCTCGCGCGCCAATTGGTCCGTTGGGTGGAAAAGGAGGAGGCATCATTGGGGGGAATCCGGGTCCAGGAGGGAAAGGAGGAGCTTCGATTCTGTTAAGTATGGGAATGAGTAAGGATAAAATTGACTCACCACCGCCGAAATTAGGTGGGAGGCATACCACCAAAACCCATTGGAGGTGGTCCAAACCCATGGAGGAGGAGCACCAAGATGTTGGGGCCCAAAGTTGAATCCACCAGGAGGTGGACCGCCACTTGACTCGTAAGCCGCTGTAATCTGGTCAATGATGCTCTGGGCCTTGTCATGTCCTAAAGCTTTACGACTGTTAAGAACGAGGGGACACGGAGATCGACAAGAACATACAAGCATAATAATCCCTGACATTAGCCAAGTGATTTCTTCCGCTGTTGTGTGCCTTTCGCACTAGGATATGGATGTTAATTCTCTCGCCAATCTATCGTTCTAAAAATTACCAGAAGCGGAATCGTGCGTTAGATATACGTCACAGTAGTCGCAATAATGTTTCTGTAGAAGGAATAAGTGAGTTGGAGTGGAGGAAGAGAGATGAACAGACAGGCATGGTCGGAGCAGCAGACGAAGAGCGGCACGTGACAGGCAAGACTGGCAAAGAGGTCAATAAGACCCAACAGAAGGCCCATATGGACACTCCATCGTCTGGCATCCAGGAGCCCTTTGATCTCATTAGATTATCTCTAAGTGAACGCGTCTATGTCAAGCTAAGAGGAGATAGAGAGTTGACTGGTGTTCTTCATGTATGTCATCGTTAAATCGTACACCAGGTCAATCGGTAATCGTTAGGTAGGCCTACGATGGACACATGAATCTCATTCTAAGTGATGTGGAGGAGACTATCCTGATAGTGGATACCGACGACATGCCTCAGGGTACGGTACCAGTTAATGTATACTATCTTTCCCCGCATTCGTAGACGACGCTTAAGACATCCTCAGGTCGCAAAACGAAAGATGGACATGCTGTTCGTCAGAGGAGACGGTGTAATTTTGGTAAGTTTCATCCCCCTTGATCCTCCGCATAGCTAGATACAAGTCAGGTGTCACCGCCATCGCGAGCTTGAATTTATAAATACCGTTTGACCGGGGAGCAAAAATGTTGCGACAAGAAATTGGCTATTTCTCATCTGAAGACTGCACCATGGCATTCTTGGGCCACTGTTTCGTCTTGAATCCATGCTGCCCTCACGATGGTAATCTTTGGATGACATTATTACAGTAAATAGCGGAGCTTGTTTGGTTACGAACCATTGATTGAAGCGGGATTCTGTCGCTTAGACTCCTGCCTGAGCAAATGCCATTCCATAAACCCCGTATGACTCTCCATCCGTCATCGCTCTCGGCGATGCCCGGTGTTCCTAGGTATGCTTCGACCTCTTTGACGGCGGTTCGGGATGATGGTTTGGGTGCAAGAGCTGTTGTTCTTGCTGGGCGGGGTGTAAGCCAGAGCTGTCTGCGCGCTTCGTAGAAGGCAGGACCTTCTTGGGGCATCTCTACCGAGGCTAGCAGTTGGTCAAAGTCCTTGACTGGATGTGAGCAGGTTAGAAGGGGAAATGGGAGATTTTACCGTGTGTTCCAATTGCAAGGACATGGCAGACTCAAAGGGACAGTGTCACATCACCTGCCTTTCACCTTTCACCACCATGGCCGCCATCTACAAGCATCATTTCCCCTCCTCCACCTCTCTTTCCGACGACAACGACGACGATGACATCCAGTTCCACGATCAAGACTCTAGAGCTTTCTTCATCACCCCCGCACGATGGTCCAATAAGCGGTCTATCGACATCATACCCTTCAAAGAGTCTACTCACTCCCCCATGTCCGGTTTGCCGCCTGAAATACTCATTCACATACTCAAACATCTACACTCGCCTCGAGATCTATTCAATTGTCTCCGTGTCTCCCGTACTTGGTGCGAGTGTGCCGTTGAACTTCTTTGGCACAAGCCCGCGTTCCCAAAGTACGACACGCTGGAGAAAATGGCAAGGCTGTTGACAAAGCCGGATCAGTCATTCAACTACTCTCATTTCATCCGTCGCCTCAACTTCCTCTCTCTAGGCAGTCAACTCAAGGATGATGTATTTTCCATCTTTGCACGTTGCGATAGATTGGAACGACTTACACTCGTAAACTGCGAGTATATCACGAGTATTGCTCTTTCGCGAATTCTCCCCTGCTTCACCGACCTTGTTGCCATCGATCTTAGTGGTGCGATACGCACCAACAACGATGCAATCATCAGTCTTGCTCTATCGGCCAAACGACTGCAGGGGATCAATTTGGCAGGCTGTACCGAGGTGTCAGACGATGGCATTGTTGCGCTGGCATTGAACTGTCCCCTCCTTCGTCGCGTAAAATTGAGCAATTTGGAGAACCTGACAGATTCGGCTATCCAAGCTCTAGCCAAATGTTGCCCGCTCCTCCTCGAGATTGATCTCAATCACTGTCACTTGATAACAGACATCGCAATCCGAGATATATGGTTAAACTCTACTTATATGCGGGAATTACGCCTCTCGCACTGTCCTCAACTTACGGATGCCGCTTTCCCGGCGCCGCTAAGGCCTGAACTCGTAGCCCAGACTGACAATGCGAATCCATTCCCCTACAAGTCGAAACTGGATAACGACCTACCCCCACTTATTCTAAACCGGCAGTTCGTCCATCTGCGGATGTTGGATCTTACTGCATGCTCCCTCATCTCCGACGAAGCTATTGAAGGCATCATCTGTCAAGCGCCCAAAATTCGTAATCTTGTGTTGTCCAAGTGTACGCTTCTTACAGATCGATCTGTGGAGAATATATGCAAGTTAGGAAGACACCTACACTACTTGCACCTTGGCCATGCGAGCAAGACTACGGATCGCTCCGTTCGTACTCTCGCCCGATCGTGCACAAGACTGCGCTATGTTGATTTTGCAAGTGAGTACACTGACTAATTCCATTGTTGTGGTAGTGTTTGAATGATAAAATTAGATTGCACGCTGTTAACCGACATGTCTGTTTTCGAGTTGGCAACATTACCAAAACTACGCCGTATAGGTCTAGTTCGCGTAAACAATCTGACGGATGAAGCCATATATGCGCTGGCAGAACGGCATGCTACATTGGAGCGAATCCATCTATCGTATTGCGATCAAATCTCGGTCATGGCGATTCATTTCCTTCTACAGAAATTGCACAAGCTCACACACCTCAGCCTAACCGGCATACCTGCTTTCCGCCAACCAGAGTTGCAACAATTCTGCCGAGATCCTCCGAGAGTAAGGGCATTAGTCTTGGGCATATCTTTGGAATTTACCTTTCTTTCAGGAATTCAGCGCGATGCAGCAATCATCCTTCTGCGTTTTCTCTGGCAAAGGAGTCCTACAGTTACGGGCTTTTTTGACAGAACTATTTGACCACATGACGGAAATGAACGGAACTGATGATACTGAATATGATGAAGACGATTTTGAGCCGGATGACGAGATGCCAGATCCTGATATTGGTGACGAAGCTGAAGACGAGGATACCGTGCAAGAAATAGACATTCATCGAGAAGACCCATCAACACGCGGGAATCAGTCAGCCAGACCCAATCCGATCCAACCCCAACTATATGAATACAGTCGACAGCCTCAATCATCCACGGTTCCTCCGTCCGGCAGCCGCAGCGCAAATGTCGGGCCATACTCAACAGGACAAGGTTTTGCAGGTCCTGCATGGCGTTCTCGCGACCAGCACCACCCAGTGACAACTGTGGCGGACAGTTTACCCATCATTGAACGTAACAATTCTGCCTCACCGTCGACGAGCGATATTGCGTCGAATCGCAGTGGTGGGACGAATAACTCGAATGGTGCCACTTTCTTTCGGACGTATCAGGATGCGAGTCTGGCGCAGCCTGCTTTCGTGGCCAGGAACGAAGGGACGTTGACGCCAGACCTCGATTTTGCCGAGATAGGGCATGGTCGGGGTATGCAAACAAGGTCTAGCTGGACCACATGGAAGTAGTTCGGCTCACCGATACTTTTTCCACGTCGGAGCACAGCCAAGCTCGACAGACCATCCATCATCGTCATCATCGCGTTATCGACAATTCTGTTGACCAATATTCCTCTTCTGGGGAATTTAGTCAATCCTGGACCCAACAGGAATCTTCAGCCCAAGGTTCTACATACGCTCTGCTTGCTAGAGACACTCGTGAAGGTCCAGCTGCTACTTGCCCCAATGATAGACGGGGGAGAAGCGTTAGAAAAAGCATCCGCAATAAATTGAGCGCTGCGGAGCAGTATGCAAGCTCATTCTTTGGACGCTCTGCTCCCGATGATAACCCCAGGAGGGGCGGTGGTGGCAGACCGGAACCGAACCTTTTGTAATTGTAGCTAGTCCTAGCTCGCTGGCCGAGCAACAGCTTGTTTAGTATAGGTGGATTCTTTTCGCATAGAAGTAGCCAGTTTACCGAATTGTACCCCTAATCACGTGTATAGGAACTTCACTTGCATTACTATTATCGTATGCTCTTCTTGCCCCCGGTTGTTGGCCGCTATGCGGTTGGGGCGACTGCTTTCGTAACTCCGGTGCGTCCAACGTGCGTTTATGGATCAGCAAAGCGTCGTAAAGTCAATGGATCTTCGACTGACCAATTAGAACATGTACTCTGCATGGAAGAAGTTGGCTTTACCGTTTATTATCCTGCAGATATTTCGAGTGCAGACCGGAAAGGTTTTGACTGGTTGTTGCGGTGAGCTATTGTTTCGTTCAAAGCTCCCGGTTTGCCTAATTACGACTCGGAGGACAGGCCCGCGGAAGTATCGTTACTAGGTTATTCCTTTCTTTCCGGTGAGTAAGAAAGAAATGAAGTTAACACAACTAAAGCTATCTTATTTTAGCCATACCTACTTGGATTATGTGGTTTGCCGATATACCTCTATGGTGTTCTCGTCAAGGCAGGCTGTGATTTATGGATGACTCGATCAAGTCCTTAACAATACGAAGATTCCAGTGTACGCCAACGCGCCGCTCCTTCAACCTGCATCTTTGGATAAAAGCGAGCCTGTTACTGGTCAAGTGGCCTTTGCTCATATTTTCTCATGGGCTTGGAGGAAGTCGCACAGCTTATAGGTTCGTCGTCCTAGTGTCTACTACGCCTTCTTTGATTCCAATTAGTTTGCTAGCCATTTGTGTGCGCGCCTTGCAGCAAGTGGAAAAGTTGTCATTGCTATAGAACATCGCGACGGGACAGCGCATGCGTGCATAACTCGTTCATGGAGTGATCAGGGCCATAAGGTGCCTAAGGCCTATATACTATCTGAACGCAAATCAAGCAGTGTAAGTTTGTGTATCGTCTAGAGTATCTGGTTGATGAAGTAGCGTTCCAGGTGGGAGGATCAGCCGTTGAATGATGCATCAGCCGCTTTTCCTTTAAGAATCGAGCAGCTTGAGTTTCGCCGGAAGGAAATATACACCGCTTATACCGTATTTTGCGACTACATGAGAGGCGAAGTAGCAGAACTTGAAACCACAGATGGAAGTGTGATCCACGATAGCTGGAGAATGGCCGACAAGGAAACAAACAGGGGCCCAATCAAATATTTCAGCGATGTAACGCTAATTGGCCATTCCTTCGGCGGCTGTACAATGGTGAGATTTGGCGTTTATTAATCTAGAAACGACTTCGAACCCCTGTTGCAGCTTTCCATTCTGTCTACGCCGCCACCATCGGGACATGAACATATACCTATAACACAAACACTTGTTCTGGATCCCTGGCTAGAGCCCTTACCGGCGCCTGGCCCTGTGCCTCACCTGAGGAGGCTAGACAACACCAATGCTGATGGGGACACTCTCCAAGACGATACCACTATCACAGATGCTTCACTCTCTCCCCTAGGGCGGAACCCAGATTTGCCACGCATGCTCGTTATCAATTCTGAAACCTTCACACTCTGGGAAGAGCATTTTTCTCGCCTGCAACAGGTAGTTAGAGCGTGGGAGCCTGAGGGGAAGAGGATAATCACCCTAGGTAAGTTATTCTGTCGCAACCGGGGAAATTGTACTAATGATAAATGTATAGTTGGCTCAAAGCATCAGTCTTTTTCCGATTTTCCTATTTTACCTTTCATAAAGACGAGGGACTCGCTTAAATTACACGATCTAATCGCCAACGCGTCGCTCGCTTTTTTAGATTCTAATTTTGAACAGTATATAGAGGAGACATTGACGAGGGAAATGGAGGCGTTCGTAATAGGGGTCAAACCTAATGGCAAGCCGAAACGAAAGCTTCGAGGAGTCGTGGGGGACATGATAGTACATTAGTAGTGCGCTAACTGCTAAATCTAATAGTAGTCCGCGTTGCTGCAAATATTACAAAATAATATAACGCCTCTTACTACACGATGAACATCCGGCCTATGCGGGTATGCGAAAGCTTACTTCTAGTATACTCGTCGTTGCGATAATGTTTTAGGTGGACGATGTCATAGGCATGCAGGCATGCAACCTTCAAAATCTCCCTGAAAACTATACCATGAAATACTGTGCGTAAGAGACCTCGTTATGCATTATGATCGACTTTGACATCAGTATATAACAGACTTGTATCATGCGATGACATGGCCTTCCCTCTCATACGTAGCCGAGGATCATAATGGTCGGATTGTAGGATATATCTTGGCAAAAATGTACGCACTACGTTTCACATGTTACGCACTCATAGACAGATTTACAGGGAAGAAGACGTCAACGAAGGCGACCAACCGCATGGTCATGTTACCTCCATTTCTGTTCTTCGTTCCTATAGGAGGTTGGGCCTAGCGAAAAAGCTGATGATCCAATCTCGTAAGCGGATATCTAACGCATAAGTTCTCACTTGAACTGTCACAGAAGAAGCAATGGCCACGATATATCATGCCGCTTATGTCTCTCTTCATGTAAGAAAGTCAAATCGTGCGGCATTAAGCTTGTACAAGGATACTCTCGGTTTTACAGTAAAAGGCGTGGAAAAGAAGTACTGTACGTCTTCCCATACCTTTGGCCTAAGAGATATCGGGTCTAAATCCATCACAGATGCAGACGGGGAAGACGCATACTCGATGCAGTTATCTCTCAAGAGCTAACGCGAGTACTTCGTACATATTTACCGTCATAGAACAAATAAAACTGTTATGACGAGCCTGATCCGCTTCCACTTCCATCCTCGTCATACGTTTCGTCCTCGGGATCGTCGTTCATTACAAACTGCCCCGTTGTATAGGCCATATATTCAATATCTCCATTGGCTGAAGTTCGCTTTCGTTCTCGTCGTCTTCGTTCAGGCTTAGCGGCAGTGTCGACGGGTCCGATGTTTGATTGTTATGGATGAAGAATTGGTCTCCGTAATTCAAGAACAACTCTTCCCCCACATCGATGTCTCTGCCTAGTGCAGTTGTTGTTAAACAACACCTCAGATGCGAAGTCATTACACTTACTGGCCATTACTCCAATCCTTTGTAAACCGTCGACAAGCAGGACTGGAGTAGCATATCTGCAAAAGCACAATGAATCGTGGAAAAAGAAACTTACTTTTCGCTTCGCAGTTGGGGATGTCCGAATGATTTATATATCTCGTTGCATTTCCAGCATATGCACTATCTATTGAAAAGTCTTTGTTCAGTGTAAAAAGGTAACTGCGGCCTCGATGTATTGCCGAATTTCTAATATATTTGTGTCAGCTCCGAATGAGTCGGTAGCCATGGGTACACGAACTCCCGAGAAGATGATGTCGCCTTAAGTACGACTTCGCCAATATATTCTAGGTTTTGAATATGAATCTTAGTCGATGGATTATCGAGTCGTTCTCGTTGATTTACCATCTATCAGTTCGTCTTTTTGCACGGATTCTTCCATGAAGAGACCAAAACCCCATTGACTCTGGCGAACTGAGGTTCTCTTTGTGTGAATCAATACTCATGAATACGCAGATATGTGATATGGATTACTTTTGCCTGACCCATTTGGATTTGGACATTACCGCATGTGTTGCTGTGCCCTGTATCAGTGTCAGTGATATCCATATTATTAGATACATAACACCTACGTAGTGGAGTGGCTCTTCACACAAACTTCTGGGTCACATTCCCGTTTTTTACTAACGCAGGGACACCTTTTACTTGCACACCCGGTTGCTTCAGCGCATTTGCAGCCCTTCCAACGGCGCAGGCCTGCAAAATGTGCCACGCAATTACTGGTTAGCATATCATCAAGGTAGAGCTGAAAATCTTACATTTCTGGTCACATAGGCACTTGCTTGTGCAGCGTGCACCACTTATATTACAAGGGCAGTTACTTTGCTCGGTGCAGGGGCCTTCGTGTGAGCAAGGTGACACCGGCTGCCAGTTCTTTTCATCCAACATTGTGAATATTGTACTAGCATTCCAAGTTGTAAGGACTATACATATCTATGCGTGCATCAAGAAGAGCGACTCACGGAACGAATTCTTCACCGGCAGGATTGTCATCTGGTGTGGTCTTCAGTTACTAGTTAGATAAAGAGTTATTCAACGTGACGTACCTAAAAATTTGAGTTTTTTGGACGGCTGTCTCTTGCTTCTTTTTGTACTTAGGTTGGTTAGGTAATAACCTTTCTCTGTACGAAAAAACCTGTTATCTATTAAAACCTACTGTGCCTACCAACAGCAGGTACTCACCTCCATACATGGTTTTCTACATATCTTTGCCAGGTAACATGGTGTGGTATCCGGCAAGAAGCTAAGCAAGTCTGCTATCTGGTTTTCCTTTTCTTCAGTCCATGCCATGGTTGCAATATCCTACATTCCATTGTCATCAGTACTAGATATTTTGAGTCAACGCTCTTACAATTGTCGGTGAATTAAGAAAGCATGATTCAGAGCAAAAATCCAATTTCTGACCCAAGGCGTTATATGGGATGAATGATCTTACTGGAGGACTTGTTTCATCTTTGGCATGTGTACATGAACAGATAAAAATGTCTTAGCATGGTAAGCCACTTACGACAACTAGAACAATATGCCAATTCACATAGCCTACAAAAATCTTGTGTCATTACAGTACCGCCAAGTGCAGTGTTACTTGGTTTAATTGGACCCAATAGTGGATGGTTCCATGTGCAGAAGTCCCTGTGATATTTGTTTGAAATATTCAACGATGGAACTAAAGACCTACAGTACCTCTTATGTTTCAGTACTTTAGGTTCAGGTAACATCCCGCTCAATACTTCTGCTACTATCTCTGGAGTTAGTCCATGATGGATACAGCTGTTCCACGTAGTAGTGACGATAGCTTCCACTGAGAGACGTTATAAGTAAACAATTATATCATACAAAGTACATACGATTGGGATCTCTAATCATGTTTTGCCAAGAAAGCGTCTTATGTTCATCTGAGTGACTCTTCCAATCACTGAAACTAGGATCATCGGCAAAGGGTAAGAATGGCATATCGCTAGAATCGTCGCCTAGATAAATATTTTGTTCCAGAGGTGTGCAGGCCTCGTATTGTGGACTCGGAAAAATCGCCTGCGGCATCCTCAAGGCAACTGACGTGAATGCGAAATCTGCTTGTAATCGAGTGGCGACACCGTCTGTCATCTGGTATTCCGTTACCTCAATTTCATCAGAAGGCAATTTAGAGACCACTGCCTCGGTCTGTAGTAGAGAAGATTCCCGGACATTAGGCGTATCCTGGATTTCGTGCACAAGCCCAGCGCGAGGTCGGATCCATTGCGGGAGAACTGTTGGTTTGTTGATTATTATTGGTGAGCCCAATGCATCTAGTGTGCGATGGTAATCCTCTTGCTCCCAGTAGTAGAAATCAAGCCAAGTATTACGAAAAATATCATAGACGAATCGCTGATGGGAGCTAGTATCCATGCTGATGCGTCCTCGTACTTCAACTTGCCAGCTTTGTAGCGACGGTGGCTGTGCTTGTATGCCGCAGATTCATGGCCTCGTCTATCAACATTACTTTTCTGGGAACAGGCTCGGCAACACCATGTTCTACAAGAAATCAGTCTGCACTTGCCCTACGTCTCAACGGAGATGTCTGGATCTTCGATTGCGGGGAAGCCACTCTGCATCAAGTTCAGAAAAGTAGTGTAAAAATGGGCAAGATACAGAAATTTTTTATAACGCACACTCATGGTAAGGGCTCATAACAGTCCGAAGTATATTTACTCAGTATTTTCCGTCTAGGCGATCATATTTTTGGACTTGTTCCCCTGCTTTCATCTCGTTTGAACGGAGCAGGAGGTTTAGCACTGGGGCAAGAAGATCCAAGAACGAAGATAGACATGACCCAACAAGTACGGGTTTCTATATCCTTTATTGTACCACACCCATAAGTCCGCGCCAGCATATAGAGATATACGGACCGTTGGGCACCCGTGCATACGTTCGTGCTGGGCTCATCTACACGCACACACTCCTTGACGCACCATATGTGGTTCACGAACTTCACACTCCATCTGACTCGCAAGATGACCGCCCAGATCCTCCTCTACATCCTGCAGAATCTTCGCTAGGTCGCAACATCCCATTAGTTGACGGTGTTTGGAGAGATATATACAAGGATGAAACAGTCTCCGTTTCGGCAGCTCCTATTTTACACTCTGTCCCTTGCATTGGTTACGTCGTCAACGAAGCACCAGTGCCGGGGAAGATGGATTCTAGAGATTACATCCCTCATATCAAGCGTACGAAGACGCCCATGTCAATCATGGGTCAACTGCAAAAGGGCGAGAGCGTAACACTTGCCGACGGAACGGTGCTTCGTGGTCCTGAGCGACGTAAAGGGCGCAAAATTGTTATCCTAGGCGATACATACGATCCATCCCCTATGCTGCCGTTGGCCGAAGGGGCGGATATCCTGGTTCACGAAGCAACAAATGCCTATTTACCAGGAATTGACTCTTTAACCAAAGATTCAGACACCTATGAGAGCGTTGAAACTCGAGCTAAATCGAGAGGTCACTCGACACCGCAGATGGCAGGTGCCTTTGCAAGACGTGTAAACGCAAAAAGACTCGTTCTCAATCACTTCTCTTCGCGATACTCGGGTGCTCAGACCGACGAGGCGAAGAAGATCATGTCCTCGATCGCTGATTTGGCAGCTAGAGAATATAGCGGCGATGTGATTTGTGCGGAAGATCTCATGAGCATTGACATAAATCTAGAACCAATTGTATAAAAGACAGACATGTATATCACAAACAGGCTATGAATGACATCAATCATCGGGTGGTTCTGAAAGAGCGCTACTAGTATCGCTTGCTTCACCCTCCTCTAACTCTTCCCTGTATCTCCTTTTTGACTTGTCTTTTGGATCTTCTTCAACTTCACCCATCTCAATATCTTCCCGTGCATCATTCAGCCCTGTGCCTGTCAAAGCCTCTGACTGCTTATCCGCTTCGCCTTCTTCTTGTTCTTCTCCCTCACCCATGTTCTGAGGAATGGCGCTCGTCGCTCTTTCGGACCCGTCCTCCATCTCTGTATTATGACCCTCGGGAGCCGGTGTATCTCTTGGGGTAGGAACGATAGAGGCCGAATCCCTTTCCTTGCCCAAGAACCTCAGGGAACCAAGTTCGCCTATGATCCTGTCCAAAGCGGACTTTTGGTCCTGTATTGCTTTATTCTGGTGCTCATGCTCAGTTCTTATAGCAGCCATATCACTTTCTAGTGCTTGTATAGACCTGAAATAACAGTCAAGTACGTTCGCGCATTTACTGGTCGTCTTACTGCTCAAGTTCCTCTCTGCTGGGTAGCGTATTCGCTTTCTCCGCAACCAAATCATATTCGATCTTGCGTCGACGTTGCAATTGCGCGTGTTCCAACGCGGTCTTTAATTGTTCAATTTGGCCTCGCAAGGTCCCATGTTCGTCATCTAGCTCAATGACATCAGGGTAATCTATGAGACACAAAGTAAACCGCCTTACCTATTTTCTGCCGTTCCTTTTTATACTCTTCCACTTGTCTCGCTTCAGCCTCGCATATCATTGCACTCTTTTTCAGCAAAAGCTGGAAGGACGCTAATTCGACCAGGAATGCCTCCCGGGCATCGTCTATTGAAGTACTGCTGGCAGATGGAACAATTGGGACAATAGGCTTATGGGTCAAAGCAGCATAGTTGTGAAATTTCTTGATGATTCGACGTAGCGAGCGTTCGTCGTTTGTAATACGAACATGTATTATTTGGTCTGTCCAGTGAAGTCTGTCAGTCTTACTTCAGCCGGCTCATCCGTAACATAAGACAAGAATGTTCACCTTCTTCTTCCATTGACAATGGAGGGACAGTGGTTTGTTGCGAACCGGCCATTCTTGAACGTAATAAACAAAAGTATCGTGACAACGTGACAGTGGCGACGTTTAAAATTATAGCACTACTTGGTACACTACCTCCGCGACTGGCCCATGGACACCATCTTCCGCGACACTTCCTCCTCAAGGTTAGACCAGTAAGCGATTTCCTGCTGAAGTTTAGGGTGCGCCGTCAGCTGTGTACTCCGCTGTTCCATTAATTAGTATAAGTAACATGGGTTGTCATTTAACTTACGCTCAAGGCTTGTAGTAAAATTTGGTATATCGAAGCTTGCTTCGTTACCCTCGACACACCGTCCGAAATCTGACTGGTGTGGCGTGTAATAAGCTTCGCGAGTTCCTGCCTCAAACGCAGGAGGCTAAAAATAATTAGTCAACGTTCAGCGAAATTCGGAACGTCTTACTTTGAGAAAATCATAGTCTCCTCTTCATGGGTAGTGAGATGTATAAAGGAGCTGAATATGACAATATATCGATTGCAAACCTATTTAACCGCATCAGCAATTTGATGTAGCGACTATGTTACCACGTACGCTCATAACGGATGACTCTGTCGTAGTGGCTGCCCGGCTAAAGTAGCTCGTAGATGAACCTTCTGCGAGCTTCTTCAAGGCATCAACATGATCCGTCATTGCTTTCTGGAAGATAGGCCACATTTGCAACCGAATAGTAAAGACGTATGTCTCCACTGGAGGACATTGGCGCTTCTGTATCTCTATCACGACTTCTTCTATTAGTCGTATCATAGTCAGCAGAGTCGTGACAGGCGGAACCGGCTCGAGCACCGAATTCACGAAGTTCTATGCATGAAGGTAAGAGCAAGCTCGGGTCGCAAGAAATTACGCTAACCTGACAGTATTCAAGCACAGGATCCATAACTTGTTTCCATATAAGATCCACGTTTGCTGCCTTGGATTGCGGAGGCTGAAAAGGAGCTGCAGAGGATCCAGTCATGACGACTGGCTCGTCACCAACTTCAGATCTTGGGGGTGTCTTATCGTCCTCAAATGACACCCTGTCAGGTGACAATGGTGTCGTAGCCGAGGGTACGGACGTCTTGACATCCAAAGGGAATATCTGCTGGTTATTGAAGAATGACTTGATGAAGGCATATTCTGCCGTCGAGTTATCCATGAATACTAGGAAAAGGGATCGTAGAAGGGCCTCTATTGGCTCTTTCTGCCTGTCTGAATCAACGACTGATGATCATGCCTTTCGTTGAACCTTACATGTGTTTTATCATCTGCCATATACGAAAGCGTTACGGCTGGCCCGTCTAATTTGGCATATTCTAGTCTGTTTAAATTAACTTGCGTTTCTGAGTTTGAGTCGGTCGACACAACAAGGTCGAATTTCTCGGTTGTTCGAGCCTACAGGCCAGAGTCCGGTATTGCCCATCGCATCGAATGATCGACCCACCTTTATGTAGCCCAGACTCCGAGCGTAGCGTCGGAAACCAGTTTCATAGTACATCCGAGCGGCGCCAATATATGACCGTTGCACTTCCTGAGCCACGTCAGATGCCTGTCGCTGGAGAAACGCGAAGAGCGAGCTGTACTTCAAAAAGATGGAGGTCTGGATAACTTGCATGTTGGTCGTGACGCTCTTCCGAATTGGCTGGAAGAGCGCTAGGAAGAATGCTCGGAGTTTTGTCGCGGCCTGTATCGCGGTATTGAGAAATTTCCAACAGCGTTGGGAGATGTTCGCCTCATACCACAATCCTGAGACCCTCTGATACCTCTGCAAGGTCCCGAGCACCCTTCACTCGCACTCTTGACTTAATCATGACTAGCCGTCGTTCAAAGTCATCTATAGTAGATATCCATGGTTCCCCGACCTCTGTATCCAGTATCGTTGTGGAAAGCTGAGGAGGGAGCACTATGTCGGAGATGAGACTCGACAGGGGCTTCTCGATTTTCTGAATGCCATCTGGTCAAATGTCTGGTCTGCATAGATGGATTAGCACGCCTACACGTCTACTCTTCAGTCTGCTTTCGATATCTTTGCTTCTATCCTGTAATTCTGATATTTGGCTCGAAACTGCCTGGAGATCCTTCTGGAAAGTGGAAAGGAATGATTCGAGAGAGCCGAGCAGATTGACGCTCGTCTGACGAAAAAAACATTCAGGAGAGAATCATGATTGTGCGAAGGAATTTCGGACCTGGACCTGGTCATGAAGCTCGACGAATTCCCTTGCTTTTCGCGTGTCTGGAATATGTTGCATGGGACACGGAGCAGATATAGAGAATCTGGAAAACATACAGAGAGGTAGTTCACGGTTGTCGGTCATCGAGTTCGGACTTGCCATAAATGGATACTACTACATTAGAGGATAATTTAACGCGTATCCCATCTGCATATTTAACTGGTGCATTCGCATCCCATGCTGCAACTCGTGTCCATCCCCTTCATCACCGCTCTCACCACCCAACGCCTCAAAATGTTCCCAGTCAAACCCAGGCGGGTCAATGGTTAGTTTACTCAGCGTTTCTGACAACTCCGGTACTTCGCGTTGCGCCGCGCGTACCCATGTTCGACTGATCATCCACGTTGCCACTCCCTTTGGCGGAAGATGTATTCCTTCTTTCAGTGGTCCGGTACATCGATCCTTCTTTCCAACGCCACGCTTGGGTTTTGCATTTTTGTCAACACGTTCTTCATCATCAAGGATACAATAAAACCGAATGAGCCTTGTGCTGCGCCACGCATACCCACGTGTGTGCAGAATCCCGTTCGGCTTCGAGGAGTTCACAGGCTCATCCTCAGATTCTTCCGAAGACATGCACTCAAGCTGGAGGGCGCCATCGAATATGACGTGTTCGAATGCTCCTAACTTTTGTCGAGCATCAGCACGGTTGTTCAGTTTCTGCAAAAGATGAGTGAGTGAAAAGGTATCTGCGATAACGCAGCGTTTATACCCACAAGCTTCCGCCTCGACGAGTGCCTTGCTTTGCGGGCTTTTTGATCTTCCTTCTGTCTGATGTTGGCAGCGACCGCCACATCTCGTTGCGCTCTGAACTTCTGTCTGAACGTGGTGAAGCACTGCTCAAATGCGCCATCCAAACTTTTCTTGAAGAATTCTTTGTCCGGAACGTGTTTGTAAAGGCTTCGCTTAGCCTTGATATCCGATAAAATGCGTGTCTTCATTCGCGCATTATGTACAGATTGTTTCGTCGTCTTGTCCCACACGAACCGAACCGGCTGCGTATCTTCCAGAACAGCACCTTCTGCGTGACTATCAGGAAGTTGCTTATCTGTGTCGAGCTCCATACATCGTAGAAAGTGTAATCGCATACCATGCTGCATGCTAATTAGTCAAAGGTGAAAGAAGGAAATAATCCTTACGACACCTGTATGGTCAGACAGCGCCTATCGTGATGGTTGGCTCTTCTGATGCGATGGGCTGGTGCAATACTGGAACCATCTGAATCGGCATCAGAGTCATTGTCACTTGCTGCTTCGGATGTCTTTCTTTTCCGGCTTGTCGTACTCGAATCTGTTGACGGATGCAAAGCTGAAAGTTGAGGAGATGGTGATGGCGTAACAGACTGTCCTATAGAGCTCGATTGCTGTCGTATTCCGACTGTTTGATTCAACAGAAATTGCTGTTGCTGGCCAATTACTCCAGCCTGATACCTATATTGTGGCTGTGGCTGTATGGGCAGCGTAGGGTATGGAATAAGTTGCCGACTATCATGAGCAAAAGATAAATCGTTGGAAGGTTGTGCACCTGGGGGATAAGGTTTGCTTGACGACCCTTGAACAAAAGTTGGTTGGATGACTGATTGTGTTTGAATAATGGGTGTTGGAGACGTTGGCGTTGACGGATGCCGTGGGATAGATTGTTCCCGTACCGCCGGTGAAAGGGCGTAATGAGGTGTGAACAGGCCAGTGGTAGATCCCATAGTCTGTTGAGGAATTGGTTGCATGGGCAATGCGTGAGGCGATGACTGTGGCATAATCGCCATCCTGCCATTGCGAGTAAGCATGGCTCGTAGGGACTGTATCTCCTGTCGCATCTCTAGTATGGTTCTTTCTGTTTCGGCTTGCCTCTGAGCCTGTTTAGCTTCTTGTTCCTGCTCCCATGCCAACCGACGCTTTCGTTCAATGTCTTGCGCTTCACGAGTTGTGGCAACGAGGCGAATGAACTCCTGTACTGCAGACACCCCTTCCTGTGAGAAATGACCCCGTGGTTTCAATGTAGGAGGGCTTTACATGCGTTATTGGCTGATATCGACGTCATTACAACGCTTACCGACTAGGAGGAGGAGGCGCTGGAGGTTGAGGCTCAGAGATAGCAAGCTCCAGTTCACTGCGATGAGGTACATAATGTTGAGGTATTGGTGCTACTTGCTGTAATGGCGTTGAGTACTCCGCAACCAGTTGTCTGTGTCCGTCCTGAGTAACATATGGGTTAAGAGCATTAGAAAGTTCGCTTGTAGGCATGGTGCATGGGTTGTAAGCATAAAGACTGGGGTCATCATTACCCGGCTTGGACCAACGTTCCTGTTGTCCCGGATGTGTATCATTTGCAAGACGCTGATAAACTTATACAAATAGGATGTAAACACCGCCAGAACGCGTCACCGACACACGGTACTCGTATAGCTTCAAAGTAGACCGCCATGGATCCCGAATTTGAACGCATAATGCTACAGGCACAAGGCAGGCAGGCAGCTCAGAACGTGGGCGGGGAAATGGGTGTCCCTGACAAGTACGAATCTTCCTTTCATCCGACTACCCAGCTGACTTGACTATCAAGCGCCGAAGTTATACATATATCTTCGCTAGCCCTGCTCAAGGTCGTCTTGCACGCCTACGATGCGAGTCTCGAATTGAATGTTTTATAGATGCTTAAACACGGTCGTGCTGGCGTACCAATGGAAGTCATGGGCCTGATGTTGGGCGAATTCGTCGACGAGTACACTGTACAGGTAATCGACGTATTCGCCATGCCGCAATCGGGGACAACGGTCACTGTCGAGTCGGTTGATCATGTCTTCCAGCAAAAGATGGTGGACATGTTAAAGCAAACGGGGAGGTCAGTGGCACACTTACACGCGTTCATTCCTCTGACCATGTCAGACCTGAGACGGTCGTAGGATGGTATCACTCACATCCAGGTTTTGGTTGCTGGTTATCAAGCGTAGATATCAACACGCAACAGGTTGCTTTTTTTCTTTTATATGCGCCTTAAATTACTTAAACACTGCACACTAGTCATTTGAATCTTTGGATCAGCGATCCGTTGCGGTTGTGATTGACCCTATACAGTCCGTCAAGGGCAAAGTGGTCATTGACGCCTTCCGGCTAATTGATCCGCGCACCGTTATGACTGGACGGGAACCACGACAGACAACGTCCAACATTGGCCATATCAATAAGCCGTCAATCCAAGCCCTGATTCACGGCTTGAACAGACATTATTACTCTATCGTTGTCGATTACCGCAAGACGGAGCTGGAGCAAACGATGCTGATGAATTTGCACAAACGGAACTGGACGGAAGGTCTCAAACTTCGTGACTTTCATGTTCATAGAGAATCTAATGAACAGAATATTAAAGTAAGTTGAGGTACCAGCTCACATGCACATAACTGATTGTGCCTGTTCCTGTAGTCAATGCTGACGCTTGCGGAAGCTTATAACAAATCCGTGCAAGAAGAATCAACCCTCACTTCCGACCAACTCAAAACAAGACATGTGGGAAAGCAAGATCCAAAACGACATCTAGAAGAGGTGGTGGAAAAAGCAATGGGGGATCAAGTGATCCAAAACCTAGGCACAATGTTACTGGCGGAGCTGTAGCTATTGTACTGTGGTGCGAGCGTGTAATTCGACGTCAGCACAGGGTCATGCATCAGGTGTTACTACCCGGTGCAATGATGGGGAAGCAATGCAGACTATCACAATGTATATTTGCACCATCACACGACTGAGAACGTGTTGGACAGTTCGGAGCTCGATCGACTGTTTTGGCATAGTGTCTGTGTGTAAATTCCCATCTCGAGTTTGTTTTAGAGTTGGCACAGGGGTAACGAACTCCTGGTGTACCCGTTATGTACGTGGAAACTTCCAGACTGGTAATTACATTCCCCCCCAACCGATTGTGGATTTGGGAAGACTGTGTACTGGTATAATCCCCATCATTTTCGCGCGTCTTATAGCCTTGCCTATCCTGCGCTGACTTTTCATCGTCAATTTTGTACTTGAACGCCCGCTAATTTTACCAATCTCTGAAAGGTAGTGATAGAACATTGCGGGCTTTAGTGACAGGGAGAGCGGATCCAGGTCATGCTGGTGAAAAACATCATTGTAGCGGGCCTGTGCTGGCGGGGGAGGGACCTGGGGCCGGCGGCGAGGTGGTGGCTCTTGGTGATGTCGTGACTTGTAAGAAAAGTCGCGAGGGAGGACTATCACCTGTCAAACATGCTAAGAACGTTGTGGGAGGAAAAGGATGAAGCAGTTACGCTATGGTCAGAAAACGGTTTCCAGGTGCTCGGCTCAGATTGTTGAACGGCTTTGAAAATTGTCAAGATGGGCGCAAAGAGGCGGAAGGAAAAAGTTTACGTCTAGAGGGGGTTGCCCTAAGGAGATTTTCCGTTTCACTCATGGCAGACTCTGATGAATAAAAGGCGGAACATCTGCGAGAGAAGAGCTGGCGGCTGAGTCGGGATAACATCGCAGTTAGGCTTTAGCAGAGTAAGGACCAGCAGCGGTCACAAGGCTGGGAGACCGGCGATAACCGAGAGACCCCGGGGACTGCGTCACACGTGACGTGGCGCGGCAGAGACGGGTGGGAAATAAAAAGAAAAATAAATAAATAATATAATGCGACGCGCCCCTCCTTCTACATATCTCGTCCGAATGTCCCCATAGGCTCCATGTCTGATTCTGGCCTCTCCCGTAGGCAGCCCCCAAGTCCCCTCGTTTTCTCTCCGGAATCAGCTTTATCCTCCGCTAATCCTCTTTCTTCAAATGCCAACACAGTCTCAATGCCTTTCGTCAGGCGTCATGTCACTCGCAGGCTCAAGGCTGCTAAGGCTGAGTGCGATAAGGAACTCCAGCGTGTTACGAATAGCATCACCACTTTCTTCGAGGAAAAGCTCAGGGAGGTAGATGACATCGACAGAGAGTACAGGGACCGTGGACGTGGCCGGGACAGGGACAGGGAGTATGACCAGGACCGACATGTGGATCTTGGCTACTTCTATCCCCAGCCTGATTTTGTGCCATCCCAGACTGATGGTTACTACTCGGATGGTGGCTATGAAGCCGAAGTCGAATATGGCCATCACAGTCGACACCGTACGTTGCCATTGTTCTTACCGCTGTCCCCCGTTTGACTGGTTTATTTTTACCACGCAGCATCATCAAGCTCCCAAATGAGTCCAGTCACACGCAGAGGAACCAACGCCCCATGGGACAGGCCACTCAGCACTTCCGTATCTTCCAGCGCTGTAGGATCTAGCCCTGCTTCTTCTACCATTCTGTTGCCTGACGTGCCGATTACCCGGAAGCAACCTACTCCCACTTCAGGCTCGTCTTCTTGGGGGGGTACCCTTTCCCGTCGCATCTCCAGGACTATACATATCCCCACTCGGCCCTCGCGGTCTGGCGCAAGCTCCCGTTCAACTTCTCGGTCCAGGTCTCCTCTTCCTCCGCTTTCGACGCATGCCAGTTTTTCCGAATTCAACCAGCCTATTCCCAACTTGAATCGCCGGTCATCCCGTGTCCTGGTTGATAACCCCGTTGATCCCATCATGAGCACCTTATATGCACTCATTGCTGTTGCCACAGACGTCATGGACATGACCGTCACGCAGTTGACCGCACAACCCAAAGTTTGCGAGTCTATTGTGCAGAGGGTCCAAAATATTGGCAAAACTTGGGACGAGCACCCAGATTGGCATGGCCGCAATTGGTATGTCCAAATCTTGCTCGCCGTGGCAAGCCTCAGTCGCGTCGTTGAATGGTGGGAAGCGGAGAAACAGTTTTGGAACTTCGATGACAGGGAAGATGAACAAGACGAACCTTTAACCTTCGTAACTAAGCCCGCCGGCGATGATCTGGAAATTCATTCGAGTATGGAGCAACTTGATCTCAATGACTTTAAACTTGATGTGGACAAGTCCGTCCTTCCGATGAAGCCGAGTGCTTTGAATCGCACTGCGCCTGATGAACATGAACAGAAGACTGTTTCCGGCCCCCGCGATAGCCAAGAAGGTACATCCCGCATTGTTTCTTACAAAGAACCTTCGGAATCTGCTCGGGTGTTGGCTACGGAACGTCTAAGACTGCAGGCGGAGACTGCGCAAAATCAGAATATCGTCATGGAGCTCAGCCTCGACGGTGATCATATTATATGGATAAACCATGCATGGCGATTGGTCGTCGGGTAGGCCCCTATTTTTTCGACTATGACATATGCTAAGTCCTCTTTTGGTATGTCCGCAGTACCGATCCTGACAATATGTCCGGAACGCGAATATCCAACCTTTTGGCTCCAAGTGATTGTGGGGTTTTCAAGGGGGCAATAAACCGCCTAAAGGAGGATGACTCTCGCACAATTGAAACGCGGTTCAGATTGCAGATCCAACCGAACATTGAACGCGACCCATCAGCTGGAACACTATACCAGAGGATGGAGGGGAAGGGTATGTTGATGATTGACCGTGAAGACGGACAGCCCTCGCATACCATGTGGGTAGTTAAACCCATAGCCCCTCCTCGTTATGAATACGACTCCCCCAATCTCACCTTAGACGCCAATGACCTCGCACCAGAGCCTGCCTCCACGCTCCTTGAAGTACATGAACCCGTCACTCCTTTTCCTTTCAACCAGCCCATCTCCACAGATCCTATCCTGTGTAGGATATGCGAATGCCAAATACCTCAATGGTACTTCGAGAAGCATAGCGAAACCTGCGCCGAAACTCACCGTCTCGAAGCCGAGATATTGGAATGCAACGAATCAATCGCAGAGTTGCGCAACACGATTCGGGATCTGTGCAATGCCGTAGACCGCTCCTCTCCTGTAACTGTTCCGGAGTATCGAGGTATGCCAATCCTCTCGACTTCCCCTATTATCTCTTCGCCGTTGCAACTCTTCCGCGCAAATAACAAGTTGCAGCGCTTTGGTGCCAAGAAAGCGCAACGACGTCTATTGGAACGCCTTGAGGACATATTACAGGTGGCCGCCGAAGTGACGGTTCCCTCACTGAAAGACGAGGAAGCTAAAGAACCCATTGAACGACAGCGGCTGCTTTCTCCAGGTTCCGAGCGAAAAATTTCTCAAATCCGTAATTGGTCAAAACCCACCACAGAAGATCCGGCACTTGCGCAACTGGTTCAGGACACGGAACGGGTTATGCGTCAAAAGGTTGATAATGTTGTTCGAATGCAAAACACCATTCGATACGCGGAGAAGATATGGCATGAATGGGAAGAAACGATTGGCTTGGCGTTGGATGGCGAGAGCGACACAGATAACAGCGACTCCGATGAGGAGGATGTCGCACATCTTGATAGCAAGGACACGCTTGAGGGGAAGACCGATGAGAGTGCCGTTGGCAAGCTTGCCAGTATCCCTAATGCATCAACCGAGACAACCCTAGCGCCCACAACACCGCCGGTGCCCGTGCCTACAACCCCGGAGCCTCGAATACTTTTTCCTACACAAGCAACACCAGCCGTGCCGATACCTGTCCATACATCACGCCAACAGCAACTACAGACAAGGTCATCTACGCCATCTTCCGTATCATCCCCTCTGGCACTTGCCGAACCTATTGTAGCGTCCACTTCCCCTACACACGAAGATGTCGTTCCGCCCATCAGCCTCGATGAAACACCGTCAAGTGGTGCCGTTATGACCCGCAAGTCGGCATCAAATTTACTGGAACCCAAAGTGGTTGTTACGCCGCCTGCATCGCCTCTAGTTATACCAAAGGACGGGGCCCAGTTGAGCCGCGAAGTGTCAACAACAAGGCGAGGTCATCGCCGACATTCAACAGTAAATCCCATAGTGGGCGCTCCTGGTCCGCTGTCACCCCGACAATCTTCTTCTGCCCCTTTGTCACGCACAACGCCAACGTCCATCAAAGACTTTGATATCATCAAGCCCATTAGCAAAGGTGCATTCGGCTCGGTATTCTTAGCCAAGAAGAAAGCTACCGGCGATTACTACGCAATTAAGGTGCTCAAGAAAGCCGATATGATCGCGAAGAATCAAATCACCAATGTCAAAGCGGAGAGGATGATTCTGATGAAGCAAGCTGAATCGCCATTCGTTGCCAAGCTATACTTCACGTTTCAGAGCAGAGATAATCTGTATCTTGTGATGGAATATCTCAACGGTGGTGACTGTGCTGCATTAATCAAGTCATTGGGAAGTCTGCCCGAAGAATGGACCAGACAATATATCGCAGAAGTGGTGCTTGGCCTGGACTATTTGCATCAAAGGGGTATCGTTCATCGGTAGGCTTCTATTACCTTGCATTTTGCATTTACTGAGTCAGGTTCCTAGTGACCTTAAGCCTGATAATTTACTCATCGATCAACATGGACATCTCAAACTAACGGATTTCGGACTTAGTAGGATAGGTCTTCTTGGTCGTCAGACCCGTGATGGCCCATTAGGGCGATTACACGACCGTCATTCTCGTTCCCGGCCTCCTTCAATGGACTCGGCATATCTCTCGTCACCTCTTATATTCACTGAAAATCCTCCCAGCAGCTCTTATTTTAGCCAAAGAACCGGCTCTGCCACGCGCGTGACAAATTCTCCTTACGCTACTCCTGCCGACGATGTCAGCGAATCAAGCGGGTCGGAATCAGTATCGGGGTTTGGACGACGTAGCGTGCGTGCTATTGACAGCCCACTTCAATCCTTCGCCACAGAATTGACTACGGATCTTCGATCCCATTCAAACTCGAATTCCGGTGGAAACAGTACGCCACCAGGGGAACAAAAATTTGTTGGCACGCCGGACTATCTTGCGCCCGAGACCATTCTAGGTTTGCGAGGTGACGATGCGGCTGTTGATTGGGTTTGTCCCCTAAATTTATACGCGGATAAAGTCTGACTTTTGTTACTAGTGGGCGCTGGGCATAATCACTTATGAATTCCTTTACGGCATACCACCTTTCCATGCAGACACGCCAGAAAAAGTATTTGAGAACATTCTATCAGGGCATATCGAGTTGCATGAGGAATGGGTCGACTTTTCCCCAGAGGCGCGAGATTTCATGCAACGCTTATTGTTTCTGGATCCCAATCAACGTCTGGGGTCTCGCGGAGCCGAGGAAGTCAAGGCGCATCCATTTTTCTCTGGTATTGATTGGGACCAGGTTACAACTACTGAAGCGGCCTTCATTCCACAAGTAACAGATCCCGAGTCAACTGACTATTTTGATCCTCGAGGCGCCATACCACAATTGTTCCACGACGATGATCAGATTGCCGTTACGGGCCAGGCAATTACAGAGATCCCCGAAGTTACTGACATTACCTCGCCCCCTGCTCAGCCAATTTCTTCGTCTGGTAGCCGGGATAACATTACCTCCCCTAGCTCAGATGACTTTGGTTCATTCAGCTTCAAGAACTTGCCCATTCTTAAACAGGCCAACGACGATGTCATTCGCAAGCTCAAGACCGATCAAATGACACCGATATCACACGCACTCTCTGATCCAATTGCCTCTCATCAGAGAAAACGCAGCATTTCGCAGCGCCTTAAGAAGCCGCCTTCTGTAGTAACTAACATAGACCCTAAATTTACAACTAACAACCCTCCCTCGCCTGCCACATCGACGTCATCGATCGCCTCCTCTCCATCCCAGGGAAGTTACCCCTCAACAACGCCAGGAAGCATGGGCACGCACTCGCGCAAGCCGTCCGAGCTCGGCGCAGTCGAACGCTTCAAACTTAATCATATGGAGCCTGAGCGGAGGAATATCATGCCGAGTCGCCTCCGAACATCGTCAGTATCAAGCATAGGGGACGGTTCTGGTTCAGAGAATTGGGGCTCCCCCATTGGTCAGGGAAGCCAACCAGAGACGAACACCCCGCCATCGTCCGTTCACTCTATTGACCTAAAGAAAACTCCAGATCCAACTGACAGGGCTGTGACGTGTTTACTTGCGGAAGACAATCCGATCACCGCCAAGATCATCGAAACCTTACTCATCCGTTTAGGATGTCGTTGCGTGGTCGTGTCAGACGGGTCCGAAGCCATCAGCGTTGCAATGGGAGATATTAGTAAGTGCCACTTACAAGATAGCGAAAGACATCTATTGACATCTAGATCAGAATTTGACTGCATTCTGATGGATCTTCACATGCCAGTCTGTGAGTGACACTACACTTAGAAAAGAAAGGCGTGAGTTTAAGTATGTCATAGTGGATGGCGAAAGTGCTGCGCGCTACATCAAGAGTACAAACGGCAAAAACGCTAACACGCCGATTGTCGCCGTTAGTGCATACAGCAGTACTGATCAAAATGAACTGAGCAATGTTTTCGCGGCTTCTCTATCAAAGCCATTGCAAAAGGCGGATCTTCTCAGTAAGTATGCGCACCGATGTTGTAGGGCGAAAGCTAATAATTTCATCGTAGACGTCCTGAAAGGTCTTGGATTCAAAACTTCGACTATGCAAGGACGAGGACATACCAAGCTCACTGCTTCCCGTGGGCGCTCATGATGATCGTCTCTCATTCCCATTTCATCTTCCAAGTTTGCATATTTGTTCTCATCCTCATACCTGCTTGTCTTTTTTATTCGACGCACCCACGGCTATATTGATTTCATATACACACACATGCAACTCCCTCACGATTCACCCAACGGCATACATCTAATTTTTGGCATTTTACCGCGTCACTGCATTGTAATGTAGATACACAGTGTTATCAGATTATAACCATATTGGTTGAATTGGTCTCATCAACTTGGGCCCTGGCACGTTGTGCGATCGCTACCAACTTAAGTCGGGTTAAGCAGAATGTCTAACCATGGTATGTTTTAGCATTGCAAATGACGTGCATGAATCTGTCGGCTAATAACGCGCTTAGTGCCATGGGAGGCAATACAGGGTAGTACAGCATCCACCGTCGTCAACTTGAGACATAGCCCTCCTCACCGGACTCGTGCAATGACTAACCAAGCTCAGCCTCACGTTATCTTCACTGCTCGCCGCCCAAGCACCGTTCATACTTCCGACATATATTTTGTCCCTCCATTAAAGAACAATCGCCCAACAACGAGTTCGTCTACCAGCCCCCGACATTCTCCTTTGACGCCCACCGACATTTCGCCCGCATTTCCGCACCCCTTCAGCCGGTCATTCATCAGCCCGCCTCCTATTCCCCCAAAACCGGTTGGATTGCTGAAAAAAGGTCTGAAAGGCCAGTCCTCGGCAGAGATTAATGCAGTTCCTGAAACCCAAACGCCTCAAACTGTGACTGAGGAGGACGAATTAGCTACCGCTCTTGAGCTGTCGAAATCTGAATCGACACGGCTGCAAACCGTCTTGGAGAACCTGGATAATCAGGAAGAAGAGGATCTAGCGCAAGCTTTGGCTGAATCGTTAAAGACAATACCAAGTCAGCCGCCCGCGCCCGCGCCTGCACATCAGCCCTCCGACATCATTCCGCCGATCCCACAGGAACCAACGGTTCCTACCCAATCACTACCTCTGGACGATGTGGCAAAACCAACGTCGACCGCCACGTCCAGAAATAGAGGCATAGGAAGGCTTGGAGGTCGAGTTATGAGGTCTATGCCCGTCCTAACAGTAACTCCCGCGGCTATTGCTCCTAGCGGTCCGGTTGTGATGACCCGTGCGTCAATGATGAAGCCATTGCTCGTCGGCTGGCAGAAGAGGAGGGGTTGGCATCCAGGTCTCCGGGGAACAGCGATGCGCGTTTGGCTGAAGGAGGCTCAACGTCTCCATCTTTCAACAGGAGCCAATCTGTCCCGTTCACAGCCTCTTTCATCCCTAACGGTGAAACGTGCGCAAGGACATTGACAGAACCAGATGCCGGAATAAGCAGTACTGCGCGTGCAAGGTCGAAATCCGCCATGGCTTATTTCGGATTTCGCTCCTCCAAAATGTCTGAGCTCCCTCCGCCATATGAAGTCTCTCCGTTGGGCCCTTCCAGTGAATCTGATTTCTCGCCTCCAAGCTCAAGCGTTGCAGGAGATAGTTCACTCTCCCCTCGGGGTAGATCAGGCTCCGAGATTCCTTCGACCAGATTTTTGAGAGCACTACCAGGACCTCCAGAACAAAGTGCTAACGAGTCTGCCCAATCTCCAACTCTTATGGACCGCTCAGTATCCTCAACTTCACTATCTAGCCCTGCTGCAGCAGAATGGGGCATCGAGGATTCGCCAAGTCCAAGTGCAGCCGTAAACCCATACGTTACAGACGAACTATTAAAGGGCGTCTGTGAGTCCTCCACCTGATGCGATTGAGTAAAGCTAACATGAATTTCAGCAATTGGGTTTGATCCCCCTCTTATGAGTCCCCAAGTAACAACTTGGCAACTCCCCTTACCGACTATTATATCATTACCATATGGTCGGAGCGTGCCTTTGCACCTCCAGGCTACTAGTTGGCGACACTTGCTGAAGTTATTAGCACGCTTGCCAGGAACTACGATCCAACCCACTATAGAAGCCATGGCAGCAACTAAGACAGAGCACAGATTGCGCACTGTGGTCCAATTTGTTAAGGTTAATTTAAATTTTTATCCCGACTTTACAACGTCTCACTAATGAAATATAGCCACATCTCGCGTCGACCGAGTGGCGAACCATTCTTTGGTTCACGTTAGAGCATCCTGTCCCTGATGATGTGACCGGAAGATCAAGATACATGAACGATGTGAACGTCTTGCCATGGTCATACACGTTCTCTGCCGTGCCGCAACTGCTGCGCGGCGGCTTTGATAGCCAGCTATCGAGACCATACACTATTCCCGCTTCCGGTTCATTTCCATTCCCCACACTCCCAATCACCTTTCCGGACCTTGCCATGTATCTGCACGAGGCATTAGAAATTTCAAGAAGACATATCCACGACAGCTCTAGTGGAGTCCGGAAATTGGCGAAAATGACTGAAATATGTTATCCCAATATGAACGCTGACGAAATTGATGATCCCGAACGAAGAAGAGTAAGCGGGCTCTTCAAGAATTTAATAGGACGTGGAAATAGAAAGCGCGGTGGGAACGAGGATACGTACGATCTCGTTACTCCCTTTGTGGCAAATGAATGGGGATGAAGAGCTGGCTTACTCTTTATCATTTGCTAAAATATCTTCGTTACGTTCGCATGCAGTGGAGCTTTCCCGCTTTCAGTTAGTTATATGCTTACGTGCTAGTGTAATATTGAATCCACATATCATTTCGTATACTGTGCAGGATACATCGTCAAATTTCGTCACTCACACTACACACAACTGCATCCTATAATTGAGAAATACTACATTTATCACAGAGCCTGTGACTCGTGCTGCGAGAGTCAAACAACCTTTTGATCCCAGGTGGTGGATAAGCTAGTGACGGGAGCCCGATGGGAGAAAATTCAAAAATTGTGCATTGTGGTGAGTCCAGGCACGGCTGAGGATGGACCACTTGCACAGCAACAAAGGAAGGCCAACTCGCCTCTTTCATCACGCCCAAAGAAGATGCTACCTCATAACGATTCCAATTCATCTGGACTACAACCTTTTCGAGGGGGATCCGGATCCTCGATCCTCCATTCCATATCTCCAACAAAGAAAAGATCGCCTTGACAAGTAAGGAGCTGGTGGATATCCCCGCGAGGCATACCACCTCCAGAACACGCAAGTCGGGCGGCCAAAATTCAAACTTTGCAATGGCCTCGATCATAGAGCAGACGTCCCCCACCGGCACGTCAATGAGGGATAAATTGTCCAGGTGAGTAAATATCTCCATAAAGGAAAACAACGTCCGACGAAAACATCTTTCGAGCGTCAATTGGCGGATATGGCGACAGGAGGGTTGAACAAATGGTAGAAAACCTTGATCACAATGACTGAATTCGTGGTTACAGTCTTCCACATGGAGGTATTCCAGCACAGGTGCGTCAATCCATGAAAGGAAGCTGAACTCAAAGGCCAGGGTTCCTAAAAGCAAACCCACTTGGCCTCCTGTCACACTGTTTGAAGCCATCTACGCTTCTGCCGTGGTGCACCAGTTCGGTGTCCGCTCTGGTGGATGGAAAGGTGCCTTGGGAAAGTGGGACAGAGTATTTTACAAGGACTGACCCGCCGGACGTAGAGATGTAGAGCGCCAACGCCGTCGGACTGAAGACCACAAGATGACGTTGACTGAGCAGAGTGGAAAACGTGAAAAGCGCCACGATGATCATAGTGTTGGTATTCTCCCCAGCTTCGGAGTATGTGGTATTCTTACTTGGTTTAGAAGGATCGGGGAAAAGGTGTATGGAAAGGAAAAGGACGCGCTCAGTGATGGTCCATGGAGAGGGGTCAGTGGGCCGTAAAGGGACAGTAGTGAGTTGGGGCGACCGGTTCTATGTAGCTATAGATGGACGACTGTTACTCTCAAGTATGTTTCAAAAACCAAGTTCACTTTTATCTAATAGACGACGAAACACGCATGTCTCAGTTTCTTGTGGGAGGAGCCGCGGGTGCCCGCACGCCCTATAAGCGCTCTCTTCCTCCCAACAGGTTTGCCACTCTTAATTTATCTGTTCACTTCACTAACGTCCTTTCCTCCCACTGCAGAGTTCTCGTCGCAGTTGCTAGAAATCGTAGTCAGCCGATCGGACGTGTGACGTCTCGAGTGCACGAGTATCACTGATTGATGACCATCATGACGGAGACCTTGCCAAACGAAACTCTTTGCGAGATATTTCAATTGCTTTGCAACGAACCTATCACTCTCCACGTCTTGCAGAACGCATCCAAATTCAACAAATTCCCATGGGCCGTTGGGTTGGTTTGCAAACATTGGCGGGCAGTGTTTCTGTCCCACTCTCGTTTGTGGACCTCTTTTTTATCTTCAAGAATGTACCCCGAATGTTAAATACATTGCCGAAATGGACCGCCGTACAGCATTGTATCTTAAGCGTTCGGGGCCCTTGCCTCTTACTATCATTGTTCACCAACATATTGCGCAAAACAAGAATCTACCATCCTCCACATGGGAAATATTGTGGTCGTTCGCGAATCATTGGGAAAGTGCAGAGTTAATACTCACATATCCTTGCACTGCCGTAAGCAATTTCGGAAGGGGCACAAGAGAACTCCAATTTCTCGAATCGCTCGAAATTCAATATCCTAATGTTGCTTCCAGTTCCTTCGATGTCTTCAAGAATGCCCCACACCTCGTTGAGGTCAACTTGATACGTCCGCGGGGGATTAACATTGAGAGCTTTCCGCTAAACCAACTCGGGAAATTTTCAATGTTGCTAGAAGCGAATAAGGTTCAAATCCAGAACCTGTATTCTAATCTACGTGAATTCAGCAACCTCGAAGAGCTACGTTTAATAATCTCGTACATATACGTGGTCACCATTGAAGTTCCCAAGTATCCTAAAACCAATACCGAGCAAGTACTCCTCCTGCGTCGGATCCAACAAGTGCATCGTAAACGTCAGATCATTCTTTCTAGTACCTGCGACTGGGTTGGCATCCATGGCAAAATTAGGTGTCTACCCAAATAGACTGTTAGTCTCCAATTGCATGCCAGATTGACTGGAAGACGTACCACCAAGAATCCAAGAACTGTACCTAACCCCTCGTGCGCATTTTTATTGATAAATAGTCCGTTTCGAATGTTATCAATATTAGGCACGATGTTAGCAGGGTTCTGCTCATAATCTCGCTCTTCGGTGAACGTCTTGATGTACTGTTGCACGGACCATGGCACACCAACATTATTAACAATATAATCATAGGTGATGGGAGTCCAACCATACCTGGTCACCCTTGCTATGGGGTATAAGGTGCGCACCCTCGCACAGTTTTGAATATTCTGAGAACACACACTGATTTTTCTCCCGCTTTTGCAGACCCTCAGCAAAGCGGGCTTTGCGACTCTCATTTGCATCTGAAATGCCAGATTTATGCTTCGGGTCTAAAATATGTGGATCAAGTGGAAACATGCGTCTTTTATCGGATTCACTTGTATGAAAGTATAGGTCCATGGTGGTTTTAGTGGGCTCGGCGGCATAGTTTACTTGACTGTCGTCATTGCGATCATGGTGAAGATGACCGTGAGTTCCAACAACGATCCCAGTCACGTACCGAATCCAGCTGTAATTCATCTGCCTAATGGCTCGGAGTGTCGCAGCTGGGAGGGTGAGACAGTGGTGCCAGTTCCAGTTGGCGGCGTCAAGGTAATTCCTGGCCGCCTTATCGACATTTTCGGGCAATTGTGCATGAATGCGGATTTCATCTGATAGACTCGGAGCTGAGAAGGATGGTCCACTCATTACTATGCAAGACCACATACATGCTTCCTTACTTTCTGCCACATTCGAGGGACCTGCCTCTGGCTCTGGCGAGGCTGAGAAAACGGTCAGCATGGTGCCCGTGCAAGTGAATTTATTGTACAAGGTAACATACAGGGTTGTACCTTGCGTGGAGGCATGGAACAAGATCGGAGCAGCCTCTGTCTATGGTGTTGATGTCTATTTGTTCAGCAAACGAAATCGCGATCATAGACGTGAACACTGAATCGCCTTGATTGCGCGAAGCCACAGTAACTCCAAGTCTTTTGACCGCACCGCACGTCTCATCCAGTTATCCTTGGAAACTGGGAGTTGAAGTTTGGTGCGACGATCATAACCGTATGTTTGGCAATGAGTATCCCAATCATAGTCACCTCCGGCTTCCTTTCATGGATTGACGCACCCGTGCTGAAATACCTCCATGTGGAAGACGGTTACCACGAATTCAGTCGTTGTGATCAAGGTTTTCTACCATTTGTTCAACCCTCCTGTCGCCATATCCGCCAATTGACGCTCGAAAGATGTTTTCGTCGGACGCTGTTTTCCTTTATGGATATATTTACTCACCTGGACAATTTATCCTTCATTGGCGTGCCGGTGGGGAACGTCTGCTCTATGATCGAGGCAATTGCAAAGTTTGAATTTTGGCCGCCCGACTTGCGTGTTCTGGAGGTGGCATGCCTCACGGAGATATCCACCAGCGCCTTACTTGTCAAAGCGATCCTTTCTTTGGGAACGGGGGATCGAGGATCCGGATCCCTCTCGAAAAGCTTGTAGTCCAGATGAATTGGAATCATCATGAAGGAGCATCTTCTTTGGGCGCGATGAAAGAGGCGAGTTGGCCTTCCTTAGTTGCTGTGCAAGTGGTCCATCCTCAGCCGTGCCTGGACTCACCACAATGCACAATTTTTGAATTTTCTCCCATCGCGTTCTCGTCACTAGCTTATCCACCACCTGGGATCAAAAGGTTGTTTGACTCTCGCAGCACGAGTCACAGGCTCTGTAGAAATTGTAGTATTTCTCAATTACCGCGACACATATAGGATGCAGTTGTGTGTAGTGTCAGTAGACGCTTTCACATATCGCTTGAAGGGGCCTTTCGATGCTATGTCATCATCCAGTCCTTTACTGCATACCCGATTCAGGAAGAACTTTGCACGAAATTGTCGTCGATGAGGTAACCGAGTGCAACTATTCAGTCCTTCATTTCGCCTTCCAAGTGCGGGAATACAAAGGGAGACAAGCTGGGTGGAAATGAGCGTGAATACCCTTTCTACGTGCACGGAGGCTCACTGTGTATCCGTCGCCGACATTTCACTTATTGCTAGGTGGACGATGAAGGCAGAACATGCTGTGGCTCCGATTTTATGAAGTCGAACTCTCACTCGCGTCACGCGTCACGGACGATATCAACATTAGCGAGACTCGCTTCCACGGACATGCAGTAGAATGCAGTTACATGCCAGGCGAGAGATGGGCACGAGAGACTCGCTTTGGGAATTATACGTTAACATTGAGAGTAGCGATTGTAATTGGTTAACATTAAAAAAAACTTTATTGAAGTCACTTCTTTCTATAGTTCTATAAATCAGAAATCTTCAGTCGTGCTGCTATATCTACAGTCAGTCCCTTAGATCAGTAAGCAAGGTTTAAAACGCACAATACTCGTGGGGGTGTGATTGAGCTGTGAATTCCAGTTGACTGTGCATACGTAGCCAGTGCGTATTCAGAAACACGCTTCTCAAAGAAGTTGGTCTTTCCTTGTAAAGAGATCAAATCCATGAAGTCGAACGGATTACTCGAGTGATAGTGTTTCCCGTTCCCTAGCGAAAGCAGTAGTCTGTCGGCAACAAACTCTATGTATTGAGACATGAGCTTTGAGTTCATCCCAATTAAATCAACGGGAAGTGATTCTAGATGATTCATATAAGCCTACCAATAGTTGACGTCGATTAGATGAACAAACCAGTCAAAAACTGTTGCTCTATGCTAACAGCCTCCTTTATTATTCGTAGCACTGCGTCAGGATGAGGTCTGCGTCTAAGATGAGCAAATAGCAGACAGGCAAAATCGGTGTGCAGGCCCTCGTCTCGGCTGATCAACTCATTGGAATAGGTCAACCCAGGCATCAGACCTCTCTTCTTTATCCAGAAAATCGATGCAAATGATCCAGAGAAGAAGATTCCTTCAACAGCAGCGAATGCTACCAGTCTCTCCGCAAACGAAGACTCCTTGTCGGATATCCATCGGAGGGCCCAGTCAGCCTTTTGTTTGATACATGGTATAGTTTCCATGGCATTCAGCAAGTATTGCTTTTCTTGAGGATCCCTGATATAGGTGTCAATTAGGAGAGAGTAAGTCTCCGAGTGGACATTCTCCATCATGATTTGGAATCCGTAGAAACACCGTGCTTCGGCTACTTGGACTTCAGAAGAGAATCGTTCCACCAAATTTTCATTGACGACACCGTCCGATGCTACAAAAAAGGCCAGAACCCGGGAGATGAAAAAGCGCTCATCGACATTTAACCGTTCAGACCAATCTAGAAGGTCGCGCGAGAGGTCAATTTCTTCGGCAGTCCAAAAGGATCCCTGGGCTTTCTTATACAGATGCCAAATCTGCTAAAGGGGTCAGCGGAACGGATGAAGGAAATTTTTTGCATACTTCGTTATATCGAATCGGGAACAGAACAAGGCGCTGGCTGGACTCTTTGAGCAGTGGCTCCTCGCCTAGAATACGGATGAATAAATATCTCTCTTGGGGAGCAATTCTCATACTTTCTGGTAGCGTAACATCTCCGACGAAGCGTCGCTGGAGGGACGCTAGACTGTCCTGGTGTTCCGCAGCGCACTCTAGCCGTTTCATTTTTATCTAGGGAAACACAATATGACTCTCATTTGACGGATAAAACCTGAGGCTCACAGACCATTACATATCAACGTCTGACTGGGTTAGTCAAGTCAGACGGAATGAAGATTAGTCATGAACGCGTCTCGTTAATGAGTCACGTCAACAACCACAAATAACGCGTGCTGGTTGATGTACCTTTGGCAAAACAGAACCACACGCGTTTTTCAGTTCAACATTTAAAAAGGCTCGTCTAACCAATCCCCCATCTTGACTGAGTTCTTCGTACTTCATAAATACTTCCCTCAATGGCAGCTATTACACCCAGCAAAAAGGTTGGACGTTATGCGTTTTGGTGGTTCCCATTTGTTCTAATGAAAATGTGTTCAGGCGGCCGCTGCTTTGGAGAGCTTCTCGCTTGATTCACCACTTAAAAAAGCAGTCAAAGTCATTGATGATGAACGCTTACCTGAATCACCAAAGAGTATTACTGAAGACGAGGAAACACATGACAGGTTAAGTGAGCTGAGGAAGAAATTTGTCGGCGACGTCGACCTGCCCGAGAGTATGTCCTACTACGATCCCTTCCGAGTGTAATCTCAGGCCCAATCCAGGTGCAGAGCCTTTACTCAAGGAGTCTAAGCGTCGATTCGTGTTGTTCCCTATCCAATATCACGAGGTAAGCGCAGTCTACTATCTCCATGCAATTACCGACGCAGTTGTTGTAGATATGGCAGATGTACAAGAAGGCTGAGGCTTCTTTTTGGACCGCGGAAGAGATGGATCTATCTAAGGACCTCCACGACTGGACGAATCGCCTCAATGACAACGAACGTCATTTTATTTCACATGTCCTGGCGTTCTTCGCCGCGTCAGATGGCATTGTGAATGAGAACCTGGTAGAGCGATTCTCGAACGAAGTTCAAGTTGCCGAGGCCCGCTGTTTCTATGGCTTCCAAATCATGATGGAAAACATCCACTCCGAAACTTACTCCCTCCTAATTGATACCTACATTAAGGATCCACGTCAACGCGAATACCTTTTCGACGCCGTCGATACCATACCGTGCATCAAGAAGAAAGCCGATTGGGCTCTGCGATGGATCTCTGACACGAAGTCTACGTTCGCCGAACGTCTGGTAGCTTTCGCCGCAGTGGAAGGCATTTTCTTCTCCGGTTCCTTCGCGTCTATCTTCTGGCTTAAGAAGAGGGGATTGATGCCTGGCCTTACGTTCTCCAATGAACTCATTTCTCGCGACGAGGGCATGCATACTGATTTTGCCTGCTTGTTGTTCAGTCACATGAAACGTCGTCCTCATCCTGAAGTTGTTAAGACGGTCATTACGGAAGCCGTCGAAATTGAACAGGAATTCCTGACAGGTTTGTTCCGCTTGCACGATATTGGTAGCAACGTATACTGACTAGTGACACTAGACGCTCTTCCTGTGAAATTGATTGGAATGAATGCGAAGCTGATGTGTCAGTATATTGAATTCGTGGCGGACCGTCTGCTTGTTGCTTTGGGCAACGAGAAGGTCTACAATGCAACGAACCCCTTCGACTTTATGGATATGATTTCGCTGCAAGGCAAGACGAACTTCTTTGAGAAGCGGGTCTCAGATTATCAGAAGGCGAATGTCAATGTTTCAACTGTTGCCAATGAACCTTCCTCGCAACCTTCGAAGCTATTGTAAGTTTACTCTTGATTTACAAGTTCAAGGCTGACTCCATTTGATAGCGCCCTCGACGAGGATTTCTAGATATTTGTTCTTCATCTTAGTCGCAGCTAGTCCATCACACATTGCATATTTTGTACAATAGTCTAGATCATGTAATTTACGCCGGCCATAGTAGTTGTTGAGATTATTCTAGCTTCATTGCGCACAAGGGCATTCATTTCGCAACATGTACGTTAACTATGTTATATACCACGCGCCTACGAGCATCGATGTATTATCTTTCCTTTTTTGTTTCCGGTCGGGTTTGTGGTGTAGTTATTTTGTCTTGCCGGTCTTCTATAATGGAGAAAATAATGTACAGAACGAGGACTATGTTTGCTGCTGCTACGGACGTAATTGCTGCATATGTTGAGTTTCCTAGGACACGCATGAGACCCAGAATACATTGAATAGATTGCAATACCGTTCCAAATGTATTTCAGAGACGCAAAGTAGGACACGACTGGCACCATTCCTAGACACACGGTGAAAACGAACAGCTTGATTAGCACGCTTCTGAAACGTCATTAGTCCAGTCTCGTAGTAACAATGGATATTCTGTCTTACGCATTGGCCGCCTGTGTTGTCAGCTCTGCTGGAGCGCTCTGTTCGGTCATGTCAAATGGACGCGTGGAGTTAAACTGTAGACTAAGACACTGAACTTGGTACGCCACGTGACGAACCCTGACTTCCAAACGACATGTCATCCAAGGCCGATTCAAGGCCAGCGCATTCATTACCAGACGCGGACGACTCGCTGGGAGGCAGCACGGACAGAGTGTCGTCTTGGACATGGCTTCAATGGGATATCGAACCTTCCGAATGGGACATATTTTTCTTCGCGACAACGCTGAAACTGTTATTATACCCGTCTTAGTGAGTTTCTATAACATAATGAAGATTCGACGTTAATCGGGCACTCCAGTCGTTCTACGGATTTCGAAGTGCACAGAAACTGGCTCGCAATTACACATTCCCTTCCAATATCAAAGTGGTATTTTGACGTGAGTTAGTGCTACCTTGTGCTGAGGTTCTTGTTTGAAATAACGTGGGTTAGACAACTTCTGAATGGAGTGGGTTCACATTGTCCTGTCAGAAGTTGACCATAATTCTTCGCAGCGTTGGACTATCCACCATTCTTTGCATATTTCGAGAAACTGCTTTCGGCGGTTGCCGCCATACTGGACCCTAAAATCGTGGACCTGCATAATCTCAAATACGACTCGTGGTCTGTCATTGCATATCAACGCACAACAGTTATCATAAGCGAGTTGGTCCTAGGAATGGCAGTACTCCGGTAAATAAAGAAATCTACATGTGCGTTGAAGGGTTAACTGAGGGATGACAAGCTTCATTCGTGGATCGACCGACTCTTCCACGCAGAAGATTATCTCGGCCTCTATATTTCTGCATCCCGGTTTTCTTATCGTCGATCATATTCATTTCCAATACAATGGGTTTCTGTTCGGGATATTACTATGGTCTATTCTCATGGCCCGCAATGTGTGTGTACATTTGCAATTTCATGTATTCACTGCCTCATCCTTCCTACAGGGAAACAAGTTAGCCAGCGGCGCCTTGTTTGCTACGTTGCTCCAATTCAAACATATCTATATGTATCTTGCTGTAGGTCATCTGTCGACGCTTCACAGATATTCCCTCTTACTTGTATGCAGCCTGCATACTTTATTTATCTCCTGCGGTCCTACTGTATGACACCATCAGGACGACTGCATGTCAAGAACTTTCTATCACTGGCTAACGTTGTCATAGCCATTTTCGGGATCTCTCTGGGTCCTTTTATTTTGATGGGTCAATTGCCACAGCTCCTATCACGCCTCTTCCCTTTTACTCGAGGCTTGAATCATGCTTATTGGGCTCCTAATGTTTGGGCATTGGTCACGACCGCTGACCGTGTGCTTTTGCAATGTGAGTGCATGATATTCGCAAAGGCCATCCTAACATTCTTACAGGTGTAAAGCGCATGGGGTGGAATATTTCCTTGAATGTCTCCGGCATCGCATCTACCTCTAGAGGCCTAGTTGGCGACACTGTTTTCGCAGTTTTGCCCAACATCAAGCCTATCCACACATTCATTGTTACCATTTTTTTCCAATCGGTGGGATAGTCTATCATCTATACGATGGATATGCAATCTAATCTTACCATCGGTACTAGATCTGCCTTGCCAAACTATGGATGACTCCAACATACAAATCTTTTCTAACAACGTTAACTTTATGTGGCTATACCTCGTTTTTGTTTGGCTGGCATGTGCACGAAAAGGCTATACTACTTGTCTTGGTCCCGCTTAGGTTTGTCTTCCAGGTAACTGTAGCCATATGAAGTACTTACCACCGTCCCCAAGTCTTCTCGCGGCCGAGCGTCATGCATACTTTCGAACCTTCATAATCGCAAGTGTCGCTGGAGTGGTTTCTTTGTTTCCCTTACTGTTCACACCTTCTGGTGAGTCTCCTTTGCCTATAATGTAGCGGTCACTGATTTTTATTTCGGTAGAGTCGATTGTCGAAATGATTTATTCCACTGTTTGGATAGGTTTCGTTTACATCTCCCTGTGTAAACGTGTCTACGAGTAAGTTTATGAAAGATCTGTTGTAATAGTGCTTATATCGCAACAGATTTCCCAGAACTCCTGCCCTTGTGGTTTTGGATTTCGTAGAAAAGCTCTACCTGGCGGGTTTTCCTGCACTTCTGCTCTTTGTGGAATTATTCCCGATTTGGGCCCTCGCAACAGATACTGACAAGCCAAGCGCAACCTCCATGGAATTCCTGCCTCTCATGGCTACGAGTGTTTATTGTGCCATTGGCCTGCTTTGGGCATATATCAGGTTGATATTTATTTACTTATACGAGGACATATCCTATCAGGGACGGCTTAGCGAAATCAAATGATGGAGTGCTTAAACGCCAGTAGAATCTTATTTTTTGGCAATGTGGACAACTACACAGGTATTAATATCAGGGCGTCAGCTCATGTAACAAACGACTTGCCATCTTCGTCCTCTAAAACGTGGTCTAAACCAACTTTCTGCCCGCGCGAGTGCTTTGCGCTGGTACCCCAGACAATGGCACTGTTTAAAGTCAGATGTGTGTGGACCAGAACTGAATAAACTGACTATTTCATCTGTTTGGTGATTTCCTTATGAATCGCATTGCAGAAGTCTTCTATTGTGCATTTCCCTCGGCGGAGTACAACAGGTGCATCGTAGTCTGGCGGAAGCCCCCGTGGCTTGGTATACACACGCACGAGATCAAGTGTCTCCCACATCATTTGAACCAATTCATCCACGTTGAGCCATTCCTTGGAAGAAATAGGGACAGAATTGGGAATTTTGTATCTGGTTCGCTGTAAGAATGCGATGCGAATCTTCCATACGCTTGACTCACAGCAAATCCAATTCTTCGATGGATATAGCATCGATCTGCCATATTTCAGACTCGGATATACATCATCAGTTTGCATTTACCTTATTCAAGACCTAACCAAACAAGTCAGATCATGGTTCATCAGTTTCTATCTCATTTACTCACATATAACGCAGGTATGTACACTCTACCAGAATTAGAGCACGCGGTAATGGTCAGAGATGCGTGCTCACCTGTTTCCCTCAACGACATCAACGAGGTCATCAGCGGTGGCATTTGGTTGCCGAATAGCGACATCTGCATTGCTAATTTTGTATTCACTGAGGACTGCTCTGATCTCGTCTTGGTCGATGCTTGTGAGTGGAACAGTGTTCGTGATGGCAATGCCACCTTTATCCTTCCTGCGGACGGTAATCGCTGGCGGCTTCTTATTTAGTCGGATACCAAAACCTTCCAGCTCAGATTCGATGACTTTCTTGTCACCAAGAGGCTTCAGAACGTCTAGCACGATGAATATAAGATTGCACGTGCGCGCGACTGATTTGGAGGGACTTCAGTTTCGTACTGAACCGTCGAACTTCGACTAGGCACCCATACCGGCAATGACTTGTCAATTACATCAGAGTTGCTATTTCTCCGCCGATAAAGTGTGAGATTGACATACCTTGTCTGCCTCTACCTCTCCCATCATTCGCACCCTCAATAATTCCAGCTGGCATGGCAATAAGCTGTGCCAGGCACAGTAAATTAATATTACTCACGTAAATCTAGAATTTGAATGGGTGCACCATGAACTTTCACGGTTCCAGGAACGGTAGTGAGGGTCGTAAAGTCAATTTCTGAAACTTCTGAATGTGTCCCCGTGAGTTTTGACATCAAAGTTGACTGATTTGGTTGAGTATGGTCAGACAATGTACGGCAATTCATCCGCACCTTTCCCACTGAAGGGAAACCGACGAATCCTACGGACGCTATCCCAGTCCTGCAAAACGGTGAACAAGATCACCACGATTATCGTACTAGTCGGGACTTGCCTTGCAACATCAAAGCCGATACCACCTCCACCTCCGCCGCCGCCACCAGGCCCGCTGATAAGTTCACGCTTTAGCTTCGCGAGCTTTGCCTTGAGCTGTCCAAGATGATAACTCGTGGCCTTGTTCTTTTGAGCTGGGAACGTGTAAATTGGAGATATGGCTTGTAATCTGTGACAACATACTCCTGGCCTACAAGATAATATGAGTTGGACATGACGTGGCACAGAGAGAGAACAAACCATTTCATCTTCGATTTCCTGTGCGATTTGAGTGATATCAAGGTAGACAATATTGTGAGCGTACTTTTATCTTTTGTACAGTCGTCATTGTTTTTTAGCGAGTATTACACGGCAAATGCCGGCGTGAATGAGGCAACTTGTTCGCATAATAGACTCCGCACAACAAGCAACAGTCACCCTCCTTTGGTGCCGCCCAACATTCCACTCGTTTATGCGACCGGCTGGTTCCATCCTTCTCTAGTCATTCTTTTCAATCACTCATGTGTTGCGGCGGTGCTAAATGGAAGCGTGAAGAAGTCCCTGACCACAAGGTTGCTACCATGGTTATCTACCCGCGCTTTTGGCTGACGTCGATTTCAAGTTTGACTTCATCGATACAAGGGAGTTTACAGACAATGGGTTTTTCATGCGAATAAAGTATTGCCTCGCGTATGCCCGTAAAGAACTGTTTTAACTGATAGTCTAGGTATCTCTTTTTGTACGCCGTCGTCCTCAAGTCGTTCCTTGTCTATCTTTCCGACATCTTTACCGCCATAACCATGTTAACCACCACCGAATGGAGTAACCAAATCTACCAGAAGTGCCAAAAAATAACGGGTTGCGTTTTTGTCGACTTCGCCACAGCAAAGTGGATTTTTTCCGCTTGTATCTTATTCGGCTTCCTCTTGGTATGCTGGTACTGTTTCCATCCCCGACCGCGCTTATCCCTGTACAGCTGGCTTATGAAGCACATAAAGCGAAAAAGATTATTGCAAGTCGTGACATTTCTTTCGCCTTCACCAATCTCATGGCGAACAAATACTATTCCCTTCGTATGTGGTTGCTATCTATCCTCATTGACGACTAATTTTTTCGATTCAAAGGTTCCTATGATCACTTTTGCTTTTTCGACCATATCAAAGATTCCGCGAAGACCAGTGATGATTTTGCTTTCTTCGTCTTCTTCACATTCAAGAGTAGGCGGTGCCGTTCCTGGGATCGTTTCATAATCTAACTCCGTTTTACAAGATTGGAAGCGACTCATTCTTTCTGATGGTCCACGTCAGACTATAAACGGATTCACGGTCTATGCATTATACCTTGTCAAAAGAGACCAAGGTCACTGGTATGACGTTTCAAAGTATTTCACAGGAAACAGTTTATCCACTTCCGCCCTACTGGTTACCACATTGTTCACGCTGACTGTTTTCATCGTTTCCCTCTTAATTCTAATTGTGGCTGCAATTTGTTATGTACCCCTTCTGTTTCATATCCAAGGCAACTTGAAAGAATACTGCTGCCATAAAGTCGATAAGGTACGTGAGCTATGCTGTCACTCGGCCCGTCCTATTATTGACATGACAATAGCGCATCAGCGATGTGATCAAACGTCGACAGAAGCAACGACTTGCGGATGCTGCCCGTCTCGCGAAGAAAGAGGCTATGGGAGACTATTCTCATTTGAAGAATAAGAAGGGGGAGTTGATAGCAAAACCCCTTCCGCAACCAACATTGCCCAATCTCTCCATTGACGACGAGCCTACTGAAGTTGCCTCAATCGATCCAAGCGCTCCTTCCTACTACAGCCGGGATGACTATCTACCCCCTATGCCCTCGTACCTCCCTTATCCTGGCCAATACCCTTATAATCCGTCTGCTGCGACACTAGAGGATCCGCCGTATGGCCAACCAATGTATGATGACGAAATCGAAAACGCTCATCTTGCAAGTTCCGCGGCACCGTTTGCCCGTTCCCCTAGTCCTATTAATCAGCAGTATCAACCCTCTACCTACGGCAATTGGAATGGCCAAACAGGGAGGGGCGATATGTATCAGGCACATGCTGGACATGTTCTTGATGCACAACGCAGATCGCCCATGCCAATTCAGCCATCTAACGGACACGATGACAATGGAACACAACGCGATCTCCAACGTAGTGGCACATATCGTCCAGACGTATATCCAAGCCAACCGACGACATATTACTCTTCGTCTGGCAGAGGGTATGATAATGGGGCATATGGAGGTTACGCTATGTAGCAATAGATGGGCATATTTTTGTTTCTTGACTATTTTTACCTTGTTACGTCCAGCGAGTTTTGTATAACAGTCAAGTGTCAATAATTTCACGTTCAATTATCAAGTCAAACTGAGTATAATAAGGTTGTGTAGCTCGGGTTAGCTTAGCTTCTCCCAGATGATCACGACAATGAGCAACACGAGAACAAAGATGATAGCTGCAGTGACAAAGCGCTGCTGGTACATCCTACACGATATCGTCAAAGATATTTATTCTCGGCAAGGCACAGCCTCCTACCGTCGTATCATCTTCTTCAGCGTGCCAGAAGCGCGGTCTATGGACACGTCGGCCGTTTGCAACTAAAGTACAGGGATCAGCCGAGAATTATCAAAAGAATTGCTCGTCATACGGTATTCCTAGTATGTTCAATTTGTTCCCTCTGAGAGCGAAGGTTCATCAGAATATCAGCACCCTGATTCTCAGTTTCCAATGCGATTCTATACGAGTCTTGTAACCGCCTAGAACCGTCTTCTAGCAGCGCTGTACCAGCCAAGAGCCCCGTCCTGTCTGATGTGGAAGCATAGGGGTCGTCTGAGAGGGACGGATGGTCTTGTGAGGAAGACAAGAGGTCCAGACGAGCAGCCTGCGAGCGCGCCTCCTTTGCGAGTTTCTTGAAGCGCGAGAGTTCGTTCTTGGCGTCGCGCAGTTTGGATTGGTAAACTGGCCGTTTAGACTGCGGAATACCTTGGAGCTCTAGTTCCATTTGAGAGACCTAAGGACGAATGTGAGTCCGACGAGAAAGATTTGGAAGTGTAGAGACATGCCATTTCGTCGGCTTCGTCTAGGTCCATGTCGACTCTTCGCAGGACGCCTAGTACATTGTTATTCGTTTAGGAGTAGTGATGCTAGGAGATACATACCTGCCCGGTCATTGGTTGGGTCGCCCTCTAACTTGTCTTGTATTGTGACAATGAATTGCTGAAAGTCATTGTGATAAGAGTCGAAGAGGGCGGTGGGTGAAGTATTCATGGAGCTGGAGGATGGACAGGTTACGAAGCGATGCTAAATACTTTCCAATTTAGGCGCAGCAAATTCTGTCCACGCCAGCCATGTCTGGCTCTGCGTACGTTTCTCTCTCTAGCATTCCGCTGCCGCAGACAACTAATAATGGAACAGGCTGTCTCTGTATCTTGACCCTCAGATACGGGATTGGGTCTTATTTCCAATTACCTTGGTTATGGTACAGTCTTTGTTAATCGTATAACCTCTCGCCAACTGTTTGCTGTCAGATTCTCGTCGGTATTCTGCGTCATTACGTTGTTATACTACTTCAATCATCCCCTCAACAACTATCTCTTGCCGCTATTCGGGAACAGTACGTCGCAGGCTGTTGATTATGATACGGACGTTCTTAACTAGCACAAACTCAGGCGCGCGCTAGTTCGCTCTCAGATACTACGTGCAACCGCTGCCCATTCACCTGTGCCACCTCCTTTCTATACCGCCATCTCGCGACACCTTTCGCATGCGTTTGAAGCTGGGACGTTTCTTAAAGACGGCCCACCTACGAGCGATGCGCCCGCTGTACCGACTAATCCCATGAGCGACCCGGCAGCCATGGACGGTATGATGGCTACTATGAAAACACAAATGGTGATGATGGTTCCACAAATGATTATCATGGGATGGATCAACTTTTTTTTCCAAGGCTTCGTGCTTAGTGCGTATCTGACTTCTGTGGTGGATATTATTATTATTACTAACGTTACTCGCACTAGTCAAATTGCCATTCCCGCTAACGCTCGGGTTCAAGTCAATGCTTCAACGAGGAATTGAAACACCAGATATGGATGTTCGATGGGTATCTTCGCTGTCGTGGTATTTCCTTAACTTTTTCGGGCTGAATGGACTGTATCGTCTTATTTTGGGCAACGAAAACGGTAATGTGGAATCACGGTACTTGTGCTGACATGGTGACTAATGTTATTACAGCTGCTGACTCCTCGCAATCTATGATGACTTCTCCATTCGCTGCACAGCAAGCGGTTCCGACGCCCGTACAAGATTTCAATAAGCTGTTCAAGGCCGAGCGAGATAACCTGGAGTTTTCGGAAGGGATATACAATTGGACTGGTGACGACGTGGAAAACAGAGTCCTTCGTAGATACGGGAAGCTACCGCCTCAATAGAGTATTCGTGATACATGCGTAATTTACAACATCAAGAAGCCCAATACCATTAGATATACTGGGCCACTCGTGTGTCAGGCACCGCTGTTGAGGACAGAAAGTGGACTCACACTAAACGAGACCATCATATAATGATAACGCCTACGATGGTATTAGCGATGATCAGAGAGAGAGACGGCAAAGATCATACCTGAACGATTGTAGGATCTAGCTTGCTGCCTTCAGCAAATTCATCAAAGGTCAACCGGGCATCAGCATTCTTATCCATATTTCGGAAGATCTTGTCGACACGCTGAAGGGGAATGTTGAGTACGAGATCAAGGTTGAAAACAAGAGCAGTACCTTCTGTGGCGTATCTTCGTCTGGAGGGAGATTGACCATTTCGCCAGTCATCTTGTAGATGGACTGTACGATCTGTAGCATTTCATCATACGTAATGTAGCCGTCCTTATCAATGTCATACAACTGGAATGCCCCTAGTAGAGTGTAAGAGCAAAGGTAGAGAGAGGAAGAAATGACGTACATCTGAGTTTCTCCTCAAGTCGGCCGCGACTTGTGATGCTGAGAGCGACGATGAATTCCTTGAAATCAATAGTACCGTTCTTGTTCTCATCAAAGACGTTAAAGACATAATCGGCGAATTCTGTTGGATCGCCAAATGGGAAGAATTGTTTGTATATCTGACAGAACTCTGTCTTGTTGAGTTGACCCGAAGGGCAATCTTTGCGGAATCCTTTATACCATTGCTGGAGCTCTTTCTTGTCAACTAAAGAGAATAAGCATTGGCTTGTTGATGAGAAGGGAGACTTACAATAGGTATTCTTCTGAAGGTCAGCTAACTGCTCTGGGGAAAGCTTGCTCTGGGACTTGCCCATTGTAGCGGGAAGAAAGACGCAACACAGCATTTCTGAGTGTCCGCCATGTGCCGTCCATTACCGTCGTCGTTTGAGCAGCCATGCCCGATGTGTAGAGTCTTTCCTCATCCAAGGCACGTTCTCTCAGAATCTCTCTACTTTTACTAAACATCACATTAGATGTCCTCACAACCTTGAGACTTGCCGCAATCGCAAGAATCACCCAGCTTTTGACGTTCAATATCTCACTAACGCTGAAGGTCCGCTCTGTCTTTGTCTGTCTCTTTCACTTCTGATCATCATCATCTAGTCGACTGGTTCAATGGCTGTGGCTTCTGCAAGGTCCTGCTGCATCCCACCCATGCCCGCCACTCATATTCACACACCTTAGCTTTCCCGTACAGATCCCAATGCAAAGTCCAACCAAGGATGGCCTGGTTGTTGCAGACCACCCATTCAAACCGAATTTGCTTCAATTCCAATCTACGTCTGGCGTGCGGTAAATATTGTACATCATGTACAGGTACCCCCCGAAATCAAGGCACTACTTGATGCCACCAGGAATGACGACACCGACAGGCAGCTTGCGCGGGTCTAGGAAGGCAGCACCGGAGCGCAAGGGAAGCCCGACGAGCAGAACCGCCGCGCTGCCAGGGAAGCCACGCTCGGGCAGCAGTCCGCATCTGTCTCCCGCATCCCTGTCACGCAGCTCAAGCGGAACCGCCCATCCAGCGTCCAATGGCACTCCGAGCCGCACGAAGCTTCCCGATTTTGACGTTCCGCGGCGTTCGGTGACTTTTCGGCAAACTCCTCCGGCCGCTGTCTCCGCCCGTTGTACGGAAACCTCTTCCGGTTCCTGTATCCCCGGTTATTCAACCGAAGCCGGCACCGCGTCCGGCGGAGCGACCCTTGATTCGGCCTAAAGGCCGTGAGGACGGAGGACTGTCAAGTGCGTCGAGCAGCAGCGGGAGCAGCGATGGGGCCGAGTCGATGTCAGATAGCACGGTTGTTTCTGACGGAGGGTTCACAGATTATTTATCTGACGAGTCCGAAGCGGAACTGCAGAGGCAAGCTGAAGCGCGAGCAGCGTTGCTGGCACAAACGCAGATGGAGGAGATGGAGTTCAAGGCTGCGCGACTGCAACTAGCGCATGTCGACTTGCGACCACCGAAGACTTGGAGTGCAACGCCGAGTCGAGTGGTGGGCAAGTAATAAAAAGCGTTTAGACGGACTTGTATTTAGCGATGATCGAATAGTCACAGCCTCTCTTCTGTCCATGAACCTCGCCCGACATTCCATCTCATCTTCCACTCCCCTTCATATTCTAGACGCACGATTCGATTCTGAATTTACTATATTCACAGCTGCAACTCCGGCTGGCTTTGCCGTTTATCATTCATGTCCACTTAGACTCATTCGTAAGCGTGAGCTCGACGGTGGCACACTTGCTGCCGTCGTACCTCTTCACACCACAAATCTACTCTTCCTTCTCGGAGGTGGAAGAAGTCCTCTTTATCCTCCAAACAAGGTCGTTCTTTGGGACGATGCTCGCGGAGAACCCGTCGCGGAACTCGAATTTAGAGAAAGAGTTCGCGGTCTCGCGTGCAGGCGTGGTTGGCTCGCTGTCGCCCTCCGTCGCAGAGTAGTCGCTTTTCAAGTTGGCGACAAGGTCACCCACTATGCTGAATGGGATACAAGTGATAATCCGCGAGGTAGGTAGATTCCTCCCTTTCATCCGCTACTCCGGCCAACTCATCCAGGTTTGCTCGCGATGGCAACCAAGCCGCGTTCTACCTTGCTCGCCATAGCCGGTCGCCAGATAGGTCACGTCCAACTCATTCATCTCCCACCTTGTCCGGATCCTGGACCGGTGGGCAAACCATTTTCATTTCCAGCACAGAAACCACATAAATCTCCCACAACACACACAGCATCCATTATCGCTGCACATACATCGGCTCTTAACACTATTTCATTACCACCATCAGGCCGTCTATTGGCTACTACATCGTCACGCGGAACACTTGTACGGATATGGGACTCGGTAACAGGGAAATTAATCAGAGAATTACGAAGAGGAACAGACAAGGCAGAAATTTATGGAGTTGCGTTTAGACCCGACGAACGAGAATTGTGCGTCTGGAGCGATAAGGGTACCGTCCACGTTTTTACCTTGATGGTTTCTGGTGCCGCTTCGTAAGTCGAAGGCTCATCTCTTCGAGAACGATGACTCATGTTGCGTAGAAACCGGCAATCGACCTTTTCGCCCCTAACACCCTTTTTCCCGCTGCCGAAATACTTCGAGTCAGAATGGTCATATGCACAGTATCGATTACCTGTGCAATCATCACACATTTCACTCTCCGCAAATCCCGCTGTGCATTCTCCTATTCTAGATCCGCCAGACGAGGAACGATGCGTTGTAGGTTGGATACAATTTAGAGGTGCAAAGACCGGGAATGAAGAGCCGGCCTCGGAATATCAGTTGATTGCACTCACATTCACGGGCGGGTGGTATCGTCTTTCTCTTCCTCAGCAAGGGGATCGCTCCAAAGGGTCGGGGGGCACGCCCAGTTCCCCGCCTAAACGCCTTCCCAGTTCGCGACCTCGGACTCCGAGTGGGGCGTCGTTCTCAGGAAGAACAGATAAGGGTAAAGAGAAGGAGACCGATAAGGAAAGCAAGGGAAACCGGACGGACTGCGTGTTGGAAGAATTTCGAAGATATGGGCATTGGGATGGTTGGGGCTGAGGTCCGCTTGCCGATTTTCCGCTTTCATCGCATAGTAATATATACCTCTCATTTGCATTTGTTCTGTAGAATATGTGTATTACACGCGACTAATTTTGTCTCTTTTGTCACGAACGCGTGACGTACTCAATGGAAAACCCTCATGCGGAGCGTCAGGCTATCTTACTTGAGCGTATCTTGAAGACTACTGTGAGTATATATACCAGTCGATTTCCGGAATCGAATTAACCGGTAGTCAGTCAAAGTGCACCGAAATGATCATAGAATTAAATCATAGCTTGGAAGTTCGTGCATATTAATAGCGCGCTGGACGTACTTATACCACGTCAAGGAAATCATCCGCGCCAACGCATACGTAAAGACGGCGGCAGATTTATCGACGAAATACCGCAAAAACGTGCAGTATAATCTGGAAGCGACGAAGAGGCTGAGAGGAACGGAGGACGAGGCTGAGGCTGAGGCGAGCGGGATAGCGCCGCAGTGACAAATATTGACATCTTTCACTTTCAACTTTTTATGTCGACTGAACCATCCATCGGTATTCCCTCGGGGCACCAAGCCACCACCTGCGGTTATTGCTCCCCGCCAGGCGTACGCACCGCTGCCCGATCCAGCTACCACAGCGCAGGTCTCGAGGCCATTCAGCTTTCATGCAAAGTGCGCGATAAGGTGTTCTTCACCAGATCCAAATCCGTTCAAATATGTTAGGTGTACCAGGGGATGATAGACCGCGGTTGGAGACGTTCGGGTATTGACCGTCGTTCTTGTATACCATTCGCCAAATGAGTGATTTCGGACAGGCATTCGGTGCTACAAACCTGACTTGAGATACTCTTGTTGTCCTCAGTATACCATCAGGTAGATGATATCTCTGCCTTTTGCGAAGAGAGGTATCAAAAAAAAATGGGACAGGATTAGATGCGCTTGCTTTTAAACCATCGAAAAGTCAGCGCAAGGTCGTGAATCGGTATGATATATAATATCCGAGCATTGCACCCACTTACTTCCTCTATCTGCAAGATGGAATCGGTACGTTCTCCAAGGCAAAGATGACGAAACTATGGATGTGGATGCTGGATCGTAAGATGCTCCAGTTGCATCACATGTTCTCTCAGGTTGACACGAAAGATACAGGAAGAAGACGAGTTCAAAATCGAAAAATCAGACATTTTCATTGACGTCGGCGATTCACGCTCTGGAGACGGGGTTTCATACAGAGGAGCATTCGGCGCATCGATTCGAGGTGCGTTTCTTCATATAGAGTCGTTCATCCAGGTGTTTGAACAATTGATAGGTGTCACTGGAGTTGTCGTCATTTAGTCAAGAAAAATACGCTCTGTATCGGAAATATCAAGAAGAGATACATCATGATCCTCGCGAATCTCCTTATCAATTCAGATCCTTTCTCGTTGATTCACCACTAACGGTAAGTTGTCCTAGTTCCTTGCACGTATAGACTAGATGAATCTTTTGTACCAAGGCAGAACCTATTCCATATGGTTCTTCACCTCCATCTCATCTTCCTAAGCAATATGGGTCATATCATCAATTGTATCGGCTGGATGGAGAATTGATCGCCATGGCGGTCCTGGACATACTACCGAATTGTGTCTCTAGCGTCTATTTTATCTACGATAAGAAGTGGGAGCACTTTTCTTTCGGAAAGGCAAGTTTTTGAATCGTCACTTGGCTACTTCCTATGACCTCTTCCCGATACTTAGTTGAGTGCCTTGCGCGAAGTTGCGCTCGCACGTGAAATACGAGAAGCTGGGGTGTCCGAGATGGGCTATCTTTATATGGGTAACTATCCTTTATTGCTTTGAAGCCGTCTTGTATAATTCATTATCAGGATTCTATATCCACTCGTGTCAAAAGATGCGTTACAAGGGCGATTATTCACCTTCTTACCTCGCTGATCCGGTATGTGTTTTATAACACACCCACTGCGTGTCGACTTAAAGCGGACAGGAAACGTACCAATGGTATCCGTTAAAGGATTGTATTCCATTGATGGAGAAAAATCGTTATGCATGTTTCTCTGACCCGAGTCGTTCAATAAAGGGTGATGCAAAACCTGGTACGACTGGTCTATTACACTTGCTAGACGGTGTGCTTATATTAAACGCAGACGATGATTCTTACCCCCCTGTCAGCGATAAGGTCATGGAGAGTATCAGGGTCAAGCTAACTAGCGATGGAAGGCCTTTGGTACTCCCTCTCAAGGTCGGAATGTCGTCCTTTTGAATCCATCTTTGGTTTCTAAATGACGTTGTAGTTGACAAATATTACAAAGTACAAGGAATTGCGCACGGAGGTTGAGGATTGTGTGCAAGGCTTGGGTTTGCAAGCTTCTAGAGAGGTCATCTTAACGTTTGAAGCGTCGTGACTTTGCGCATTGTGGATTAGTAGTGTTAATACCTAGATATACCTTTGCGAGAGAAAGTTTCTGTCACTGTCACATTCAAGTCGTTTATCCTTAAGTATATCCTTCCTGACTTTTGCTAAAGCTCAAAGCTTCGCCGGCAAATTCGAGAAAGACGGCAATATGCTTACGCCAAATCGCTAGAAGCTCAGGAAAGGCAAACATCAGCAATGTTGTGCGATGTATTGCATCTTCCACACGTTGGACAGCGCGGCGGCTCTCCTCAACTCCCCACGAACATTTCCTTCTCGGTGACAAGGGCTGGAGTTGGTTATGTTTGGTCCACCTTGGACTCTGCTCTCATGTCGGCCACGATGAATCCTGGTGGGGTGGGGTAGCTGCGCGCATCTCTCTTGCTTGCTCTATTACGTTCGAGGATATTTGGAAAATCTTGTACTGGCCAGGAGATGACGACGATTTGAGCCTGAAGACAATGAAACTGACGATTACGTCTCTTTTTCATCCGTCGCCGCCCGAGACGTCAGTTTCGAGGGCACGGCGCGCGGAACAGGCAATCCAGAGACCACCGTATTGATATCGACGCCATCGTCTGTTTCTTTGGAGTTCTCGTCCGATTCGTCCTCGTCCAGTGATCTATCAACCACGGCGCTATCCATTGTGTCGCAGACTTCTATCAGCGCATCACTCTTGGACTTTCTAGATGACGAAGAAGAAATTCGTGGAGAACCTCCTATCGGTGGGCCTCCCAGAACAAAACGGGGTGGTTGTCCTCGTGCGTAACTGTTGCCCCCTACTCCTTTGATTTTAACGCCGTCAAATGTAGTCTTTTCAAAGGTCGATGCTCGTCAGCGATTGGGAAAACTTTGAAGTAGCAACAGCACGTGTCCGCGTTCTTGAATACTAGGTGTGAAGACAAGTAGTTATAAAGGGGTACACTAGACGGACTAATTAAAGTTGGACTCGATAATTCGGTCAAAGAGTACAAGTATTTCTACGAAACGCTCATCATTGGATCATCTTTTTCTACCCACTGATTTTGACCATCGAGCTCCAAGTATCGCCCTTTGACATATGAATCGAGGTGAAAGCCAGCGATACCATATTCTCGAAGAGTGCAAATGTTCAGAAGGCCTTCCGGATTTCGATAGTTCTTCTCTACGATCTGGTCGAGCCCCTTATTGGCATCTCTCTCCATGTTTTCCCGCTTTTCACTAGACTTGAGCTCAATCAGGACAGCCGTACGCTTCCTTCTATGACGCAGACGAATGTCGACGAAGCCACTACCAGTTCGAGGTTCAATAGAGACCTCCCAGCCTTTCGCTCTAGTGGATAGCATGAGGCCCAAAAAGAAAACATGGTAGATTTTCTCCGGAGTTTTGTTACTGACGGCACCTCGCGCCTTGCCGACTAGCTTTGGATCGAGGTGTTGCTGCATAAAATTTGGCCACTTCGCCGTAAAGTCTCTTATGGGACCCTCCACGCACGTCTTGAGAACAAGGTCCGAGGCCTGGGGTTCTACAGCGCCGGTGATCCATCTAGCCCAGTCCGTCATGACTTCCGGATTTTGTATTTTAACTCGACCATTGCCCTTGGCAGAGATCAGAACAAAGAGAACTATTGGATAGAAATAACATACTGTCATGGTCAGGTAGCCGGCATAGTACAACAAAGTCAACGTCGCATCTTTACATAACGTCGAGCTAAACCATTCCAGCGTGAATACAGGACCACAGTGGACTAAGTTATAGAAGTGGCCGCACCTGGTAAAAGTGACATCTTCCATAAGGACAAACTCGATTTCCGCCCCGGTCAGAAGAACTTCAATGACATCGAAATCATCGTCTGGAAACGGTTTGCTTAATAGAGGGTATTCGCCTATAGTGTCGCTAAGTTAATTAAAAGAACATTCGTGGTTGGCAAACCTGTTGCGACCCAAAAATTCTTGATTTCGGACGTCTCAAGTGCAGACATGACCGATACGGGATTGTACACACTGATGTCGCCGGCAGCAGTGTAGGAGTTATAATGAGCTCTAAGGTCTCCGATCTCCAGGCTACTCTACAAAAGGGGTGAAAATCATCCAATCCACACTGGGATGGTCAACTCACGTTGACCAACGTTTTCAATTTAATGACTTCGGGTTCCGTGAACATCAACATGCCAGTAAAAGGGGAGTTCTTTGTGTGTAGAGCATGCGGCTGAGTAATGATTAGGAGGCGCCGCACCTTGGCAGATTAAAGCGACGCACCTGAAGATTGTTCAAACCAGAATACCACCCAGATTTTGCCATCGGGGTAACACCAACCAAAACCGCATATTCTAGGCTTTCATTCAACTAAGTAAATTTACTGTTGTATGTTCCGCAATGGAATTTAATCATGATTACCTTCAAGAGATTAGGAAGTACACCACGCCCGAAAAAAACATTGGCCTGGAATACTTGTCCTCAACTCCAACCGTGATAGAGAGGGATGTGGAGAACGCACATCATTGAAATAGCCATGTTCATAAGCACGATTATTTGGCGCCTCATATTCGTCAATCAGCACAATAACATTCTGACGGAATTTATCGGCGAGAAAAAGGGTCAGTTTATACAAGCTCCTCATCAATTCGTCCTTCGTAGCTGTCATGTTAATAATAGATTCAAAATATCTCCTTTGCGAGGGCCTAAGAGACTGCACGAGGCAATCTTCCCACTTCGCGTAGAGTTCGGAAACTAAGTCGCTGAAGGTCGAAAGCATTCCCTCCCAAGAGTCGCCGGGGTGAGATTCTGCTACGCGTAAACGAGTTGTCTGAAAATTTTGGAGGGAAGATACATGAACTTTGAAGTCACAGAAAATGACTGGATACTTTCCCATGTGTTCCGTGCAGATATCCTGTCTCCGCGCAATATCTAGCCCTGCAAAAAGCAGACGCGGATCGGGATCACCATCGCGAGGGACTCGGAAAAAAGAACTGGTCGAAAAGCTTTAGTACAGAGAGTCGATATAAGCCAACGTGATTACTTGAGCATTTGCAGCATAGTGGACTTCCCACAACGTCCGGGTCGAAGAACAAGATCAACACGGCCATTCAGGCGGCCACCGTCGACGATCTTTTCGATAAGCTTCGTTTTGTCAACGAGATAGGGGCCCAGTTCCTTTCGCATCTTCGGGAAGAAGTTGGAACACATACTGTGCAGGGCACCGTTGCTGTAATCCATACTTGTAAAAAGGCTCAATGAGAGTACGGATTAAAGCTGGTTCGGCACGTAGCAGGTCCTGCGGCACACGTCGTTTATACCTAGAAGATGTACCTTTGCGATAGAAAGTTTCTGTCACTGTCACATTCAAGTCGTTTTTCCTTGCAAAATGGTAAGTATATCCTTCCTGACTTTTGCTAAAGCTCAACAAACATAGCTTCGCCGGCAAATTCGAGAAAGACGGCAATATGTTTACGCCAAATCGCTAGAAGCTCAGGAAAGGCAAACATATGAGCGGAAGCAACAACTAAAAGATGCTCTTGCGACGGGGAAACCGTTACCCCCAGAACTCAAAAAACAGGCAGCGGCTCTAGGGAATGACTTGATTTTTGACGAGGCACAAGCAGGTCTGTGTTTTATGTTTCCATTTAATCGCGTTTGTTAACCCAAGTCGTCCAGAGCCAACATCACATATTGATAATGAATATTCTCGTGCCGGAGTGCAAGACCCCAAAATCGTAATAACAACCTCGAGAGATCCTAGTTCAAAGTTACTGCAATTTACAAAAGTGATTGACGTCCGTTTTCAAGCCATTCATTGCTAATCTGTGTCTAAGGAAATGCGACTTGTCTTTCCCAATTCTCACCGCATCAATCGCGGTAATTATGTAGTGAAAGAACTTGCAGAGGCGTGCAGAGCGAACGATGTTACTGATTTGATTGTATTGCATGAGCATCGGGGCGTCCCAGGTTCGCACTCTTACCTTCGCGTTCTTTTTCCACTCACTGACAGTCATACTATCCTATAGATGCGATGATTGTCTCGCACTTCCCACATGGTCCCACAGTCTACTTCACGCTCAGCAATGTCCTGCTGCGACACGATATAGGAAATTACAAAGATTCGACTGTATCTGAACAGTACCCTCATTTGATTTTTGAAAATTTCAGTTCAAAACTCGGCGGACGAATGAGAGACGTTCTAAAATATCTCTTCCCGGTACCAAAAGAAGACAGTAAACGTGTAATGACATTTGCTAATGAGAACGATTTCATATCATTTCGGTACGTGTTGCGTTCATTGGGAGGGCGATCGGGAGTTCATAGTTTTGTTCCAGCCATCATGTATTTGTAAAGACACCCCCAAGGGACGTTCAACTTGCAGAGGTTGGTCCGCGGTTCGAGCTGAAACGTGAGCTTTCAAACTCACTCCTCGGTCTCTGTCTGTGTGTGCTGACCATTCGTAGCTTATGAAATTCGGCTGGGAACGATAGAACAAACAGAGGCTGACCGAGAATGGGTCTTGTCGCATTATTCACGAACAGCGAAGAAGCGCAACCTGCTTGCAAGTGGGTTTTCAAGACCCAATGCAGAGGCTACACAACGGTCGGAACGGCCATCGAAAAAGGCAAAGCGGTGATACTTCGTGCATGATTTGGCACCATAATCAAAACTATCTTATTGGAGTTGCTACATTGTGTCATCTGGTCTAATCGACTGCAAGATGCTGGTCCAGTTCAGCAAAGTTTTCAAAGAATGAGGTGAAAAGGTCAATTGCATGTTGAACGTCACTGGGAACCCTGCCGTCTCGCGAATGGAATGCATGGACAACATGGCATTCCCGACGTCCACTGTGCGGATACCAAGCTTTGATAGCATAGGGCCGACGGTTGACCCGCATGGCCTAAGCATGTTATTTAATACATTTATTCCAATAAAAAAAAACCTGCTCACATATCATTCCTCACTTCAAACTCTTGCACTTGACCACCTTTCTTTGCTACGAGCTGCCTCACGATGAATGAGCCTATTGCATCACTCGCATAGCGCTGTTTCGCGTTCGTCTTGATTATAATCCCATGATTCATCAGGGGTCTGTGGTTGATTTCGTGCTTGGAGGTGTAGTTTGGATGAACTGCATGTCCCATATCCGCGGATATAAGGAACGAGCGAGCAGTGCTCTGCGCCGCGGTCGACGGCGTGGGGGACAGTCGGTCTAGGAGTGTTGGGATGATGCTAGACTCGGCGCCTGTCGTAGAAACGCTCCCGATTTCTTCATGATTAAACAAAGCAATGACGTTAACGTTGCCATTGTCATTGGGGGATGGTGCGTATTGTGTGATGGCTTCTACAGCGCAAAAGCTTGAAGAAGTCAAATCGCCAGTCACGATATCGAAGGGATCTGGGCTTACGATGACACAAGGTTGTCCATGCGAGGACTGAAGATGAATTCGTTATTGATTCCACCGAGAGTTGCGGGTTGTGTGTCATAAAGCGATCTGCCAGTGACTTTTGAATGGGATGGAGATTGTGAAGACAACCAAACAGCTTACAGCTCAAAATCAGTGAATCTCTTGAGGCGATATCGAGTGCTCGTTCGCAAGAAGGCTAAGAAGTGCAAGATGATGATTCTCTCGAACGCTAGATGGACTTCCGGCTTCCCTCTCACTGGTATCCTTCTTCCCGTTCAACTCTTTCTCTAGCAAGCCGAGGATTGGGACAAATTCTGTTTCTTTATTGAACACAAATTTCTCGTTGACATCCCTGTCCACTGGTTGTATCATCAGCGAGTGTTTTCCCGTAATATTCTAGTCTTACGATGTATGGCCAAGGTAGGAATACGCAAGATGGGTCTTTCAACATTCACGAGCTTGGACGAGAAGTTTCCTTTACCATCGGCGACAATGATTCTACCTGCGATGGAGAGATCGCGATCGAACCAAGAGTGCCAAATGCCTCCACCATAGGTTTCGACGCCTACTTGTATATACCCGGATTTGCTCCTCTTCGAGATCGGTCGTACCTGTGGCAGAGACAATCATAAGCTTTGTGCAGAAGATCCGGCATTAGTCTATTACTCGGAGGTTTGGGCTATCGACGTGGGCCGCGACGATGCTCAGACCGGTACCATGATGCCATTGGGGAGGAAGCGTAAACGCTACTAGGGAAGCTTGGTTCCTTTGAATGGACTCGGATTAAATGATATAGTGTTCGGGTACTAGAAACACAATACCTAGTGAAGTAGTATTTTCCACCTGCCTGAATCTCCCATCCGTCCTTTTCTTTGATCTAAGGCAATCGATTAAATGTGTGCTAGATATTGATGTTAGTGATAGCTGGCTGTACCTTGCGAAAACCAGCGGCCTCTAGACGCACAACGGCATTGTGTACAGCGTGAAAAGGAGTTGGAGACGCGTTGACGAACTTGAGAAAGCGCGAAGCAGCTTCCGGGGCGGATGAGGTGGGACTCATCTTCATTGCACGTGCGCTTTTTCTGGCCGCGATGGTGCAGAGCTATCTCCGCCACGGCCCTACTCAGGTAAGTAAGCCCTTATCCGCTTCTTCCATCTCTCTAATATATCTGTTAGGCCTTTGGAATCATCTGTAGCTCAGCTTCCAACTCTCAATATGACGCCAAAATTGCCTATGTCCCTGCATTGGAAGATATTCTGGTATGGGACGTAAAAAAAGGACAACTGGTACGCAAATACCCCATTCATCACGACACATCTGATAATTGAGTCCAGCTGGCAATGTGGCACGAAACAGGCCACAGAGCTGAAGTCACTTGCGTGGTTCAGGCACCTCAAAAAGATATTTTTGCTGTTGGCTATGCGGACGGTTCTATTCGCCTATGGAGTGCCAGCGCAACCTCCGTTTTAACGACCTTCAATGGTCATAAGAAAGCCATCACTGTTCTTGCGTTTGACGAACGAGGGACGAGATTAGCTTCTGGGTCGCAAGACACAGATATCATACTGTGGGATGTTGTGGCCGAAGCAGGGATTTGCAGGTACCGTGCTCATCATGTCCATGCGCGTGTTCTAACCATATATATGTAGGCTTCACGGTCATCGTGACCAACTAACCGCTATTCGTTTTCTAAAAAATGCTGATGATCTACCTTCTACCTCAAAAGCTTCCACCTTGGGATTCCTTCTTACGACTTCCAAAGACACATTCATGAAGCTGTGGGATCTGTCTACTCAGCATTGTATTCAAACGCTTGTAGCCCATCGTTCAGATATTTGGGCAATGGACATCCATCACGGACATGACCTGATATTCACTGGCAGCGGAGAAGGCGAATTGAAAGCTTGGAAAATTGACCAAGAAGCACTAAGCCATGGTCTTAGGGAAACGGAGACTGGCGAGGTATGTTGTTGCAGATTAGACCTTGCACTTCATCAACCTCAAGTGATACTTGTTAGGTGGCTAAAATGATCCTACCGACAACTGCCTTTCCCTTGTTATCCCATAACAGAGTTTCTCAGATCACCTTTCATCCTACTCAGCCTTATCTCGCGATTCAGTCTCAGGAGCGGTCTGTTGAGATATTCCGAATACGAACAGAGGAAGAGGTTCGGAAAAAGCAAGCAAGGCGCAAGAAACGCGCTAAGGAAAAACGGGAACGGGAAGTACAAGCTACAGACGATGCAAATGAAAACGAAACCATAGAAGATGAGATCTCACTCGTAGATCTTTTCACTCCGCACGTCGTTGTGCGCGCAAAGGGAAAGATACGCTCCTTTAGCTTTGACTCTCAGGATGCCGGCGTCAAAGGTGGCATTCAGGTATGTGTTTCCCCAGTATCATCTCCGCCTCATTTAACTTATTGCTTACAGATTCTGCTAGCATTGTCCAACAATGCATTGGAAGTCTATAGTGTTCCCCCAACAAAAAAATCAAAAGAGGAACCTCTAGAAGCATCTCGCATATACTCCGTGGACCTTCCAGGACATCGAACGGATGTGAGAGCCCTATGTTTAAGCTCAGATGATCAACTGTTAGCCTCTGCGTCGAACGGTAGGTATTCAGCATTCAGATCGGATATCCTGTTAATTGTTTTTCGGTTAGGCCAATTAAAGGTCTGGAATATGAAATCATTGGCTTGTATTCGCACCATGGAGTGCGGTTATGCCGTATGCAGCACATTTCTTCCTGGGGACCGCCATGTAAGAATTTTGAACTCAACCCCATTTGTCATCTCAAGTCTCCTAGATTGCTGTGGGCACGAAGTCCGGAGAGATTCTCATATACGACATCGCGTCGTCATCTCTCGTAGAAACCATCAAAGCCCATACTGGTACGGTGTGGTCTGTACACATCCGAGCAGATGGGGAAGCAATGGTCAGCGGGAGCGCAGATAAAGATGTAAAATTCTGGCAGTTTGAATACAACGACGACAATGGCGTAAGTGAACTTACGGCCAATCTTATGATTGCTAATGATAACTCTAGGCACGGGATGGGAAGACACTTTCCCTTGTCCATATGCGCACTCTGAAGATGTCTGACGACGTGCTGGCCGTACGATACAGTCCAAACAACAAAATATTAGCCGTGGCACTATTAGACTCTACCGTCAAAGTCTTTTACCAAGATTCCTTAAAATTCTTCCTTTCATTATATGGGCATAAGGTTGGTATCATTTGTTTTCATCATGAGCATCATCGTTTACTCTTTTAAAGCTCCCTGTCTTATCCATGGACATATCTGATGACTCCAAATTGATCGTTACAAGTTCGGCGGACAAAAATGTCAAGATATGGGGTTTGGATTTTGGCGATTGCCATAAATCGATTTTCGCCCATGAAGAGAGTGTAATGCAGGTTGCATTCGAAAAAGGATCACATTATTTTTGGACTGTAGGAAAGGACAAAATGGTCAAATATTGGGATGGAGACAAGGTACAGTTCATGACGATTTCAATGCAACTATGTTCAAATCGCTTCGTAGTTTGAAAATATCCAGAAGCTTGACGGCCACCACAGCGAAGTATGGGCATTGGCATTAAGCCATCACGGCAAGTTCGTAGTCACTGGGTCTCACGACAAATCTATCCGCGTCTGGGAGAAGTTGGATGAGCCGGTGCGTCCGTCTGTCAAAATCGGGAGTTGTGCACGCATCTAAAGTTATTGTAGCTATTCCTAGAGGAGGAGCGCGAGCGCGAGCTGGAAGCTCTCTACGAAGGCCAAATCGCCGATTCTCTGAACCGAAATGATGCCCCCATTGGCAGTGGAGCAGGAGAGGGCGCAACACCAGGCGATATCAGCGGCTCAAGCAGAGTCCACGGGTGTCTCGAAGCAAACAACAGAGACGTTGATGGCCGGTGAAAGGATTATCGAGGCTCTTGAGCTCGCTGACTAACGAACGCAAAGCATTTGCCGATTATGAAGAGGCGATGGCCAAACTTGACAAGAACGACGCAATGCGGCTGCAGGCCCCACCTCGGAATCCTATTTTGGCCGCATATAACCTGGAACCTGAAGCATATGTTCTTAGTGTTGTAAACAAGGTGCCCTAGCACTGCACTCCACGATGCATTGCTCGTGCTTCCATTCCAAAAAGTCGTTTCCCTAATGATATATCCTTGATATCTGGACACAAAAGGTGAGCACTCCTTTGTTAATGTATTTTTCGAAAGCTTCATTTCCTATTAGCAATGGAACATTATACTCGTATCACGCATAATATTTTTCTTACTTCGAACTCATCATCATCAAATCGTGGCGAACCGTATTATGAGGACATCCTTGGTCACCCTGCGCAAACACCTCCGCAGTGCATTGCAAAGCCAGAAGGAAGTCATGGGCTACAATCTAGCTGCTTTGCAATACTTGCGAAGAAAAGACGAATCGAATCGTACTGCGCAATTCCACGAAGAAGCCATTGACGAGGAAGCCGCTCGTGCCCGCATAACGGAGGGCAAAAAACGAAAAAGGGTCAATCTCAAATCATGACCAGTATAGTTATATCTAACGTCCATAGTATTACATGTTGTAGTGTTACAAATCGATAGTGGCCTTCAAATTAGTTTCACGTTCGCGGTCCCCATATATCCTCGAACCTAGACAAGATTCGTATAAGACAAAGATATGGAATAAAGTAATCGTCGAACCAGGATTCCGTTGGCGGGTCCAAGCACGGTCGATAAAGAACGTCGCCTTCTCCAACATCAAGATTATCGAATAATAAAGTGAAGGGCTTTCTAGTTAGATCGATATGACTGGTTCCAGGCTTGCATCCAGCGCATGAATCGACAACTCGAACATAGACACAAATATTGGGTTTACTGCAGACTGAAGAGACAATCTGGAGAACAGAAAGCAGACATGATTTAATACTTGCGTTCTATGAAAGAAAGGCACTTGGGACGCGTGATCCAATCACGCTGGGTAGTAGCACAAGTGAAAGATTCATCCTGTCGCAGTAAGCTCGAGAAAACGCTCAGCACTTTGGGCGTTGCAAAATACCGATGGGCTCCAGGACGTTTGCGACCAGCAGCTTGGATTTTTCAAGTCTTCACCAGAGTACCTTTTCGTAATCAGCTCCATGGGGTTGTCAAATAGGCTCGCTGAATACCAGGTGGCCACGCCCTTTTGAAACTGTCCATATGGCTTCAATAGCTTGAAGATGCTTTCGATTACGCCGGTAATATGCCCAGAAACGGGCCCTTTCTTTTCACTTTGCGACGAATCACTGTTTTGCGGTTTGTTGTGCCTTTTTTCGTAGTTTTTAGCTGCGTTTGTTACGTTGATAGATTGCCATCCGTCGCGGGGGTCGAAAGAGTACGAGTCGCCAAGTGAATGCGTTTGAGTGTACCTGCTCTTGTGGAGGGCACGCGATTTAGACGAGAGATCGGCGGCGACAAGGAGCGGGAGAAAGAGTGTAAAGAGCGACAGCACGATAGGGTAAAGTCGGTGAAAGCTAGTCATGATGATGGAGAAGTTAAAAGAACGCGCGCCTTGTATTAGGTCAGACGACTTGTTTACTGCACTCAACACGTATATCAATAGGGGTCCCGCGCGCCATCTGGGACATATTTTTTCGCAGACAGCCTTAGATGGCATCGCAAGGTGGATTTTTATGTGAAGCATTGTACATCGTAATTTTAGTAAGCGGATGCGATTCTACAAAGTCTTCAAGAGAGCCGTCTAGTTCTGAATTCGACGGACCCAATATTAGAAACAAACTTTCAGATGATGTTCTTCGTAATGCTAAGATAATAATACATACCTGCATGACTGAATGCTGATTACAGCACATGTGCTACCTTGCTTTCTAAGCGGGGTGAGTGCGAGAGAATGAGCGATCCTTTTCTGCGATCCCACGACACATCACTCAGCTCGTTCAACAACAATGCCTAGTGGTAACAAGTTTGGGTTAAGCGGAACTGACCTTTTACATGGAGATGACCAGAGCACCGCTGCGGGTTCTGAGATCGCTCCATCCATCTCTGTCACCACAAGTAACTCTTCTCTAGCCACAGCCGCAGTCATACATTGACCATAGCTTGAATAACTGTCTAGCATTCCGCAGTGCGCAGGGGCTCAGCCTGACAGATGGGAAGATCGACCTTCGCAACCCGCCTCTTCACGTCTATTCCCGATATACACAGCAGATCAGTACTCGCGCCGAAAAAATATTAAGTCGTATTAACGTAAGTCCTGCAAACTTAAATGCTTTTTGTAATCACTTTGACGCCGTGTCAAGCACGGTCATGCCATCACTTATGCTTCCGGGCTTGCAGCTTGCTATTCTGTAGGTGCACCACTGAACAGCGGTGAAAAAGTCATATTGATCGAAATCAGGCACTCGCTTTCTTCCAGCCAAAGCGCGTTGCTATCAAAGAAGGTTACCACGGCTGTCATCAGAGTCCTTAATCTTTACAAAAAACTTATCGGGTCCAACTGTTGAAATAATCGACCTAGATGATGAATATAAGCCAGGTGACCTTTGCTGGTTGGAGACGCCTCTCAATCCTACGGGAGAATCGAGGTAAACTCCATAGGCATTAATTGAGATCGTACCAACTGCCATTTCGTTAGGAATATTCAACATTATGCAGAAAGGGTATGTCCTAATCCAAACTTTTTAGAAGAGCTTCTAATTAAAGATACCAGATCCACAAAGTAGGGGGGAAATTGCTGATCGACGCCACTTTTGGCCCTCCCCCTCTACAATATCCCTTCAAGTGGGGTGCTGATTGGTATTTTCAATCCTCATTTATGCATATTTACCCTCTAAAGTGCGCAATAGTATCATGCATTCTGGTATGCGCATCTCAGCACAGTATCTCATTGAGCTTCAACATTTCCTGATCAAGGTTCAAAATATTTCGGTGGTCACTCGGACTTACTTTGTGGTATTCTTGTCGTAAAAACTGAAGAAGAGTGGTACGGCGTGAGTTATTCTACTCTTCTAGCAGTTAATCTGCGTCATTCATTTCCCGATCCAAGTTACATCACAACCGAACATATATGGGCACTATGATGGGATCATTAGAAGCATGGCTTCTGTTGCGTTCATTGCGTACCTTGCATTTAAGGGTTCCTCGCCAATCTGCGACGGCAACCGCCCTTGCGAATTGGCTCAACCAAATTTCCAATACTCCAAAAGGCCTGTCATACGATGGGGTGCCAGGTGGGATAATCACCAAGGTTTGGCACTCCTCACTTCAGGGCAGGGACGCAAGTGGATTTGAACCAAGCAAGCAAATGGAAGGCGGGTGGAACGCGACGTTCTCAATCATGGTGGGTATTTTCTCTCACGTTGATGGCATTTCTGATGATAGGATTAGCTTAACACACCGGAGCTAGCAAGCAAATTACCATACCTCCTTCATAACTTCATCGTATGCTTCGCGTTATTGATTATATGCGAATAGTTTGTTCATCGTTTGAGCAGCCCGCAACCAGCCTAGGTGGTGTCGAGTCTCTTATGGAATACCGCCGGCAAAGCGATCCACACGCCGATCCCAAACTTCTTCGCCTGAGCATAGGAGTTGAGGAACTAGAGGACTTGAAGTCTGATTTACGTCAGGGGTTACAGCAACTTGCTCAGGTGAGTGAACATATGTCGGTAAACAAGGAAGAAGCTAATGACTCATTACCAGGCCAAAGCTAAGCTTTGAAGTGATATCGTGCAAATATATCCAGAATATTCCCTCTTTTTGGTTAGATAAATAACATTAGCCTCAGCAGGCAGTGCTAAAAATCATCTACTTTTGTTATGGTAGAATTCCAAAAAAGCAGTTTTGTCCTCCCATCCCATATTAGTCCTCTTCAGTTTACCAAGTTGTGCGATCAACGCTGCTGATGCTTCCGCCAATTCATCCTCGACATTGCCAGAAATAACATCGCTCAGCATGAATAGCGGTGAACTGGGGGATTCAGCAGGAGCTAGGAGGCGAATTTGAAGGTCAATGGGCTTCAGCGCCGTAGCTAGCCCAAACAAATGCGGTAAGGGATTCAAGAAAGAATTCGGTATACAGTGCGCTGCAGAGGGAGCGAATGTGCTAGGAGGCTCGTATCTACAATAAGGAGAGTAAGGTCACTTAAAGGTAGCCTTGCAAGCTCGAGAAACTTACCTAACACACATAACAAATACTTGATATTCCTTGACTGGTATATTTCGACGGAACACCGGGGAGAATCGTAGTAAACCTCGGCCATTGCTTGTAGTACATTCTGGAAGCACAACAATTGGCCGATTGGCCCTTTTTCTGATATCATTCAACGAAGATGTTGTCCGGCCCCCATTAGATCGGGGAACATTGTCCGGTCATGGAGATGATGGATAGTAAAGATAGTTCCTTGAAAGCTGGTAATAGGTATCCGTGATCTTGGTGTATTTGCGGTAGTGTGCTGAACGACTGGTCTCCTGCGGCCACTTGGAGCTTGATTTGTATCCGAAGCATCACTCGTTGCGGGAAATTCTAGGTTATTAGGTATCGGGCGGACAAATATGGGATTAAACCTGCGTAACATGTCAAGGCACGAAGTTTTAGAAAGTGTAGATTTCTCATTACCGGACTGCCAGCCAGACAAGCTCTATCCAAGAAACCCAATTCGTGACAATTACATCGCCCTGCTCTTGGATTCCATGTTGGCTTAGCGGTACATCACGGCTTTTAGTTTATCTCAATATCCAGTGTAGTGTTCGAACACTTGTTACGTACTTGCGTTTTCTTTGTATGTGTTCTTCCGAAATCCAGAGCAAACCTAAGGACAAGCAGAGCTGCGCGTCCTAGAATAGCAGTCAATAGATGACTGATGGAAGCGATGTAAAACAGGTATGGGTATCTGTTTCAATGGGTAAACGTGAAGTTTTGGTTTGATGGAATTAACACACCAAGCATGTGCAGAACCCGGGCACAAGCACGACGTATACGACCAATAGGACGAGAATAAGAGCAGTTCTAACCGTGGCTAGAACATATCTCAGAGGAAGCAGTAAGCCAGCTAGGGCATCTGTGCTGGGAGGAAGTGGTGTCAAGAAAGGCTAAAGAGTTGAGTGCACACGGTCAGACAGGATAACAACCGATGTACCTGTATCCCTGTTCCAGAATCCTGAAATGGAACGTATATCTCGTAAGTATACAGGGATGAAGCTTTGAGGTGCTTACTCGGTATGCGCTGAACTTCTCCATCTTGAACTCAGGTAAAACACGTGACAGATCATCAAGCTTCGAGCCAGAGTGCCGTCAGCGACCGGATGCCTTCCAGGGTAGCGGATACATGGTCCCTCGTGAAGCGCCTTGGAGTCTCTGGTCTTCGCAAGTATCACCGTCTCCCCGTCTCTTACAAAGTGCGTTCCGAGTGTTTATTGTTGTACTTGTGACATATACTTCGTTCATAGGTGTTCGTCTGGGCTACGATACTTTTCTATGCTTTTCTGGGTAAGCATGAAATACTGTATATACTTTTTGCACCATCTTTATAAATTACCAGCGGTCTTTGTAATCATCGCCACACCGAGCCGCATCGTTCACTTCCTGTACGACATGGCGGAGAAACTTGCGGCTACGCAATATGGCTGGCTCATATTTTTCATTACATCAGGTATGCAGGCAGAACATCTTATCCTTCTACACGTAGTTCATTACTCTGCTTCAGTGATAGTCTCATTCCCACCACTCATTGGCCATACCACGGTCGTTACACTTTGTGGATTCGCGTTTGGAATGAAAGGTTTTTGGATCGCTGCTCCTGGGGCCCTGTTTGGAGCAGCGATTGTGTTCGTCCTTTTACGATTTTTCCTTGATCAGAGGCTCCGCCAGTGGTCGGCAAACCATAAGAAATGGAAAGGATTGGAAGAAGTCGTGGTATGTTTTTTGAGTCCATGATTATTTATGGCTGTCACAACTCAAGGCATGCACATAGCGTGCAAAGGGCCTACCTCTCATAATACTCATACGTGTATCCCCATTTCCCCCATGGGCGTATTCAAACTCATTATTCCCAGTCAGTATATGCATAACTTTTTCGTTAAAGCAAGACGAATCTCAAACGGCACTGCATTAGTCGATTGACTCTGTGAAACTATGGCAGTTCGTGGTAGCTACACTATTCATTTTTCCGAGGGTTCTACTGCAAGTGTTCATTGGTTCACGAATTGCCGCGTTGTCTGACAGAAACACACGAAAAATGGACACATGTAAGGACAATGAAGCCATTCAATGCGCTGCTAATAATATATTACAGACACGATGGTGATAAACGCGTTTCTTGTAGTCGGTGGGATTATACTATCAGTACTTTCCGGCTGGTTCGTCCACTCCCCACTTCCTATACAGCTTCTCTGATCATACAGAAGGGTCATTTACTCTCTCGTTCAGAAACATGTACGCCACTTTGAAGAAGTTCCTTCTGGTATAGATGAACTAGATTCCGAGGCACTGGACGATGACGAAGCAGTACCATTCTTAGATGACAACCCGCGATAATATGATCCACAGTCCTGTTAGATAACAGAGAGGAGGTCCTACTCTACCCGGCCTGCTGTGCTAAGTTATTATGACTACTAATAATAATGTAGGAATAGCAAACTAAGGCTTGCACCAATGAGGAATAATAAAATAAATAACCGACTATCTTTTGCTCGTCTCTTCGCCTCTCGAAGTTGAACATTCCCCTTCTCGACCGTAGAAGAAGTTGCTATTGCATCCTCAAACAGCTGATCTGTCAGTTCAGTCTGTCGTGTCAGATGCGAAACCAGCTCCATTTGCAATGCGCTAATATCCATTAACCGTGACTCTGCCTGCTGAATAGATTCTAGGGTATCTTGGACGCTCTTTAGAATGTTGGCATTTTCTGTTTCGAATTGCATGATTTGAGATGCAGTCAACTCTATGTCTTCGTCTTCTTCGTCTGACTGTACAGTTTCAACATTGGCAGTGGACGTCGCCGCATGAGATGTTTGTTGCCCGATAGCACTGAATATGGTAGAGGAAGCTCCTCCTAACCATCCCCCACTCTCGCTTTTCGCGGGTATCGTAGTAGGCTCTGCCTCCTTGGAACCAACGCGAAGCATTTCATAGCCTGCACTAGACCCTAAAGTACGGGTCCTTTCCAACTGTCTCTTCACGCGTTCTTCTTGCATTTCCTTTTGAGCTTGGCTGGCCTCTGTGAGCCTGCGGCTCAGAAACCACGTCATGCTCGAATGATGAGCAGCAATGAAATCGGAAGATGCGGTTTCTTCGCCTTGAAGTATGCTTAGAGGTATAAATCGTGCCAGAGGGTTTTTACGTGATATAAGTTCAGCACGACCTGAAATACTTTGTCCATTGTGCGCACAAATGACATCAGCAGGCCACGTACGTTTCTCTAGTGCTTCCATTTCCTTAATGCGATCCGCACAGCGCGAGAATATTACACGCGCCTGGATGTCTATTTGATCCCTCTCTTCATTAGTGAGATAGCGTATGTTGGCCCATGCATCCTTTCCACCATCTAAATCAATATTTCTCGCAACACGTTGTGATAGCAGCGGTTCACGCGTCTCGACGTTCAAGTATGGTTTGCGAATGCTGGAAAGCATACGTGTCAATGTGTTAATGTGTGACAACTTGAACGTGAATTGTCAGAATCAGTCATGAGATTTTCCACTCATGTACTTACAACGTTGTATGCCTCCCTCAGGTAGCTCTTGCCCAATTGACCGAGATCATCTCGTGGAGGCTCCTCCCTCCTCCTAGTTTTTTTGCGTTTCACATCTATATTGTTCTCTCTTTCAAGTAGCAGTCTTCTTGAAATCAGGCGTCCGGTCAATGAAAGGCATGCTGCAGTGGTTGCTTGCGGTTCAGCGCTTCGCCGAGTAATGGAGCTAATGTATCACGTGATTCACTGTATATGTGGCAGTTCGTGCGCCGCCCACGATTTTTTTCTTCAACCGCGTTTCAGTTTCAAGGGCATCATGCTTCAACAATGCACAAAGATGCACGTCTGGGCGTGGCAGAAGGCAGTGTCCTTGTTTGAGGTGAATGGCGTCTTTTGCCACCGTCATTCGCCATAAGTTGCGACAAACAATTGCTCCAGCTTTTTATTTTATTTAGAAATACACCGCCGCTGTTCACTGCACGAATATTGAGATTATAGCTACATTACTAGCGTGTTGCAAAAAAGTAAAATATCTGTTTCATGCATTATGCATCATGTTTCGAATTTAAGTCAATCCGACTACACAGGCCTCGGTGGCCGTCGGAATCGACCAACGAGCATAAGACTATGCTATATGACCGATCCATGTCTAACGTCTAACGATGACGCGGACAGGGTTGTAGAGATTAGGATACGATTCCGAATTGATAATCCCTATAGAGCAAATAAACACAAAGTAAGGACACGCGTCTCCCAAGTCTAATCTATCATGGCAAACGCGGATGGGGGCGCATATAGGTTTGTGCTTCTGCAACAATTATGATCTCTATTAACACTGTTCTGTAGTTATTCACTGACTGTCTTCTCTCCAAGCGGCAAACTAGTCCAGATCGAGCATGCCTTAGCAGCCGTCGCACAAGGCACTACTAGCCTTGGAATAAAGGGTGAGCTGTTTTCTGTCTCGTTTCAGTCTGGTTGTTCAGTGCACACAGCCTCTAATGGTATTGTCATTGCAACGGAAAAGAAGTCTTCATCGATCCTCGTGGATGACTCCATGCTCGACAAGGTTGCCGTCGTGTGCCCAAATATTGGCATCGTCTATTCAGGGATGGGACCCGACTTCCGTGTTCTCATTGGTAAGGCGCGCAAGAGCGCCCAGGCGTACTGGAAAATGTATGGAGAGTACCCGCCCACACGTGTGTTAACACGAGAAATCGCAGCTGCGATGCAAGACGCAACCCAATCAGGGTAAAGGTGCATTTTCATGATGGCAAGCGTTTTCTTATGCATCGCTCAGTGGCGTTCGGCCATACGGTGTATCATTGTTAGTTGCAGGGTGGGATACAAACCTAGGTCCAACCCTTTACCAAGTAGACCCGTCTGGATCATTTTGGGCGTGGAAGGCCAGTGCGATAGGAAAAAATATGGTGAATGCTAAGACATTCCTTGAGAAGCGGTGAGATTGCGTGATTTAACACGAGCACAGACTAATAGGCTGTACTACGCAGCTACAATGATGATATCAGCCTGGAGGATGCCATACACACTGCCTTGCTGACGCTTAAGGAAGGTTTTGAAGGCCAAATGACGGAGAAGACCATTGAGATCGGGATCGTGACGGTACCATCCGCTACGGAACTGAGTGAGAAGAGACCCGGAGAACGACCTAGGCCAACTTTTAGGAAACTAACCGAGGAGGAAGTTCGTGATTATCTAGCTTTGTAGAACGATGTGGTACTGTAATTTCAATTGAAGCTATGAAAGGACTGATTTAGTTCTTGAGAAATGAAAGGACAAAGACCGATCAATCTAGCCAAGTTTTCGGGCAAGCGCTTTTCTGCTGATGGCCGCTCAACACGATAACACTCTTTGAGTTTAACAAAGTGAAGAGGCAGTTCACGCGTTGTGAACGGCAGTTCTACATATGGAAAACTACCTAAAGGACTAATCAGTTTCGAGGGGAACTATAATTATAACGCATGAACATCGTGTTGAAGACCCTGATCAAGTCCATTCAAGTCCATTTCGCACCAATGCCTGCCTTATCGGTACGTGTTAGGAAACCGCTTTTACGGCCCACCTGCCTAACACATAGTTCCACATTTTTTTTAACTTCCTAGATCAGAATAATGACTGTATCAAGGTAGCATTTTCGGAATGCCTTTCTGAATTTTTAGGCGCCTGAACGCATTTAAGAACGTGAATCGACACGGTTCAGTCACCCACCTCTCCAAATGACAACCGATCTAGACAGAGATACTACAGCTAGTGGAGCCACCTCGCGTGGATCGCCTATGCGACGACGCAATCCAGTAGCATGTCTGCCTTGTCGCAAACGAAAAATCAGGGTGCGCTCAACATTCCCTCTGTATATCGTAACTAAAGGCTTTTTACCATAGTGCAACGCCGGGGAGGGCGAGGTTTGCGACAAATGCCGTCCCTCGGGAAAGCCATGCGTCGTGCTTTCTGTGCTATGTGAGGACGTTATCCGTGCAAGGAATTACGAACCCGAGAACATGTCTATCGACGAGCTGCATAATCTAATTCGGCGACTCGTGCAGCAAGGCCATTTGAGTCATGCAGACGCTCCACAGACCTTCAACTATCAAACGTCAACTCCTACGCCGACGGATGTCAACCATACGTCCTTTCTACCAACCCCTCCTTTCCCGCCCGGTACGGCACAACCGTACAATATTATACATTCAAATCCCACTAGTCTTCATCAAGGCTATCCTATTCCCCACACTAATACTTCGCCGCATGCTCCGAACCCCTATTTCATCCCCGGTCACGGTAACCCCACGGCCATGGAGAATCATCCCAGGGCGCCTGTACCTAGCGCTAGTCCATTTAGCACACCTGCCTCTTTCACAAACCCTCTCACACCTCATGTGAGTTACGTGGCGCATCCTGGGCAAGGGTCTTTCGCGTTTGTAAACCAAGACCAAGCAGGACAAGCCAATCACCTGCCTTTGGGCTACGGTTTTGATGTTCAACAGATGGGTTACCCATGAGTCATGCGTTTCTCTCACTTCTAACAGGGCAGGTGATAAGGCTGGGAATTATTAGGACTACGAGTCTAGCTTATTGACACCGGGTTTTAGAGTCCACCGTAGGTATTGACATCGGTACATACGAAAGACCTTTTTCACGACGTCATTCTTCCGATACGTAGCGCGCAACGTCGAATATATTATTAACGGTTAATCGATTGTTAGCCGAAATTAAGCTCCGGCGCTACAAGCCAAGGGAACAGGCGAGCGGGGCGGAATCCGAGGAACTGAACGTTAGACGGCATTCAGTATAATTCGCGGTAGGAAGTCAGCGGCATATGGCGCTCTCGCTCGGTTCACTTTACAGCACAATTCATCACATGCATTATTACGTATCGGCTAAAATGGCCATCCTAACTTCTCTCCGAAATTCCAATGAACAGCCTTGACGGACGTGTACTCTTCCAGCGCATAGCTTCCGAGTTCTCTTCCTTATCACATTACAAAGGTTGGCATGGAACGTAAGATACGTGAGAGTTGACTAACCTATACCGGAATGCTTCTTGCCGCCGAAGGGCACGTTGTTATAAAGAAGATTGTATTGGTTGACCCAGACCTAAGATATGTTCACTACACGGGGATGAGGTCCAAATGATTGAACATACGGTGCCTGCCTCCAAAGCCGAGGACACACGCATGCATTGATTCGCATCACCTTTAATATGTCACTGTCAGCGCCAGTGGAGGTCAGACAGAGAAATTGTCAATCCTACTTGAGTGAACACCTGCGCCTAAACCGTAATTCGTATTGTTCGCGAGTTCAATGGCCTCTTCTTCATTGGTAAAGCGCCCCACGGAGAGCACGGGTCCAAAGATCTAGAATTTATTTAACTAGCGCCAGGCGGTCCGGAAGAGCCGCGTACCTCCTCCTGAACCTGACATTTCCCGATGACATCGCACTATCATGAGCGTCATGAGAAGAACGTCAACTTACTATCTTCATACTGGGTTTGATGTCGGTGAATACTGCAAAGTCATCCGGTTCTTAATTTGACCCTCTGATAGTGGGGCACCTGTGACGTACTCGTTGGATTCACAAAGTAACCTTTGCCCAATCTTTCCTCTCCACCCAATACAAGGGTCGCTCCTTCTGCCTTTCCTGCTTGAATATAGGACCGGACGCGATCATATTGCTGCTTGGAAATCTAGTTTCCGCTCAGAAACACGAGTGGGGAAATAATGGCATGTTGTTACCAGAGGACCACTGGCGACAGTGTCGTCAAAACCGTCGCCAAACTTCAGTGCTTTTGCTTTTGCTATAAGCAGTTCAAGAAACTTGTCATAAATTCTGTCTTGCACATAGACCCGTGAACCCGCTGTGCAGTCCTGGCCAGAATTGTAGCATATACCCAGAGCGGCCCAGTTTGCGGCTACGGACAATTGATTAGTAACGTACTACAGATGATCCGTCTGAAGCGTAGCGATGAACTATAATCATTCAGCGCGATGAATTCGGAATACCATCCTCGGGAGAACAATTGTGAAAGCGACTCCCAGAAGCCGCCGTGCAAATTTGGGACAGCAGATTGTTAGAACAAGAAGTTCTAATTGGCAGTTTCCTTTCAGACGCAAACTAACCTTGTTCGAGGTCTGCAGACTCAAATACTAGATGGGGAGACTTCCCTCCTAGCTCAAGCGAAATCTTCGAGGACATCAGAACCGAAGTCACACCGAATGTGTTTATACCTTTTTCAGGTTACTCTTCGAGGCAGCCTCCATAATCTTACGGCCGGTTATGGTGGAGCCCGTAAACGCGACTTTATCGACATCTGGGTGTGCTGCTAAGGCAGCACCTCCTACATTGCCATACGATGGGACAGTATTGATGACACCAGGCGGAAAGCTAGCACCGTTATCAACCAGAGGATTGAATGAAGACGACGCCACATACCCCGCTTCTACCACGAGCTCGGATAATTTCTTTTGAAAGCGTCAATAGGTGGCCCAATGCATAACTGATTCTCATACCAATGCCGTGAGAGGAGTCCATTCTGACGGCTTCATAACAATTGTACATCCTGTGGCCAAGGCAGGGGCGACTTTCCAAGCCCTAGATAGCGCGGGGGTAAAGCACAGACTCTAAAGGGTTCAAGGACGTTGATTACCACATCATGATGGGATAATTCCATGGTATGCTATGCCATGGGCCACCGTTCAGAAACAAAGCCAGATGGATTAATGTTACTTACATTTGGCCACATACACCAATAGGCTCATGCCGAGTAAATGCCAGTTTGACTTTATTGTCCACTTCGAGAGACTAAAAAGCGGCTTCAGAGGAGTATACCTTGAGATAGATGGATGCAGAAAGTCCATCCAAAATCTAATCCCAAATACCTACCTGGCCGGTGATCTTGTCTGCCCAGCCAGCATAATAGCGAAGACATTGCACACTGTCAGCGATATCGAAATCTCTGTTTTATAAGCGATCAGTATGACCTCCGCCCTGGCTTTGGTGCAACACTCACCTAGCTATTCGGACTGGTTTTCCATTATTGAGGGCCTCGAGTTCAGCTAGCTCTTGGGCATCCCTCTCAATTAAATCGGCAAGCTTGTTGATGAGTCTCGAGCGCTCGAATCCAGTAACATTCTTCCCCCAAGATGTTTTGAAGGCCTTCCGGGCCGCTGCGACGGCGATATCGATATCTTTTGCAGATGCTAATAAGCACTCGTAAAGTCAGCACCACGACTATCGCGTTGTTTCAGAATCAGACGTGCCTGCTACAACAGCACATAGGGTTTTCTCTGTAGCAGGGTCGATTAGGCTAAACCCATTTTATCATCAGATCATTCAAGTGAGGATAATTGTATAAACCTGATATGCTCTTGCGAGTCGCACGAAGGAACAAACTCGTTGTTAATAAACAGGCCTGTAGGCACGGTAATTTGTTTGTTACGCGGGGCGATGGTCACGATCGCTGAGGTCGTCATTGTCATTGGATCGCGATAAGCAGTGTGACTGTGACAGACGGGATGCGTGACATCGGAATATTCCGATACGTGCATTCCGCAAACACCCCATCACCCATCATCGACCAAAATGTTGTCTACTGCTGCTCGTTCTCTTGTTCGCAAGCGTGCATTCAACACCTCTGCTTTGAGGCGCTCAGAGCATGGCGATTATAAAGTACGTTTCTCTCTTTACTGAGAATGAACTAGATCTAACCTGTACGCAGCATTTCCCGTTCGATTTACCTACCCAGAAGAACAAAGGCATTTTCGGCCTGAAATTATTTCTCTTCATGGCATCTGGGTTTTCCATACCATTCATAGCTTCCGCATATCAGCTGTTCGTATCGTTGGTCGTTCAAAACTACCTGAATGCTAAACTCACTTGGGTTGCAGGAGGAAGGCCGCCGCATAGACGGCTATCGTCATTATTATCAATACCTATTGGTATAGGAACAGAGATATTTAATATGACATCAGATAATCTATCCATCCTCCGTTGCTAAAAGACTGTCGAAAGGGTTTCCCTTCACCTTTTTCTTTGGGTGTGCCCTGCAATCACAGTATGAAGAAAGAAACGGCGATTTTCCGAGAGTGTCCAGCGCCGAATGGCAGGCACGTATGACTGCATAAGAAGGTCTCTGATCTTCTGCGCTGGCAAGAACTTGATCATGCAACAAGACTGAGTTCAGGATCAAAACCGTTGACTGATTAATGTGGTTATAAAACAGACCTTGACAGCGCGTGGTTGGCCCAAACGCTTCCTTTTTAATATCAAACGACTGGCAACCCTGTGCGCGTAGCAACTCGACAAGCGTCGTAGTCGGCCGCAGTGCCAAGCTATTGAGCGTGATATATTTATCGTAAAACGGTCTTAATACGTTGTCGAAAAATGATTCCACGATTGCGAGCGAAGAACAGTCATGCATATACAGAACGCCAATTATTGATTTCACGAAATGCACTAGGATCTTTTTTGAACCTCTTGAGCCATAAGGGATAATAATGAAAGATCGACACACTTTGGGTGGTTCCGTGCCTCGCCAATATTGTTCTGTAGCCCTCTTTTCTTCTGCGGCTCGTTCATTTTCTTCACTTTGACGAGCGGTCAAGTTCTTGGAAAATGAATCTATAGATAACATGGTCTCCCGTGGTGCATAAAAGACATGGCCCGACAATCTGGACGCGACAGCTATAGCACCTAGGGTTGAATTTGAAACCATGGCAGCCTTGAGTAAAACTTAATGTATTGGATACCAATACACATATGTTATACGAACCTTCAACAGTGAGAGACCACCCGAAGATAGGTTGTGCTCTCGATGAAACACATATCGTCCAACGACTGGGATAGACTGAGTAATTGTGTTTGTGATAGGATACTTGAACACTCACGGAAATCAAGGATAGCATCACCAGCAAATTGAATAGCGCTCGAAATCGAGCTGTCTTGACGAACCTGTCGGGAGCCGTGGTAAGGATATGGTCATGAGCAATTATACGTTACTTCACAAGTGCATGCATTAAAAGATGGGGTCGTTCGAATTTGCAGTTGATAATGGTTTCAACCGATCGTATTACGCTGGCTTGAGAGGTGGATATGGAAATGTTTGGAGTTGAATGCACGACGTTCAAGACCTTAGTTTGCAAATCCGACCAACTAGCCACAGGCAAAGGAATATGGAGTTGCTTCGTAGCGTCAAATGCCGTTCTGATCCCTCCTGAGAGGTACGCAGCTCCTATTATCGCCTCCGTCACGTCTGCGATTGTCTACCTTGGCCGGCGGGTAAGGGAATTCTTAATTGCAACATGTTGTGTCCGAACCTTATCAGCTAACCAATGATAGTGGGCCTCTTTCGGGTTGGACTGTGTAACTTCCAAGTCTATAATTTGGACGTCTTAGCATATCGTCAAAAGCTTGCGTGACGACTTGCCCGACTGATTGCTCACAAGTAACGAATCGCTGGATTGGCTAACAGAGAAATTAGGTGGCATCCACTGTTTCGAAACAAACGGTCGCGAGTCCACAAAGGTCGGAAGGCCAACTTGAAGAGCACTTTGGGTCTGCGTTTTGTTATTGACCATGCGTTGCCTTGCATCATGGATGGCGCTCTCGCTTCTTGGTCCATTGGAGGAAATGATGTACACCGTGCTCAGAAACTTGAGGAACGCGTCGCCTACAGATATGGGAATGAAGCAAAAGAATTTCGCAACAATGGAATTGATGTACCTAACAATTCAAGTCGTTCGTAGTCAAACTCCATATCAGCTGAAGGGCAGGTAACGGCCATACTAAGGAGGCCATCTGATAATGCGTTATTGAATATAGTGGCATTCAATTCCTTTACTAGTAGCAGACTATCGATTTTATGGAGAACCGAAGGTAGAACAAATGCCGTCCGCAGAATACTGGTTAGCTCCAATCAACTGGTGTGACAATGCTTAAAAAAATAATGAAGTACCTAGCTGGTATGGTGAGTTTATTGCAGAGCTCAGGAATCAAATCTTTGTCATTGTTAGAAATGATAAATTTATATATTTATCACATACACTTGACAACCGTTTTCGAGCCCGAGGTCTGTGATGCTGGACTCAGATAATTGACATTATATTCGATAACAGATACTTCAATAATGGGTTGTGTATTGTTATGTAGCTCAGTAAAAGACTGGGACTTAGATTTGACGGCATCCAGTAGAGTACGCGAGGTAGATGTCCCCTGAAATAGACTTTAGACGCCAATAGTTTTGGCTTATAACTGAGCTCACCGAATCATCGCCGACTGAACTATGTGGCGTTAGATCTCGCCGCAACTTGACAACTTCAAACCGCCTGGTAAATTCCGCCCAGCGATCCTGAATGACGGCGTCTTGAATGTCTTGTTCAATAGTATCTGAGGTCACCGCATTGATAGGCACACCCCATAAGGCGACACTCTGCATAACCACCTCCCATGAGATCCATTCAAGGACAGATGGCATGTCTTGCATTTCAACCGCCGAAATGGGACAACTGTGCATGGGTGCGAAAAAATACAGCATGTCGTCCAAAGTGGAGATAAACGGCTTGTTCATTATAGTCCGACACACCCTTAATGTAAATAGACCAAGATTATGCAGTTGATCGTAGTTCAAGTTGACCGGCTCAGCGTTCAACAAACGTGTAGTGATGCGAATACCCTTGAAGAAAGAATTATACGGCTCGAATACAGGCAGAAGGCGTCGAGTGAGAATAAGCATTGGAGCGCAGGGTTTCATGGTAGATGCACAGTCAAGAGTGACAACGGTAGGATATAGTGTTTGCGATTCCGTTGAAGAATTTGACCAAAATTGAGGAGTCGCCCGAGAATAACGGCGAGTTCCACTCTTTCCCAGTGGTGACGCCAGGTTAGCATCGCCTGCAGCACTCTTGGTCGCGTGGCTAGTGCGATGGCGTTTAGACATAGATGACGATGTGGATGACCTGGCTGTTTGGTTTTGTTACTTTTACAGACGTCGCTATTCCAAAGTTTCTCTGAGGCTATGGCTCAAGACTTCTATCCACATATCCATCCTAACCAAGCTCATGTGTGAGCGACGATGAGCTTCAATAACAGTTTTATCGTGAACATTCTGGGAGAGAACCTAGAGCAAGATCAAAGTGCTCCGACTCCGCTGACCATCGCTCCTCGTAGACAAGCTCTTGCACCAGTGCCTTGCCTCATACAGCGCCTGCCTCCATGTAGTGCGTTTACAGACCATTTCATCTACTGTATTCTGACTATTACTCAAGGTTTCTTGCGCCGGGAAGCGGAGAGCAGTGTTAACCGTCTGGACCAAATGCGAAGCTCACCTCCACCAACAGGGGCTGAAAGTGAAGAACAAGCTGAAGTGGATGAACAAAGTCAAAGCGATCGGGATTCAATACCATCCTCTCCTACCTCTGCATCTTCAATAAAGTCCTTTTTTACGAGAACCTTGGGGAAACGAAACGAAGCTACGCCACATAAACCAATTCCTTGGAGAGAACCTCAAGCATGTCCTCGGTGTATAATCTTTTCTCTTCACGCGCTAATGAGTTCATGTTTAGCCCTTCGAAGTGTTCAGTGCCATTGAACGGAAGGATGTTGTTTACCTCATGGAAATACGGGATAGGGCATTTCTAGTACGGCGCGCATTTACGCTAATTACTTCACGTTGTTATTTATGTTCTATAGCTCCTCCTTCGGCGATCCGGCGATGTCACACCTTTGCTTCATGCAATGCGTATTGGTCAATCCCATCGCGACGTTGCGATCGTTTTGCTAGGTGCCTTTTCCCGCTATATCAACCATCTTCAAGATGAAGACATACCTAAACCGCAGACCAAGGCAATCTTACGTGCATTGCGTGCGGTTATTTCCTCTTACCAGTTAATATGGGCTAACTCCATCGAAGGGACGAATCTAAAGCTAGCAATTGATTTTGGCTTGGCAAAATCACAAGTGGAATTAACAGCATCCTTCATGCAAACTCTCATCATGAGTGAAGGGGATAAATGGGTTTGGGAACAAGTGACCTCAGTTTCACGTGCGTTGAAGGTAGATTCTTCAAGCAGACCAGTTCAAGAAGCTGAGGCGGCAGTCCGTCGGTTCGCGACGAGAGAACTAGGAAAGGCAGATCTTATTGCATCTTTAGAAGACTAGTAAGTATGAAAGTGTATGTTCCAGCCAGCTTCTCACGAACTCTTGCAGCGTAGCAAATGCAACTGCGTTGGTTGTCGAACATTGGGACCGTGACTACTCACTGACCATTCCTAAGCGATCTTGTATTGTTAGGCGCGTGGTTATTGGTGACAGAATCCTTCCGTGCGGAACACATTCCAGTATTTGTCGCGTTTATGTCCTTCTCAACCGTTTTCGCTCACCAGCTGCTATCCAGACTTACTTTTTCGCCCGCGACGATCGTGTATACAGAGCATTTGTAGACAACCTAGACAAGTACAAGAATGAAATTCAAAAATATGTCAACCGCCGGTTAAGATGGCAACTGAACGTTCTTCGGACCACTCTGGAAGGACGAACCGTTACGTACAGAGTGAGTGAAGGTATTTTGGTTGCACGTATTGCTTATCCTTGTTCCCAGCGGAAGATCGAGCTACTTAGCTCACAACTCGACGGATATGAGGGATCATAGCGATTTTTTCTCTCTGTTACTGAGTATTCGCTCGTATAAGGTGCCGCGCCGGCTAGAGCCCACACCCGGTCGCATGGCGTATCATCGAGCGAACATTAATCACCGAAGCCCAACCTCAAATCTTGTCTATAGTTACATGTTTGACCATTGCTGTCCTCGCTTTCGCATGTTTCCTTCATGGGAATGGGCAACATATTTCTTATGCACTACGTACCATATAACAATGCTCGTGTATCTAGAAGGATAGACGTAAATTATTTAACCAAATGAAGCCACCAACAATGACGAGGCTCATAGTAGCTGGCCCTAGTTCCAACTGGACGATGGTATAAATCCATAGGGTCGCCAGGGGAGGACACTATCATTTTGTCAGAAACCAAGAAATCGTAAAGTTAAACTGCTACCTGGCGCATATTTACCACCCATGACGTGCGGTTAATTATATACAGCATCCTGCATCCTGCTAGTATAGCCAAGGCAAATAACAGTATTTGCATTCGTCTATGTTTTTTGTAACGCGTCGCTTGATAATGGCTCTGTCAACTGGACAACACTGCCAGGTATGACGCAGTCTCACTGTAGAATATAAACACAGACAAGACTGAATTGCATGTATGTTAGGAAAAAATACATCCTAGGCACTGGACCTTACTGGGAATCCTCGTCAACATTCTCCCTCCCATTTCCTGAAAGCGAACGTCTTTATTATATTGCAAGTGAATTAGACTTAATAGGCATGAATTAGACAGAGAAGTATATAAGAGATTGACAGGGTACGGACATATCCATTATGAGCAGCAGAAACGAGAAAGGAATGATCAGAAAGACAGCATCGAAGATGTCATCTGGAGGGACTTCATCTCGTTTCTCGGTCGAAAGTTCCGGGGTATCGTCGCCAATTTTTCTTAAGAGACCCGAATCATTAACGAGGCGCCATTGTTCATCTTCTGGTATGACGAGTTGCTCGTTGCCCTTTTGCGCAGTGTTCGCCTTCTTTCCGCGTTGGCGGACCATATTGACGTGTCACACGTGTGACAAGCGTCGGGACATGACAGACTCGGAGTCCAATGAGGAGTTGCTGAAGGTCCTTGAGGCTCATGGAAGAGAATTTCTCAATTTATTTACACTCCCATCTATTTCCGGAAAGCGAAAAAGAGAACCAGAAGAAGAAAAAGAGGAGGAGGAATGGTCTGGGATTCAGATGAGCTCGCCTAGCGAAGACGAAGCAGAAAATGGTGATATTAATTGCCATGTTGTGAGGCCCAGACTCATGTATTTCAAGAGGATTTCGAACACAGTGACGACGACTTCGTAGCAGATAGCTCCAATGTCGTGGTCTTTTCAGATCAAGCGACTGAACGCAAGACTGAACGCATATCGAAAGCTCAGATGAGAGCTTTTATGGTACCTGTTCAACATTTGTATAATATCATTTCTAATAGCAGAAAAGTCATCCAAAGTAGCCAAAATAACCTCAGATGCAGCCACAGTTACGCATATAGAGGAAAAGGAAGAAAATGACGGCGAAAGGTGCAAATTACTCCATTCTTCTGCTATTTTGTCGTGACGGAAAACTAGATCCAACGCACAAAACGACGCTTTGCTGCATCGACTTATTCATACACAACTCCTCTCAGGATCGCTCAACCCCGATCTCAACCTGACACCAGCACAGCGGAAGAAAGCTTTCGCGGGTCGCGTGTTGGAATTGGCAGGAGCAGCCAAACTTGGGAAAGGAGAGAAAGCCGTAATTGAGACGGAGAGGCGAAAAGCTGCAAAAACTGTGCGCGAAGGTCTGGCAAGCAAGCAAAAGGAACGGGAAAAGCAGCGACTTGAAGAGGTAGGCTACAGATGCATAAGAGTTTTAAGTAAGGCTGATCGCCACTCTCAGGCCAAAAATTTAGGGAATTACCATCCCACCCTAAAAAAAGTATTTGAATCCTCAGCTAAGCCTAAACCATCGAGACAAAGGGACAGAGGATTAAGCATGGGGGTGGGAAGATTTAGTGGGGGGTTCCTCAAGTTGAGTAGGGAGGACATAAAAACGGTAGAGAACGGCCAGTCAGGAAGTTCCGCTGGACATGGAAAACGTAGAACGCAACATGGACGGACACGATAATCTCTGACGAGTTCCATAGGGAGCATGCAATATAACTTGTGAGTGCTCAAGACTCGATATCATCTTAGCTTCCCGTCCTTGGGTTGCCTGCCCCGTCCGGCGGGACGCCGCCTTCTCCGATCGACTCTGCGGCACGTTATTAGCATTAAATCTGTTCAAGGAAGCGTGGCGCGCACAGAGGTATTTGTTTCCCATGTTCGTTGATTAGTATCACTTTTTCGGCTTCGGGCGACAGATACGAGGTGTATACGTGCCGAACAGGCGAGCCAGATCGTCGCCGAATCCTTGCGTTCAATCTGTTCATCTCACAGCTCGTTCTGTCACATTATACAACTTACCAAACTGGAGTCCGGATAACGGGTTCGGACTCCAGAACTTCTGGTTGCCTTAAATCTAACGTCAACAAACTGAAGCACCGAGAGCTTTGGTAGCACTAACTTCGACTTTTGGTGTCTTGACTCGTAGGGATATTTCTTTTGAGGAACCCCCCTAGGTCTGATCCCGAAGTATCCGACAAAGAATCCAAGTCACCCGTTCTTTGGACCGATGTCAATCATAAATCATGCGGCGGTATAAGTACGTTGTCGCACCTATATATGACTTTACCGTGCTCATCCTCGATGACCATAGGAATTATTCGTCGCTTTGTGGACTTGTCTCCCATATTCCTAATTCTGCGGCAAACTCGAATTCACTTAACCCGAGGAGCTTCAGAAGGCAATGATACCTGGTCAATTCATTACCATCCTCATCCTTGAAAATCACATCCAGGCCGCCAGGTACAATATAATGCCAGATCTTGGGATTAGGCTGTCCGTCGTTACGTATAACTTCATGTTCAAAAATCACTGGCTTTTGTTCGGTCAATAAAAGAAATTTCGAGTCTGCAATCCCACCAACCTCGATGTAGTTGGAATCCGGATCTCTGGGGTACGCTTCGTTGTGCGATACATATTCTCCGCCAGTAAAACTAATTGGTGACTTCTTCTGTCTAATTCTTGAACCGCTCCTCACCTAACATCGTTTAGGCGATCGACTTACCATCGACAAACTTCGACCGGGAACATCACTACGCATCGTACTATCCGCGAGATAATGAAGATCATGTGTATCTTCCGGATCCACGTCTATCGGTATACCTCCGCGACCCCCGTGTGGATATGCGATTCCCGTCGTAGAACGGGATAATGGAATATCATCGTCCTCTATACTGTTTTCTGGACCGGGCCCTTTGTAATTCTCGAGACCGCACGTGCTGCTGCGGTTCTGACATGTGAAGGGACTCGTGGAGTGATTCTTTAGGTTCCGCGGTGTCATCATCATCATACTCCCCCGTGACTGCTTCTCTATATACGCCTGGGACAGGGCTCCATCGTTTCGAGGATTGACCTATCGGCTGGAAAGAATCTTGGGTCATTGTGGGATAGTCAATCCTCGTCTCTTCAACGTGTGAATGGTCGTCTGTGTACTGCGGTGGTTTTGATTCGGCAACCTGGACATAATGCAATTATAATTGCTATTGACATGCGTCGCACAACGGTCTTACCGTTGGTTCTGGTATATTTGTTGGATACCTGCCGAGTTCATAGTGACCAATATCTTCGCTATGAAGGTTGTATGCGGGCTGAGATTGTTGACGACCAAGTGGCTTGCGCTTTGTTAGTACGGCCCGGTGTTTCTTTGATGGCAAGGAGGGCGAGTTTCCTAAGTTTGACGAGTGTTCGGGCAATGACCTGTCAGTAACCTTCGATTGGTTAGGACTGTTGCCAGTACGGCGAACGAGAGCTTTGAAGATGTTGAATCGGGGCATAGCTGAAAGCGCGGCCTAATGTGTTCGCTTTTGAAAGCTCTTTAACGTCAGGGTCAGATCGGCATGAGGAGACCATGCATTTATATAAGCTTTACATTTCGTTGTATGAGGTAGCGGTGCCTTTGTTGAATCAGAATTATCTGATGGCACGTCGGACCTTCCATCTGGAGACTTCCAGATACCCCGCGATGTATTATGCTCCAGACTTTGGAACCCAATCTTACGAGATAGAAGACACCTTTTTATTGTACACTATGATAAGGTGCCTACAATGAGCGTCCTTGACGCTCGCTCTGCTCAAGCTGCCTCACCTGCGATAATGCTTGTGTCACTTTCAGAATTGCGTCCGCTGTGGATCCTATGGCTGGAGGATCCACCGGAATGTCTTTCCGAGAGAGAGATTCCAGTCGTGCCGACAGCGTGCGCAAGGCACTTTGTAGTGACTCGGAAGATTCTTCAAGCGCATAGAGAGTCTCCGTTCCGCGGTCCTTGCGGAGAAAGGCATCAGATTGACGTATAGGATGTAATTTGCCTGAGAACTCACAATGCCCTTTATCCTGCCGCGGAAGTGAGCTTGCAGTAAACCGTGAGGTGACATCGTGGCTAGTCTGTGTGACAGCGTCGGGTACCGTTGGAACGACCTGCATGTTTGAGCTGGGTGTTTCCGCACGAGATGAATTCAAATTTTGATTGATTACATTCAATGGTGTCAAATGTTGACGACCCATCGAGTCGACTTCTGAGGATATATGAAGTACCACAGATGACACATTCCTAGTCCGTGATAAGAGATAAAGCTGGATAGCCAAAATCGGTAAACATACCTTCCGGGGAACTTTCTCGCCACCTGCCTTGGGTGGGCGAACAAGTGGAACACCATAGCAAGTAGGACCGGGACACTCATCGGCCAACATAGCCCAGCCTTGTAAAAGACGATTTCCGATTTCCTGTGACGCTCTATCCGACTGCTCACGACGGCGTCTTATATCTTCTGTATCCTGCAAAGGCATGAATTGAGGTGAATCGGGTGGATTGGACACCTCTGTTGGCGGAGTAGATGCATCAGAGTATTTTGAATCATTTGAGCTAGAAGAAGCTACGAGAATGGAGATGTAAATTCTCCGATCGATAAAAACAAAACACGCACTGTCTGGATCGTTGTCGCAATTAGCACAGAAATGAGTGGTTGGGAGTCTGCCTTGAGGCGATCGCATCAACGGTACGCGACAGGTTGAACAAGGTACATCTGTAAGGACCTGGTATCCAAATATGTTACGGTCTTCTTGTAGTCGAACACACGACACCAACCCAGCCACTAAGCATGTATTGACCGAGTTTCTGTGAGACGTTGATCACTTTTGACATCAGGAAGGAATTACCAAATATGGCAAGTACGTCAGGGACTCGGTGCCACGACACTAGACTGCCGACTTGAACCTGCCGTCCATTATATATGAAGTGGGCCGAATATTGGCGGGAATTCCTCCTGGTCATCGCAGGTCTCGTCTCACAAGCCCCCTGGCACTGTCTCTCCTCCGCTGTATCCTCAAGTTCTACACGACATGGATTTCCTTCAAGTTGGGACACCCAGAGGAAGTTAGCTACTCGGTGCGTGCAACCATGCACTCCTTCTACCCTTGTACTTCATCTCGTGCATACAGGGGGAATGATCCGCGAACTATGGTACCATGGGTTCGACAACTACATGACTTTTGGTAATGTTCCAGTGCCGCGTGCATCTGGCTGGCATTAATAGTGGCCCGTAGCGTTCCCTTTGGACGAGGTCAGCTTGCATCAAAAGTTCCTGCACAATAGACGTCTCTAATTGCATCAAAGCTAACACCTCTATCATGCTCGGGGAAAGGACCTGATTGGGGGAACCCGTAAGTGAGTCTATCGAGTGTATCGTAACTCTGGCATCTGAGGTGGACCAGCGACAACATCGCGACAAATGATGTTGCAGGCAATTTCTCTCTCACACTGATAGATGTCCTGGATACACTTGTCATTCTTGATGACCGAGAAGGATTTGAAACGGCTGTAAAGAACGTCATACGATGGGTGTCTTTTGACGTGAACACGAAACCGCAAGTTTTCGAGACAACGATAAGAGTGTTGGGTGGCCTTTTATCCGGACATATATTTGCCAATTCAACAAGTCACCGTTTTCACCTACCTTGGTATCGCGGTGAGCTTCTTGACATGGCGCACGACCTAGGGAAGCGGCTTTTGCCCGCCTTCTCGACGCCTACCGGACTGCCTTACGCTAGGGTCAATATCTTTGGAGCCCTATTCCATTCTATGTTCTAACGCCTTTCCTCTGTAGATCAACTTGCGCCATGGGATGATGAAAGACGAGACTCGCGAAACCTGTCAGTCAGTCAAGTAAAATGGGGAGCAAAATTTATCGTTAACTTTTCTTGTAGGCACAGCAGGAGCGGGATCCCTGTTGTTAGAGTTCGCTACTTTGAGCAGATTGACTGGTGATGATAGGTTTGAAAAGGCAGCTTACAAGGTGAAGTGACCAGTACAGGATTGCAGTATGATATATTGATAAATTTTATTTATTAGGCCTTCTTTGGTCTCTGGAACCGCAAATCTAGCATAGGTCTTGTCGGGAACACCATCAATACCTGGACTGGTGTCCGTACTCTGTTGCGATTTCATGAGCCACTTCTAAAACTTCCATAGTCGTGGTTGTCTCCAGAAATAACCGGCATAGGTGCCGGGATCGACTCATTCTATGAGTATGCCCTAAAGTGGTACATCTTGAGCGGTATGTATTTTTAATAACATTGCAGATTGACTTAGATATCAATCTAGGCGATGCTGAATTCCTGGACGTGTGGGATGATGCATATACAGCTGTCATGAGATACTCACGGGCATGGGATGGATTTTGGGTAAGCACCCTCGTTCTCACCACCATTTACTGCCTAATTTATTCTGCAGTATCGGAACGTTAACATGCACAGCGGAGATGTTGCCTTCAATACTATCGACTCTTTGTCTGCATTCTGGCCAGGACTTCAGGTACTCGCGGGCGACTTGCAAAACGCCATCAAATTGCATTTCATGTGTAAGTGCTTGTTACATTTCGCAAAGTTTTTATTCACCACATCACTTTCAGATTACAATTTATGGAGAGCACATTCTGGATTACCGGAGGTATATGATACACACTTTAAGCAAGCAACATCTTTTCAATACCCACTACGACCCGGCAGGTGACCTCATAATCTGTTGTGATATGCATATTAACTCTGGCCAATAGAATTTATCGAGTCAACCTGGTATCTGTATAGAGTACGTCTCAGCGGACGACTTTCATCATTTGACTTGACCCATACATGAACAGGCAACGCGTGATCCTTTTTACTTGGACGTGGGGGAACGAGTTCTTCATGACATTATCAAAAGAGCGAAGGTAGAATGTGGCCTCACTGGTATCTCGGATTTACGGACCAACCAGCGTGAAGACCGCATGGAATCTTTTGCTCTATCTGAAACATTGAAGGTAGCGTTGATTTACCTTTGAATTTTCCCTGTGCTGATCAGGAATGAATAGTATCTCTATTTATTATTTGACGAAGACAATCCACTGCACCGTGACGACTCAAATTATGTCTTTACGACGGAGGGCCATATCCTCTGGCTGGACAAAAAGCATATGAAGCCTATTTCTGCAGCCCGAAGAAAAATGAGAAAAGTGAATGCGCATCAGTGCCCAGCGTACTTTGGACCAAAGCGCACGTCGCCTCTTGGACAAGGGTTTGAAGGTCCAGTGCAGGGTATACAATCGTCGGAATACCTAGACTATGCCAGGGAACTGGTTGGTCTACCGCCCGACGAAACCGACCAAAGCATGTGGAGCCCGTCAGGGTGGTGTGAACGACCTAAATTGGATTTTTTTGTGAGTGTTTGTTCCGAAGTATATGCATTGCATTAACTATTTCTAGTCGATTGATTTTGTTCTTTCTTCCAACGGAAAGTGGGTCCCGGAGGATCTTAGCCCTAGCTTTTTGAAGCTTGGTGTCCTCTCCGACGGCTTTATCGTCAACAACGTTTCAGGTATAAGGACACACATCGTAAAACGTTTGGATGGTAAAGGGTATGATATCAGTAAATGTAAGCATAGTTATTGATCCAAAGACGTGGCTAATCTCTGCCGCCAGTGGGACATTACTCTGTCAGGCCAGGGCACATTGTTTATATCAATGACACCTTGATTGCTCTCGGGAAAAAAAAGGTCCAAGACGAGAAGAAAGATCCGGATCGAACGTCAATTCAACTACATTTCTACATGCAAGACGTGGATCCCACTGCCGCCATTTCTGATATCAGTGAATTTACCAAAGAAGCGTATGCTAACGGGTTTACCGCCTTATTCGGGGCCGACTTGCAAAACCCGCTTCATCCAGGGATCCGATTTTTGGATCAAGCTGGCTTACCTGTGTATCGGGACCATACGAACCCACAAGCATGTGAGCCATACCGGCAGGCCTACCCAGATAGCGTGCTCTTTGTCCATCGGGGAGGGTGCACATTTCTGACGAAATTAGTCAACGCACGGGCAGCATCTGCAGCCGGAGTTGTTGTTATGAGTCCGGATAACGCTGTGTTGAACCCCACCGCTGATGATGATGAGATGGAAGTGGCAGGTGATCTTGATGATGTGGCACTGGTGTATCTAACGCAAGAGATGGGAAAGAATGTGTCTGACATGTTGGACGCCGCAGAACAGTACGAAGATCAGCAGGTTGTACTGGTCATAGCGTCAGAAGCGGAGCTAGCCACGTCGAGCGAACCCGAACAGGAGAAACACCCAACTAGTACGGACACGGATCGCATTCTATATATTAACGGTCTTCCTCTTCTAAACACGAGGCTATTGATCTAATGTTTCTACAATACCCTGTCATGCATCTATTTGTTCGATAGAATATACTGGAGCGTCTAATCGATCGGATCCCTTGAGAAAAGCGACCTCTACGATGAAGAGATACTCGAGTGTCACTCCACCCAGTTGGGCCACGAGTTCGCCAGCCGCTTTCGCGGATCCGCCTTTATTATTATGAATGATGATTTTGGACTTGCGAACGATAGAGTTACACATACCTGTGGCTAACAAATCATCTACAACGACGACAGTCTGACCGGGCTTGATAGCATCCGTTTGCATTTCAAAAGTATCCTTTTTCAAAGGCGTTTTTGTTTCAATGCACGTTCGCCAATTAAAGACTCACTGGGCCATATTCTTTTTCGTAAACGGCAGACACGCATTCGCCCGGTAGTTTGCCTTTCTTTCGGACAGGAACGAAAGCTGCACCTAGCCTCATCGCAATAATGGGGCCGATAAGGAAGCCTCGAGCGTCTAGGCCTACTACGACATCGACCTTCGTCGTGGACGCCCTGGGAAGAGTGGTTGAAGTTGTGTGATGAACGAAATTGGTGATGAGAGTTTCGAGCAGGAGTGGATCCCGAAAGAGAGGGAATATATCTAGAAATACGATTCCCTGAAAAAAAGATTTAGTGCGTCATTGTAGTAGATCCTGCCGGTTATTTGTGGCGCACGTTTTTCGGGAAGTCTTGGTGGTATGTGAAGCTTCTCCTTATGAGCTGTGTGTCGGTCATGAGAACAGGTTTGAAACGGCCCTTCTAACGCCCCAGCCGGATATAACAAGATCTACCAGGTCTGATAATCGATTAAATAATTCTCCGTCTTGCGCGATGCTTTCGCAACTAATATTTTGTGCAGAGTATAAAAACACAATATGGAAGAAAGATGCTATGACATGGTGTCTACACAGATTCCAGGACCTCCGGCTCCTTGTAGTCCTTTGCAACTTTTGTGCCTGTCTCCTGCACAACAGGTCAAACTCACGTTTACAGAAAAAAATATGGATACGCACATCTGTTGACTCTCCGTGCAACTCGAGGAGCTTAGACGCGTCAAATTTAGGTGCCTTCAGGATCTTGGCTTTGCGAATGTAGACGTTTTGTAAAGGGTAAATTCCTCTGCAAGCCTTCTCAATCTCCCGACCGATAGCCTCCGGCATAAACTTCTGCACCAACTCCTTCAAATCACAGCTCGTTGCCTCACGGTTGATGATTTCGAACATTTTCTTCCTAATCTCCCGCACCTGACTTGACTGGGCATACGTCGTCTTCTTTACCTGTGATGGGCGTCGCTTTGTGAAGCCAATGGCAAATAGGCGGAGGAGGTAGCCGTCCGTTGTTTTTACGTCGACGTGTGCTTCGATGAGGGTATACCATTTGCGAACGAGCGAACGGAGTTTGTCGGACGTAAAGTCCATACCATGGAAGTTTGTTAGGCAGTTCTTGCCCTGAACTTCGTCGATGCGTAGTTTGATTTTACGGAAAGCCTGGTCCTCGTCCTTGTTTAGGTCAGCGAGGGAGATCTCGATAATTCGACCCTTGAGTGAATCGTTCGCATTCTCTGATTACCTGATTGAGCAAACGCGACGTGGAAATTATAGAGAAGGACATACTCATGCCCGTAGATCGGTTGACGAGGGTTTTGCCGACATTGCGAACTTCGAAAATAGATGGAGCCTTAACATCGTACCAGTCTGCGTAGATTTAAGAAACTGGATGACAGTATGACGAGTGCAACTGACCTTTGCGTGTGAAGGGGTCAACGACCTTCTTCTTGATACCCTTTTTACCCTTAGAGAGACGTTTGTTCTGGAAACGTCTGTCAGATTTGGAAACGTCTAGCGCATAGATGCGACATACCTTGCCTACAGCCATTTTTGTGAGCCGACACTTGGACGGGCTTTGTTTGTGGAATGCTTGGGTAGACTCAGGCGGGTGGCGCGGCGCTGTGGGGCTGAAACCTTAATTCTGCAACTACATAGTATTTCCCACGCTTTCGGTATGCTCTCTCGCCCTCAGTTCGACGCAGCGTGCAAGGCGTACATTGAGGAACACCAGCAAGCATGGTCATGGAATGAACATCCCGTATGCAAATCGTCGCGCCGATGATTTGGATGCTAAGGACACTCAGACATACCCTAATTTTGGATATATGTCACGCACGACGGTACAGACCAAGCGTACCGCAGAGCAGGACGAGGAGACAGTTGTAGATGACCTCGATGAAGCGACGGCGCCTACGGACACTGAACCGGTTATATGCCAGCAATATGTGGTCTACTCTGCTACATTCCAAGTTCCCACGTTCTATTTTACAATGCATAGTTCCCGTCCGTGGACTCTTCTTCTTATTAACAATTATACATATTTTAACACGAGAGAACAGAAGGAAGTCCACTGTCATTGAATGTCATTCTTCGCACGACCCTTCTCCGGGTACCTCATTTCCGGGGATTGGAGAACAGTGGGTTTGCGCTTACACAGCCGATGTTGTCGTTCCCCTTGCTTTCACAGGGTGAACATCCAACGCTAGGGACGCCGTGCTGGTATTTGCACCCCTGTGAGACAGCAAAGGTAGTTGAGGAGTTACTGGGTGAGAAGGAGCCTGGGTGGAATGTAATTGAAGCATGGCTGCTGATTGTTGGGAACGTAGTTGAGCTTGGTAATACGTAAAGTGACACAAGTTCCGGGATGCGCTGTTATAAGCAGCGGCGGGCGGGACTCGTACGATACCGCAGGCCATGATAATTTCCCGTTTTGCATCAACCACGCGTCCTTTTATTCGCTCAATCGTGCGTTATTGTTTTTCTGTTCTCCTTTCTCTCTCTCACTAATGTCTCAACAGACTCACGAAGCCGTCATCGTCGCTGCTTCTCGCACTCCCACAGGTTCATTCAGCGGTGCTCTCAAGTCTCTTACCGCTCCCCAGCTTGGAGTTGTTGCCCTCAAGCATGCTCTCGAATCAAAGAAAATCGATCCTGCTATCGTAGAGGAGATCTACTTTGGTAATGTCGTACAAGCTGGCGTCGGCCAGGCCCCGGCTCGTCAAGTCGCTCTTGCTGCCGGTCTCAAATCCTCTTCCGATGCCACGACCATCAACAAAGTATGCGCCAGCGGTATGAAGTCCATCATGCTTGCCGCCCAAGCCATCAGATCAGGTGATCGTACTGTCGTCGCTGCCGGAGGCGCGGAAAGCATGAGCAATGCTCCGTAAGTTTTCGCTTCCCCTCTCGGATCCTTATCTGATCCCTATTAGATTCCTTTTGCCTCGGCAGAACCCTGTCTTTGGTCAATTCACTACCAAGGATGCACTTGAACTCGATGGGCTTTGGGATGTGTACAACCAGTTTGCTATGGGCAACTGTGGCGAGCATGCCGCTGAGAGGCATGGAATCTCGAGGCAGGACCAGGACGCCCACGCTATTGAATCGTACAAGCGCTCAGACAGGGCATGGAAATCCGGTGCCTTTGACGCCGAGATAGCCCCTGTCACCGTGCCAGGCAAGAAGGGTGATACTATTGTTAGGGAAGATGAGGAATACAAGAGAGTCATCTATGAGAAGATTCCGTCGCTTCGTTCGGCATTCAAGAAGGATGGTACCATCACTCCTGCCAATTCTTCTCCGTTGAGCGATGGAGCCTCTGCTCTCATCCTCATGTCGGCTGAGAAGGCCCAGCAACTTGGTCTCACACCGCTAGCAAAGATCATTTGTACGTTGTCTTCCGAACTCGGACCCGCGATTCTAGATATTAATTTCGATTGTAGCATGGGCTGATGCTGGTGTGGACCCTATTCATTTCCCGGAGGCTCCGACAGTAGCCTTGCCGAAAGCGCTGGAAAAGGCTAACCTCACCGTTAATGACATCTCGCTATTTGAAATTAATGAGGCTTTCTCGGTCGTCGTCCGTATTACCGAAAAGGTTCTGGGAATTGACCCTGCCAAGGTCAATGTCAACGGGTACGTAATAATTAATGCAGAGGACCCGAAAGCATGCTGAATATGCGATAGTGGTGCCGTTTCTTTGGGTCATGCCCTCGGCAATTCTGGTTCACGCATTGTAGTCTCGTTAGTTCATGCACTCAAATCTGGTCAATACGGAGCCGCCGGTATCTGCAACGGAGTAAGTTGAAGTTGACCGATCAAATCGACGCTCGCTAATCCGTTTGTTAACAGGGTGGTGGTGCTTCTGCACTTGTCATCCAGAGGCTTTGAGTGATGGAGACGACCTACTTGTAAATACCGTTTTTCATGAAAATTCAGTCTAGGCGGCGGAAGTAGCATGGAATCACTATTGATAATCGATAATACAAAGTTTAGCTTGAGCTTGTGTGGAATTGCAATTGCTGAAAAGGGAAGCGAACGCGTCGGGTGACTCGGGTCCAAATCTTGTAAATGACCTTGTCTACTTCCTCCATGGAGGACTTGTCGTTCTTAGAACGCCTAGCCTTACTTCCCCAATTCGACGCTGAACAGCGAACGGCGGCACACGTCCAAGGGCAGAAATCTTATGCTAAACTCTATGCGTCAGAAGGTCGCACTTATATGTCGTCATGGCGCCAAGGCGATGGTACACACAGCGGGGAAGAGAACAAAAGTCCTGTAAACAAGCCGGCGGACATTGATATAGGCACCCCCGTTCTAAAACCTCGCGTAGAGAAGCCCGCTAACTCCGTAGAACCCTCCAAGGCCGAGAAGCTCAAGGCTACCACCAAGACCGTGATAACTGTAGAGTCCTCGAACCTCAACGAGAAAGATCAGAAAAAGCGAACAACGACGAAAAGTAAGAAAACCGCAGACGCGACAGCAAAGAGCAAAGAAAAAACAGTTCCTCCAAAAAAGAAACGAGTGGTTGAGGAGAGCCCTTCAGAGAGCAGTAGAGCAGAGCGTAAGATTTCCACTGCTCGACTTCATATACGTTCGCAGTCTTACTCCTTGGCGTAGGTCTGAAGGAACGCCGTGAAAGGAAACGCAAGAAAAGGGCGATAGTAGAACCTCAAACATCAGACAAAGAGAATGACAAGAACGAAAGTCGCCGCCAGACGCGAACAAGGAATAAGAAGATGCCCGCGGGATTTGCCCTGATGCATGGATTCGCAGCTACGAACGTAGGGAAAGAGCGTTTGACGGTACTAAAATGACTCTTTTGGGGGTGATGTTAGCGCTAATATTAATGGTTAATGGCAGATTAAGCCTCCCGTCAACATCGGAGTATTTAGCAAAGGTAAAGCGTCCGCAAAAACCAAGGCAGTCAAAACCAAAGTTTCTGGGAAAAGGGGTATAAATGCATGTCAGAGGTCTCGCCTATCTGACTGACATTATGCTCCTTGTAGATCTTCATATGGATGGTTATTTTTCCGAGTCCAAGTTTTTGAATAAATCTAAGCGCGAGATTGTACCACCGGACAGGTCATCGAGCGATGAAAAAATGTCAACTTCTTCTCGCGGCTTGGAAGAAAGGGAATCTCCCAAGAGGGCAGAAAACGTATCGAAGGCTGAACGTGTCCCCAATAAAAAGGTCATCGAAGCCACTTCCAGCCCAGCAAGAATATCATCAGTCGTCTGGGATATTGAACTTGGCAAATCTCTCTGCAAGGACGATTGTTCTGCACCAGATACACAGAAAAAGCAAGGCAGTATCGTCCTTAATACCAGTCGCCATGCTTGGGCGAGGGTCGCTCGCGAAGGCGACGCAGAAAAGAAAGGCGCTACCGTCCCGTCGCGAGACGGCAGCGAAGCACCGTCAACAATCGGTCCGTCGCAGTCGGTCTCGCAACGTATAGTTAAAGTATCTCCTGCCAAACCGATACCAGATGAAGAGACGCATTCAAAGTATTTTCAAGCTCGTACTTCGCCGATTCCGAAAGTACAGGAGAAGGCAACCACGGAACCATTAGCCTCTCTTTGCTCGTTCAATGAATCCAGCATTGATATTGTTCAGGTGCCTATGATAGAAGACCTCGCCGAAGATACGATGTGCCTTGGTAACGTCCTCGAACAGAACGGAGACTGTGACACAATGCCAGAATTTATGCAGAAGGAGTTCGAGATCAATGAATATATACCAGCTGACCCGTCTTTGGAGGTCGGCGATCAAGATGTCCACTTTGAAGAAAAATCTCTGTCCTACGCTGAGGACGACAACCAAAGAGATCTTGCTATCTTTAATGATGGGTATCAAGACCTGCAAATCGACGATGATTTTTTCCTCCAGCCTGGATACGACGAAGCATTGCATATTGACCGGGCCAGCGAAGAAGTGAGGAAGCAAATCTCGGATGAATATGCCTCCTTTCCAGACGAATTTGAACTCGATGGATGCCTCCAGGAAGGTGATACATTCCATGATTATTTTAATGACGCTGCAGGCCGGGGGAACTTGGAAATGGAGGAAATTTGCGATTACTCCCAGAACGGAAATATGCCGGAAAACGACTGCATATACGATGACGAACAATCTGTTAACCTAGACCACGATCAGGCTTTTGAATCTGTCAATGGAACTGACGACGACTCTAATGAAGAACTAGAGGAACTCCAAACCGATCGTTTTTCTCAGGGCCGAGCGCTGCTTTTCGGACGCTCCGGGCAAGGGAAACAAAGGGCAACATCCAGCCATCTGACATCGGCGGAAGTGGACGTAGTAAAGCGCCTTCGGGATCATTGGCTTCCACAAAAACTATAGGTTATGGGCATAGGATAGAGACCTATAATTTACAGGCAGAGTTTTCGCTACGAGTTCAAAAAGAGCGAACATACAATGGCAACCCATACATGGTGTACATATAATCAATCGGAAAGTCTGCAGCTTTTACACAACACACGAGCTTCGAGGGATATCGTCCAAAGAAGGCATGTATCACATGCGCAAGACAGGTCGGCCATACCTATCCACCTCAGTGCCAGAATAGGGATCAATATATTGCGGCCTCCGCGAGCGCCCAAAGAATCCCCACGAGTGAGTGTTTGATTTGTACCTATATTGTTGAGAAACTGGGGCAAAGCCAAAGAATTGGCGAAGGCGCTCGGACCACGTTGGGCGGTAATAACCATAAGCGTTCTGTTCGAAAAGGTGAGGATCATATAACGCGCCAAAGTATTAAAGATGGACATACATGTGTTGGCATAACTCCCGCTTGGGGCTGCACCATGACGACCTGTGGAGAATGGTCGCGATGACGGCGAGAATGGCTTCGACGATGTTTGTGTCCATCGCTCTCGTGACGTCTATGCCTGCGGCTGCCACTGCTACGGCTATGGCCGTGGCTATCACTATGGCTACGATGGTGTCTACGGTCGTAATCATCATGTCTCTGGCTGTTCCGACTGTTGGAACGCGAGGGCACATAGAGAACATTGGGCGTTAGATGCTGAGGTGCAAGGGTTCCAGGCGCGATCGGAGTGCCGGGATAATGAATGGCTGAACCAACCATTGGCCCGGGAGTGCCAGGATATACGATGGACTGGTGTGTGCCTGCGGGTGGATAGTAGGACATGGTGGGCTATGGTGGGTGGGTGGGAAACCCTTCACGATAGGACAATTTAATCAATGACTTATAAGGGATAGGCAGGCGCCGGCAGTGCCATTCATTCGATTACGACAAGTATCCCCATCCATCACACTTTTTATAGTACCTGGGGCCAGCTGTGCACGACTATGAAAAGGCTGTGCTTATTCCATATCCTGAAAATCCCCTTCGTCAAGGTCATGCGGCTGGCGGGCACAGGTCGTGTCAGCTCCAGCCTGAGATTGTCTTCCGATTGATGAAGGCTGCCTACCTCTTTTGGTTCCTCGTCTTCTCCATATTGCATTGTGTAATCAATGTGACTCACCACCATCTCCAACGATTCCGTCGACGTTAAATCAAGCGGAAGGAAGGACACTAGCGGATGGTCTTCAATCTAGGTTCGTTGTCAACTTACTTGTATAGCGGCAGTAGGAGATCCTACAAGCTGCACGATGGCCTGGTTCAGAGCATGAAAGCGGGGATTGGTCGGGTGCCTTTCTCTGTCATGCCGTGATAAAAGGAGAGGATCGGGATCCAAATATCTGCACCTATTTTTAAAAAAAAACACGATGCAATATCTTACCAGGCCACCTACCGAGCAATATCTCTTTGGGTTCTCAAAGCATTCTTTGCACTACTTGACACCTCGTCTGGTTTCGATGAAACAAGGTCCATCTTGGACATGACGTTGATCCATGGAATTTCAAGGTTCACCATGGCGGACATGGCTGATAAGACTCCGCTGACCTCATAAATTTAGACCGCGGGGTGAGGCAGATCGCAAAAGGCATACCTAAAGAATTTGTACTTGTCTTCCATAAATTGCGATTCGACCAGGTACACTGCACAGACGCGTACGCCTAGCATCTGTAGATGTTTCACTAGGGTAGGCAGGAAAGGATGATGCGTGTAAAGCTCGATTTGTCCTAAAAGACGTGTTATTGAGGTTTTTCATATCCAAGATGGCTCACGTACCGGGGCAATCAAAAACGAGATAGTCATTGTCGTACTCTCCCAACTGTTCGTTGAGCCAATCGATGTTTTCCAACAAATATCTGGTCGAAAGCGTTGGCGACAAACGAGTGCAGCCTATCCCTACTTATTTACTTACTCACTCAAAGCAGTATACGAGTCCGCCGTTAGGGCCGTATCCGAGTTCTCCCATTACATCGTCGAGGCTGACGAGATCTTTGATATCAATTGCAGGGTCGTGTTCGAAGCTGTCTGGTGCAGCTGCAGGGTCTAGATTAACGAGGTGACCAGTACGTTTGCTCATACGAAGATGAGTGAGAAATGACGCCGAAAAAGTAGATTTGCCAGCGCCTGCTGGGCCAGTGACGAGGACTGCATAACGCATTTTCTGGTGAGCTGGTAAGAACGAGAGCCAACTTGGACAAACAACACCATGTCGCGCCCTCCTATCAACCCAGATAAATCTCTTGCAGGCATCGCTGTCGACCCCGTAACTCTAGAGCGCATCGTGCCAGAAAGCCGTCGTCCAGATGGCAGGTGCGTCCTAGATGATCATCAGGGTCGAATCACGGCTGACTTTGCTTCAGTGTACGCAAAGAACTCAAAATCCGTAAAGGGTTCACTCCCCAGGAGGACGTACGCCGGTTCAGGGGCTCGAAACAGCAGCAGTTGGATGCCAGTGCCCTGCCCAAGGGTCACATCATCGGCTGGACACCACCCACGTCGTCCGCCGCTCAAGCTGATGAGTCCACGAAACCTACGACAAAGAGTGCGAAGAAGAACGCTCAGCGGAAAAAGAAGAAAGCCGAGAAGAAACAAGAGGTAGTGCCAGACAGCTGGGATGATGGCGATGAGGAGGACACGCAAGACGCCAAGAAGAGCGAGCAGGTCGCGACCGCATCAGATGAACAGAAGAAATCTGGTGACGCGGACGGGCTTGCTGGGAAGATGGAAAACCTAAAAGTCGAGGGATCATGACCTTTTTTTTCCTTTTTGTTTTGTCTAGAGGGTGATATTATTGAGCATGTATGTACGAATATCAACTGTCATCGGACGCGCTTGCATGGTATACAATAATGGCTACATGTATGTTAGTTTCTGATATACAGTTATCGATACCCAAAAGTCCCTATCTATATATTTCCTGTATCGTTTGTTCAGCTTCTGGCTGTGGTGGCGATGGACGAGCTGGTGGAGCCGGGGCTGACTTGGGACGGATTTCCAAGCTGACTACGATTAACATTATGAAGGCGAATAAGGTTACTGCAATCTGGTCGGTCAGACGTTAAACCTGGATAGATATATGAAACTCACCGACAGTCCTTCGCATGTTCTCCCATTTAACCTCCTCGACATCCGTACGCAGATCGCTGATGGTAACAACAGATTTGTTAAGCAGCTCCTACAAAGATAGTTCAAGGCAAAATCATGTCTGGGACACTGACACCAACACCAACCTCTATTGTGATGTCCTTGCTCTTCAGCTCAGACTTTGCCTCGCTCTTTCTACTATCGAGCTCCATCTGCACCCTGAAGATTCCATTAAACACAAATCCGAGCTATCTGATGGGAATACGAACTCGTGTTTCATTGTGTCTATGTCCTCTTTCATTTTGACATTCAGCCTCTCTACGTCTCTCCGTATTGTATTTGTTGCCGTAGATATATTAGAAGAATTGTTCTTTATACTCGTCGTTATTTCGCCTCGCAGCTCGGATAAAGCAGCACGGAATAAATAGGCTTGCTATTAACATTATATCAGAAGGTTGCAGAATATGACCAACAAACGTCAAGACAAACATTCTCGAGATCCTTGGTAGTCAAACCCTCTCTACGCACTTTACCAATACGGTCTATGAGCAAAGCCCTCGTGGCCCGCATGAGGCTTCTTGCTGTTGGGGTTGGGAACGTCTTTTCGAGCGCGGCAAAGAAGGCATGAGTGTGAAATGGTGGTCTTGTAGACGCCCGTGGATCACTATTTATAGTAGAAGGCACGCTTGATCTGACGAGGGATTCTTTCTGCTCATCTGCGAGCGTCGCGTCGTTGTGCGCCGTTGGAGGTCTTTCGGACAAGGTTTGCGGGTTGCCATTCGCTGAACGTGCCAGAGATATGGCCGTAGTAGGATTAGATGGATCTGAAATTGGCTGCTGGTTATGCGCTGCTCGACGCCTAACATGGAGAGCAGAATGTGGGCCACGCAACCGTGGAACGCAGCGTATCATGAAGAAGCCGTGTTTGATTCTATTTGTGATGTCTGTCGAGGTCAAATATTCGCATTAAACTCTCCGCTGTCAGGTCTGTCGGTTTCCTACGGAAAGGAAATGTGGATGTAGAGAGTGAAAGCTACGCCGGTGGAGCCGCGGGTTTTTGCGTGACGTGCGTTACAATCTCTCTTCGTCTTTGCTCCCACAGACATGATAGGGCACAACCAACCCACCTTTCCGATTGTGGCTAGCACAGGTGGAAATTTCTTCACCGGAGCTCAGAATGTTGTTGTCACAGGTAGCCAGTTCTTTGGGGTCCATGGGAATTACAATGTAAGTAACTTTGGGTTAGTGTGACCATATCCAAAATGATCATGATAACTTTTAGCAAACAATCCATCTCTCAGTTGTTTCTCCTGATGTGCTACCACCCTTGCCTCCTCTGAGGCATTCTAGTACTATGTTTACAGGTCGTAGTGCATACTTGGAGAGATTAAAGGATTATTTTGGCTCCAGTGCCACTGCAGGACAAAGGAAGTCATTTCTTTTGCATGGTATGGGAGGCATTGGAAAGACTCAAATTTGCCTCAAATTCATTGAAGAACATGAAACACTGTGAGTGTTACTAGACACTTTATGCAGCTACACAAGGTGACTGAGTATCTTACATAGATTCTCTGACATATTTTGGATTGATTCTTCTTCAGAAAGTACTATTGATCTCAGGCTCAAGCAGATTGCTCAGGCAAATAGTGGCACTGCTGAAGCTGCCTCTTCGGCTGGATCTGCTCTCAAGTGGATTTCTAAAAAGTTCAATTGGTTGATGATATATGATAATGCAGATGGTGGATACCAAATAGTAGAAAAGTTCCTCCCTCCTGGAAATGGAGGAAATATCTTGATAACAAGCAGGAATTTGGAATTGATGAGAATCACAGAGGATTCAATTGAGGTTCTTGAAATGGGAGAAGAAGAGGCACTATCTCTGCTATCAAAATCAGCCAGGCTAAATTACAAGTTGGGGGATGTTCAAACCATGGGCAAACAACTTATTTCAAAGCTGGGAGGGATTCCACTTGCAATTGATCAAGCTGGGGCATACATGCTAACATGTAGATGCCCCCTTGATGATTACCTGGAATTATATGCCAAGAATCATGATGAATTAATGTCTAATCCTTTGTTCAAAGGTGCATCTGATTATGGATCCTGCACCTATGGAACTTGGGAAATCTCAATGAAGGAAATTGAAGCAAGAGCTGCACAAAAAAGAGATCCTGAAGCTGTTGCAGCTGAGAGTGCTATTACTCTATATCAGATAATTGCTTTTTTGCATTATGAGAATATACCAGAAGAGTTGTTCAAAAGTGCTGCAGAGAACTATAAGAAGAGAAACATTGATGAAGAAAAGGAAGATGGTCTCCCACTTTCAATAACAATGTTAAATCCTAAGGTCTTGTTCCTGAATGAAAATGGGGAATGGAATAAAATGCAATTTCAATCAGGAATTCAAGTGCTGTTGTCATTTTCTCTCATTAAGAGCAATGGAAAACTGTATTCAGTCCACCCTTTAGTGCATGCATGGAGCAGGAATAGAGTTCCAAAGATGGAAATTGATCAGCAGGTTCTTATGGCAAAGGCATTGCTAGCATGTTCTGTGCAATTAGACAACAAGATTGGCCATTATAAATATTGTGGGTTACTTGCACCACACATAAGAACAATCAACAATCGGGCAGCACTACTAAATCTAAATAACCTCTATTATGATGATGAATGTTATCTATTTTCACTTGTATTCCATGACATTGGGAGCTGGGATGAAGTAGAAAAGTTGAGGGTATGGATGCTGGAAAGAAGGAAAGCAAATCTTGCACTCAAACATCCATCTGTTCTGAATAGCATGGCTGATCTAGCAGCCACATACTGGTACCAGGGGAGGTGGGATGAGGCAGAGAGGTTGTATGTAGAACTTGTGGAGGCAAGGAAAGAAAAGCTTGGATCACAGCACCCAGACACTCTTACAAGCATTGCTAATCTAGCATCCACATACAGTTACCAGGGGAGGTGGGATGAAGCAGAGAAGTTGAATGTAGAAGTCATGGAAACAAGGAAAGAAAAGCTTGGATCACACCACCTAGACACTCTTAGCAGCATGGCTAATCTAGCATCCATATACTTGAACCAGGGGAGGTGGGATGAAGCAGAGAAGCTGAATGTAGAAGTCATGGAGGCAAGGAGAGAAAAGCTTGGATCACAGCACTCAGACACTCTTACAAGCATGGCTAATCTAGCATCCACATTCAGGGACCAGGGGAGGTGGGACAAGGCAGAGAAGCTGCAGGTAGAAGTCATGGAGGCAAGGAAAGAACAGCTTGGATCACAGCACCCAGACACTCTTACAAGCATGGCTAATCTAGCATCCATATACAGTTGCCAGGGGAGGTGGGATGAGGCAGAGAAGTTGAGGGTAGAAGTCATGGAGGCAAGCAAAGAAAAACTTGGATCACATCACCCAGACACTCTTATTAGCATGGCTAATCTAGCATCCACATACTGGAACCAAGGGAGGTGGGATGAGGCAGAGAAGCTAGAGGTAAAAGTCATGGAGGCAAGCAAAGAAAAGTTTGGGTCACATCACCCAAAGACTCTTAGTAACATGGCCAATCTAGCATCCACATACTTGGACCAGGGGAGGTGGGATGAGGCAGAGAAGCTGCATGCAGAAGTCATAGAGGCGAGCAAAGAAAAGCTTGGATCACACCACCCAGACACTCTTACCAGCATGGCTAATCTAGCATCCACATACTGGATCCAGGGGAAGAGGGACAAGGCAGAGAAGCTGCAGGTAGAAGCCATGGAGGCAAGGAAAGAAAAGCTTGGATCACACCACCCAGACACTCTTATAAGCATGGCTAATTTAGCAGCCATATATGATTACCAGGGGAGGTGGAATGAGGCAGAGAAGCTGGAGGTAGAAGCCATGGAGGCAAGGAAAGAAAAGCTTGGATCACACCACCCAGAGACTCTCACCAGCATGGCTAATCTAGCAATCACATTCAAGAACCAGGAGAGGTGGGATGAGGCAGAGAAGCTGCAAGTAGAAGCCATGGAGGCAAGGAAAGAAAAGCTTGGATCACACCACCTAGACACTCTTAAAAGCATGGCTAGTCTAGCATCAATATACAGTCACCAGAAGAGGTGGGATGAGGCAGAGAAGCTGGAGGTAGAAGTCATAGAGGCAAGGAAAGAAAAGCTTGGATCACACCACCCAGACACCCTTACAAGTATGGCTGATCTAGCATGCATATACAGTTACCAGGACAGGTGGGATGAGACAGAGAAACTGGAGGTAGAAGTCATGGAGGCAAGGAAAGAAAAGCTTGGATCACTCCACCCAGACACTCTTAGCAGCATGGCTAGTCTAGCAATCACATTCAGGAATCAGGAGAGGTGGGATGAGGCAGAGAAGCTGCAAGTAGAAGCCATGGAGGCAAGGAAAGAAAAGCTTGGATCACACCACCCAGACACTCTTACCAGCATGGCTAGTCTAGCATCCATATACAGTCACCAGAAGAGGTGGGATGAGGCAGAGAAGCTAGAGGTAGAAGTCATAAAGGCAAGGCAAGAAAAGCTTGGATCACACCACCCAGACACTCTTACAAGCATGGCTAATTTAGCAACCATATATGATTACCAGGGGAGGTGGAATGAGGCAGAGAAACTGGAGGTAGAAATCATGGAGGCAAGCAAAGAAAAGTTTGGGTCACACCACCCAAAGACTCTTAGCAACATGGCTAATCTAGCATCCACATACTTGAGCCAGGAGAGGTGGGATGAGGCAGAGAAGCTGGAGGTAGAAGTCATGGAGGCAAGGAAAGAAAAGCTTGGATCACACCACCCAGACACTCTTAGCAGTATGGCTAGTCTAGCATCCATATACAGTCACCAGGAGAGGTGGGATGAGGCAGAGAAGCTAGAGGTAGAAGTCATAGAGGCAAGGAAAGAAAAGCTTGGATCACACCACCCAGACACCCTTACAAGCATGGCTGATCTAGCATGCATATACAGTTACCAGGACAGGTGGGATGAGGCAGAGAAATGGGATGTAGAAGTCATGGAGGCAAGGAAAGAAAAGCTTGGATCACACCACCCAGACACTCTTACCAGCATGGCTAGTCTAGCAATCACATTCAGGAATCAGGAGAGGTGGGATGAGGCAGAGAAGTTGAATGTAGAAGTCATAGAGGCAAGGAAAGAAAAGCTTGGATCACACCACCTAGACACTCTTACCAGCATGGTTAGTCTAGCATCCACATACTGGAACCAGGGGAGGTGGGATGAGGCAGAGAAGCTGGAGGTAGGAAGTCATGGAGGCAAGGAAAGAACAGCTTGGACCACAGCACCCAAAGACTCTTAGCAGCATGGCCAATCTAGCATCCACATACTTGGACCAGGGGAGGTGGGATGAGGCAGAGAAGCTGCAAGTAGAAGCCATGGAGGGAAGGAAAGAAAAGCTTGGATCACACCACCCAGACACTCTTAGCAGCATGGCTAGTCTAGCATCCATATACAGTCACCAGGAGAGGTGGGATGAGGCAGAGAAGCTAGAGGTAGAAGTCATAGAGGCAAGGAAAGAAAAGCTTGGATCACACCACCCAGACACCCTTACAAGCATGGCTGATCTAGCATGCATATACGGTTACCAGGACAGGTGGGATGAGGCAGAGAAATGGGATGTAGATGTCATGGAGGCAAGGAAAGAAAAGCTTGGATCACACCACCCAGACACTCTTACCAGCATGGCTAGTCTAGCAATCACATTCAAGAACCAGGAGAGGTGGGATGAGGCAGAGAAGCTGCAAGTAGAAGCCATGGAGGGAAGGAAAGAAAAGCTTGGATCACACCACCCAGACACTCTTAGCAGCATGGCTAGTCTAGCATCCATATACAGTCACCAGGAGAGGTGGGATGAGGCAGAGAAGCTAGAGGTAGAAGTCATAGAGGCAAGGAAAGAAAAGCTTGGATCACACCACCCAGACACCCTTACAAGCATGGCTGATCTAGCATGCATATACAGTTATCAGGACAGGTGGGATGAGGCAGAGAAATGGGACGTAGAAGTCATGGAGGCAAGGAAAGAAAAGCTTGGATCACACCACCCAGACACTCTTATCAGCATGGCCAGTCTAGTAACCACATTCAGGAACCAGGAGAGGTGGGATGAGGCAGAGAAGTTGGATGTAGAAGTCATGGAGGCAAGGAAAGAAAAGCTTGGATCACAGCACCCAGATACTCTTGCCAGCATGGCTAGTCTAGCATCCACATACTGGAATCAGGGGAAGTGGGATGAGGCAGAGAAGCTGGAGGTGGAAGTCATGGAGGCAAGGAAAGAACAGCTTGGATCACACCACCCAAAGACTCTTAGCATTATGGCCAATCTAGCAGCCACATACTCAGACCAGGGGAGGTGGGATGAGGCAGAGGAGCTGGAGGTTGAAGTCATGCAGGCAAGGAAAGAACAGCTTGGATCACAGCATCCAGACACTCTTACCAGCATGGCTAGTCTAGCATCCACATTCAGGAACCAGGAGAGGTGGGATGAAGCAGAGAAACTAGAGGTGGAAGTCATGGAGGCAAGGAAAGAAGCACTTGGACCACACCACCCAAAGACTCTTACCAGCATGGCTTTTCTAGCATGCACATACAGTGGCCAGGGGAGGTTGAATGAGGGTAATGATTTACTTTCTCAAGCTGTCCAGTTAATGGAGGTTGAGATGGGGTCCCAGCATCCAACTACAATTTTCTTCAGGGACATATTGGACTCAGAGTCCACTGACTCGGAAGTTGACAGCATAGATGATACCCAGTCACATTAATCAATTGTCATGTCATGGTGGACAGTGAGGAAATCTGAATGCGAGGCTTTTGCATATGTAGTTGAGCCTCAGCCGAGAATTGCAGTGTACTAATAGCCGAGAATGTGGTATATATGGCATTACTATAAATATAAGGTTGCATCGTCCATTAGCAAAGATACTGGCAGCATGTGAACAATGAGTGCTTAGTTCATGCGAGTGGAGAACTATAATAATGCATGCATGGAGGCAATTTTAGTAAGCTTCACGCAACATAACTACATCGTTATGGGAGTCTGAGTACCTCAGGTACCTTGAAGCCAGCTTGTGTGCCCTCCCTAATTTTGCACCGTTCCAAGTATGCCTTAAGGTGCGGAAATTCCTCCAGGTTCTCAATCTCAACTTTATAGTGCACCTCAATCCAAGGGACAGTTTTGATATCCGCAAGGGAATACTTGCCCTTGCCTGGACCTGCAAGGTATTCCCGATCCTTCAGGTACCCATTAAGCACTCCATACAACCTCTTTGTCTCATTCAAATACCCTAAGCTTACTGATGAAAGCGTGTTCAGGGTCTCAACTGCATCACTTACTCTTCTTGGCGTAGGGAATATCTTCAGAAGCATAAAGAATGAAGTGTGCAACTAGATTCTCGTCCGATTAACATCAAGAGGATGGTGGCAAAAAACCGTTGGCACTCACGCTGCACAGTCACAGGGCCGACGGCTCCATGCTGTGAGGGAAAGAATATTAACATCCGTGGTGACCAACCGATGAAGCACATACTGTGAAAAATATCCATTGCAACATGTCGCTGTAAGAATTGGCGTCTTTTGCGGGATCAAACCAAAAGTGGAAATCCGTGTCATAGTGTTGCGCAATGTACAGCATGATGGCCGAGGTCTCAAAGACGACATAATCGTCGCGCTGATGGTCGACAACGACGGGAATGCGTCCGTTGGGATTGAGCTTGAGGAACCATGGCTCCTGTGGCAAGATTTGCAAGAACGTATAGAAAAAAGCACGAATCAATGCACCTTTTGTGCTTTCTTAGACAGATCAATACTGATTGGTCTAATCATCGAGAATCAGTACATCATTATAGAGTATACTCGCCAATCTCACTCGTAGGTGATGGAAGGGTATAGAAGTTTCAACTCCTCCAGTAAGATCGAAGGGCTGTAACCATTGGGAGTTGGAGCAGTGTAAAGCGTGAACGTTTTCTTATTGTCGGACATGTGGGAGGATGGTTCTACTCAGAAGTGGGTGGGAAGGCAATATATAAACAAAGTATCTACAGGGTCGAAATTAGCTGCATCTAAGCTGTGATTATCGATTGATACCGACGATCGCCATTTGTCAGTTTCCCCTAATCAATCCCCAGTCTCGGAAGTTGGGTGCTGGAAATTGACCCCGACGATATTCCCTCGAAAACGCTTCCTCATGTCCAACTGTAAAGACGTTAAGGTTATAAAACGTAAATTATGCAGTACCCACCATGCCTCGCTTGCACTCAAACGTCGCCTTTCTCAGGGACTGACACTCTTCTGGGAGGTCCGATATGTTGTTTTTGAGGCAGTCAGATGGAAGGCGATTGTCCTTGAGGACACAGTCTGAGCGGAGGATACAGTCTTTGAGTGCCGCGAGTAGGTTCTGGCAGGATGAAGACATGTGCGAAGAGTCACGTGACACCGCGTTCCGATGCTCCGCTCGCCGTCCATCGCACGCCTCGCCAACAGAGCGCTGCTCTCCATCTCGGGCTCACAGGCAGCCGAATTTCTCAATGGAATTTTAGCATCCGCTATAAGAAATAGCCCAAAGCGACCCGCATTTTCTGCTATTCTCCACGCTCAAGCACGTACTCCATTCGTCTCCGCTCGCCGAGACTGAGCACCATCTATAGGGCAGAGTTCTATACGATATCTTCTTATACACAAACACAGACGAGGCTGGTCAACAAGGCTTCCTTATTGAGTATGATTCGCGGCCTTCAGATGCACCAGCTCTACTTCCAATGCTAAAGAAATACGTCTTACGCTCAAAGGTCAAGATTCGCGACGTTACGGAACACTATGATGTATGGGCAAGCTGGGGGTCCCCTCTGGATTGCCCTCTAGATCATTTGGCACGAGAATGGAATTGGGCTCCAAGCGGCACGGTTGAACCAATATGGAATAATACCGACGGACAGTGGCCTTGGGGGTCGGAAGATCGTACACTTTTCGATAGAAGAGCCATAGGCTTGGGAAGTAGGTTTCTGGTGAAAAACGGAGACAGACGTGCGTGCCTCTTTCTGCCATGGTCAACGTCGTACTGACGCGATATAACAGCACAAAGAGCCTCTACACACGATATAAAAACGCCAGATGACTATGCTCTCCATCGTGTCCTGCTTGGGGTCCCCGAAGGTTCGATCGACATACCACCAATGCATGCCTTTCCAATGGAATCTAATTTAGACATTATGGGTGGTTGTAAGTGGGCGTATCATGCAGAAGTTTGTATTGATCCGTAGCAGTGGATTTCAGGAAAGGATGTTACGTCGGCCAAGAGCTGACGGTACGGACATACCACACTGGTATGGTTAGGAAGAGAATCTTCCCTGTTGTCATTCATGACACTCAAACAACGTTAGTCACTTGTGTTGAAGGCAACATGTTTCTGATGACACCCTGCAGATCCCCTGAAAATGTGGAACCAAATGCATCCTCCCCTCTGTATCCCTCTGGCCTAGACATTCGTCCTGTAGTTCTGCACAGGGAAGAGAGTAGGAGCAGTCCACGACCCCGCGGCTCGGGAAAGCTTTTGACATCAGTACAAGGAGTTGGTCTGGCGTTACTAAGGTTGGAACAAGTCGAGGCCGTCATGCAAGGAAGCTTGCAATTACAAATCGATGGTAATGGAAAGACAATGGCGGTATCTCCACGGTGGCCTAGCTGGTGGCCCCGGCAACCAGTTGGGTCGGAGTAGACATTATTAGATGTCGGTTAGGCTGTCTCAACCACGACCGAAGTAAAAATGTAGTCCCCATCATGGCTGGCGGAGACATGAAATTTTCCAACTGGGTGAACATCTTGAGCGTGGTATAAGAGCTGCGGTTTGGAACATTTTGAACTGCTGCGATACGTTAGCTCCTTCCAGGTGGGCCGTAATGTAGGAAATACGGCCTTGTAGGCAGCCTCCTTGATAGACCACCTTTTAAGATGTGAATACGAGCCTGTAGAACCCCTTTGAGAAAACATACCGCACAGCGAGGAACTGGGCGCGTGCAAACGGAGTCATGCTAGGCGGTAAAGCATTCCAATCAGTGACCTCCTGCGAGCTAAGAATCCGCGACGCGAATTTTTGCGGTCCTCTGCGGTGTATGAGGGCGAGGACGCGAGGTACGTGGACGACGTCAACACCAATGCCGAGGATTGACATGAACGTTGTGACCAACCTTGATTCAATTCTTTATCTTATCTACCAACACTCATGACCATATCGACCCTACACATTGCTGCCGCTGCCAACAGGTTCTCACAGACGGCCGATGTGTCTCCGCACTCGGTCGTCGCGTTCGGCTCGTCGAAACTTGTCGTCTTATGGCATATCGAAGTATGTCTTTCTTTACCTGATTCTTTACCCCCTGATCAATCTGAAGCGCTCGGTGGGTAGAAAGAAGCGGATACCAACGCCCAAGAAACATTACCGGGTCATGAAGGTCTAATAACCTGTGTTCGATTCGCCTCAGAACAACTGCTCGTAAGCGCAGACGATAAAGGCACAGTCATTTTATGGAGGAAATCCGATGGCCAGGTGTGTAACGGATCCTGATCTGCTTTGCTGAGACGCGAATATATCGTGTTTTAGTGGAGAATCGCGTCAAAGACTGGAGCTCATTCGCAATCCATATCCTCACTATGCGTCTACGACGACGCTCTCGTAACTGGCTCTTCTGATGCCACAGTAAAAATTTGGAGAATCGAAAATGGTGGGTCGTCGAAACCTTTCTGACGACGGTTCGTTGACGATGCACAGACAGCATGGTACATGTTCAAACCCTACCCCAGGGGAGCAAGTATCCTTTGGCTCTCGCAGTGGCACGTCTTCCCAGCTCCAAGGGTACGTGAAACTCTTGCCATCCCGAATTTTATATTGACCAATTTTGGCAGCCATTATCCTGGCTGTATCTGGAACAGATAAAAACGTCAACGTATGGCTGCGGTCATCAGGCGGTTGTGTGAGTTCCAGGGCAATTCATCGCCGCATAACTGACGGGAACTCGAGTTTGTACATGCCGCATCTCTCGGAGGCCATGAAGATTGGGTTAGAGGTCTGGCATTTAGACCTTCGCTGGATGAGGGGCAACCTCTAGTTTTAGCCTCTGCCTCTCAAGATGCCACTATACGACTTTGGCGAATTGAGAATGTCGTCAGCGAACGATCTCAGTCACAGACAGTGCCCACAGAACTTAGCGACGAATTGCTCGACACTTTCGAGGCATCTCTTGCAGACATAGGCGATGCGGAAGAGGGCGGTAGACAAATCTCCTTGAAGCAGCACATCTTATCTGTTAAACTTGATTCCGGCAGGTAAGTTGCCTCTTCACTTTCGTTCCACCTTCGTTTAACTTTGGGTTACTTTCAAGTTATCAACGATTTTCTGTCACGCTAGACGCATTGCTGATCGGACATGAAGCCAGTGTTACGTGCTTATCATGGCGGCCAGCCAAAAATCCAGAGTTTGCTCCAACCTTGCTGTCAGCGTCAACCGATTCCTCCGTCATCATGTGGTCGCCATCCGCTGCTGTGACGCATGAAGAAGACGAGACGAATGCTATATGGATAAATCGCCAGAGATTTGGTGATGTTGGGGGACAAAGACTTGGTGGTTTTGTCGGGGCTACCTGGGCCCAAGGCGGAGAAGAGGCCTTGGCTTGGGGCTGGGCTGGAGGATGGAGAAGGTGGAGATGCAATGGTCCTACGAGTAATGAGAGTGAAGAAGTTTGGGATGAAGTTAGTGCAATCAGCGGTCATAATGGACCAGTCAGGGGTCTCGCGTGGAGTCCCGGAGGCGACTATCTGATCTCTGCTGGGTATATCTTATTTTTTTCCCCTCCTTTAACGGTGCTCAATGATTCTAGCCTAGATCAAACAAGCCGGATACATGCTCCCATACTGGATCCCAGCCGGAATAATACATATTGGCACGAGGTGGCTCGCCCTCAAGTCCACGGATATGACCTCCTCGATGCTGCGTTCATTAACTCGCTTAAATTCGTCAGTATCGCGGATGAAAAAGTAGCGAGAGTCTTCGAAGCTCCTCGAAGCTTTGTTGACTCTGTGGAAAATTTACGCGTGGCTACATTTTCGGACAAAGAGGTAAGGGGGGCGTACTTAGATGTTCAGGAGTTAACCTGCACATTTTAGCATATTCGACCGTTAGCAGCCAATGTTCCGCCTCTGGGCCTTTCAAACAAGGCTATTGGAGATTCAGGTCCGATTTTTTCCACATCATCTTCGTATCTCTTTTATCATGATATAATGTAGTATCTGAAAGCAGCATCTTAAACTCTTCACGTCGTCCGTTCGAAAGCGAATTAGCAGCCATTACTCTGTGGCCTGAGGTCGAAAAGTTGTTTGGACATGGGTATGAGGTATTCGTACAAACACGCTCTGCCTTTGCTGTCGCATTAACCTCCCTGCCTCGCTCTATCTAGTCAATCACGTTGGGTGTATCGAGCTCGCGACATCTCATAGCCACAGCTTGCAAAGCAACATCGTCTGAACACGCAGTAATACGACTGTATGATGCTCAAACATTCAGACACGTTGGACAGCCTCTGCCAGGCCACAATTTGACTGTGACGCGTATCGCATTCAGTCCCGATGACCGATATCTGCTGTCAGTTTCAAGAGACAGATCTTGGCGGTTATTTGAATCGCAGGACGATGGGGGTAGGTTTGCGCAAATTCGCTAGACAATGATATGGTCAACTATCTGAAATACAGGATATGTCGCCGTGGCGGCAGACAAGAGCCATGGTCGTATAATTTGGGACTGCGCTTGGTCTCGGGAAGGCGACTGCTTTGCAACAGCGTCCAGAGACAAGACAGTAAGCACGACTTTCCTAAGTCATCGTTGGTTAAAAACGACTCCGTTTAGGTCAAAATATGGCAATATGTGCAAGGCGACAAATGGGAAGCTATTGCCACGATCAAAACAGATTCAGGTGCAACCGCTGTAGATTTCGCTGCCCGGGATGCGCACGGAAGGCATGTCTCATCCTTATTTCGTTTAGTATGTATGACATAGAAGCACAGACGGAAACTGGCTATTGGCTTAGAGACGGGCGAAATATCAATATATACTAATGACGAGGAAATTGCTGATTGGCGCTTGACCGTAACAAAGTCGGTGCAGACATCCCTTCTCTCCTCCCCGTTCTTAATTTTTGGTTATCAGGCCACTTCATATCGATCAAATTCACAGAGTAGCATGGCGATTGAATCATAATAAAAACTCAACGGAATTAGCAAGCTGCAGTGAAGATGGTACATTGAAAATACTAGATGTCTTGGTTGATATGGTGTGAATATAATGTTTGAAATGATTACAAATAAAACACAGAAGTCTGCTATACAGTGGAGAAGTTGTGATGGCTATCTGGTAACGACACAGCAGCTGAAGCGCAAGGGTATAACACAGGGAATCATAGTGCAAATATACAGAAAACGGAGTAAACGCGCAATGAGACAGGGAGTTGCAGTAAGGATACAAGAACACGTTGAACATTATTTTAGACAATATCACGCAGACTCATAGGAACTTCGGGCTGTTGGACGTTACTACATTGTCAGCATCGACACATTAAAAGACGCTTACGCATTTAATCCTATGCAGAAATACTTAGTCCAATTACCTGATGTGGAAAAAAATACTGCTTACTTGTAAAAACATTCTATAGAACGCAACATCTCAACGTCGCCACCTGTAGCAGTCACAAAATTAATAACAACACCCGCACGGGAGTAACTAGAGGCGATGGCAGGAGCCACGCTGAGTGACAGGGTTAGATATTCCTTTGCACGCCTGGAATGGAAGTTTGACGCACCGGTGAGCGTAGTCTTCGACGGCTTTAGGTAGGTCTGTTCAACAGCTGTAGTAATCATGATCCCAGTTTATGTATATCATGCCGCACCATAATTGATAATTAGTGGAACGTGTGAGACCTCGGGGGTCTTGACTGGAACATCATAGACAACGAGAACTTTTGCAGAGGGTTGTCTTAGGATAGAATTCGCATTTCTAAACTTGTTCAGCGCAGCGAGCTTCGTGGCTGCATTCATATCACCATGCTATGACTGTGTAAGTTTCAGGACTGTTGCTAGTGAATCCACCTACCAATGGCACAGCCTCGATGCCTCGGCTAGCCAGCTTATATACCACTGCGTCCAGAGCAGTCATTCCACCTACATGCACGATAGCTTGCTGTACGTCTACATCATCGAACAAGTCAGCTAGCGCGTCCAACTTCCACTCGCGGGCTTGAGCAGTCTCTTGATTTGCAGCCCCCCTGCCAGATCCAATAATGCCAAGCCCTCCTCCCACACTGGCGGCGTTTGGGTCTGAACGGCCGGAGCCCGTAGTGAAGGCGAGATATAAGTAAAACTGTCGCAGACCACGCGAGCTCTGGGTGTTATCTGGGTGACTAGCATTCCCATCCCGCCTTACTAGTACTCGAACAGGCTCCCGGAGGTGAATTGCAGTGGCCAGGTTGAGCACGTCTTGTGGAACAGTATTCGAGAATAGCGCTGTCTGACGTTCTATCAGTCCGTTAGCCTCAGGATTAGGGGACGGAATTGCAGTAGAGAAGCGTCGAACTGGTCCTTGGAATGGAGTAGCATTTAAGTCAAATCCAGAGGTGACAGATTGACCGCTTGTAGAGGTACTAGGCGTGATAGAACCAAGAGGACGTGAGCGAGGGGGAGGCAAAAGATTCACGACATTGAGAACGTAATCATGGAGATTGCGGGCGATCAATTGATCGACTTCATCAAGGACGAGAAATCGGACTTCAGAGCCGATCAATCCCCCCGGCGTAGTAAATAGTGCATGGAGTTTCTGTGGAGTACCACATATGATGTGCGGTACGTTCTGGTGCAAAGCACGAAGCTCCTGGCTGAGATCACTGTTGGGGCTCACGGCTCCCACCCCAAGGGCAGAGCGGATACCGATGGGACCACCTAAGTCTCTTATCATGCGCTGAGCTTGGGTTGCTTGGTCAACCGTGGTCGAAACCATAATAGCAACCGGCCCCCGATTGGACTGACGACCAATTGTCGACGATAAGGCAACCTGTAAAGCCGGGATGACATAGGCAGCTATTCTCTCCTGAGTAGGTGGCGCTTGAGCAATGATATCTGCCCCCCGTAACAAAAAAGGAAGAGCACGTTGTTGGATTTTATTAGGGGGTCCCAATCTATGATCTCGTTAGTCTAGCACAAAGACACCATAAGTATATCTCACCCAAACTTGGTTAGCGATCTGAGCAGCTCGGGAGCAAGTAATAACTGTTCCCATTTGGTTATGACTGGACCATTGTCACGAGGAGAGCCATCCAATTGAACTTCCGATGTCTGGATTTCCACGATATCAGTATGCAATAGGATCATTATGTATGAATAGCTTACAGATTCACGGCGAAGAACAGCAACGGAGCGGCGTTTATCTCTGGGTAAAGGGTCCTGGCGTGCGAGACCAGATTCGCCTGGGCGCATGGGCAAGTCTAGATTACCAGCCGACCAGGTTCGAAGAGGCGGATTTGGGGAGCGAGGAGATGGCCTCAGATCCTGCCGATTGGGTAAACTATGTCCAAGGACTGGATGGCCAGTAATAATTGAGGGTAACATCTGATTGGGAGATATATCAAGCTGAGGAAGGCCCGAATTGATGACAGAGTTGCTTCGCAATTCAGTATTTGCTTGCAACTGCTGAGTTTGAAGCGCAAGTAACTGGCCAACAGAGGATGTTAAAGTATTAAGACGCTGGGATATTGTTGTGATATCATCTGCAGCAGGGACTTGGTTTGGAGCAATGTTGCCAATGGATGGTCGCGGTGCGGTGAACTGCGGAGATAGGCTGGTTCCATTAAGTCTAGGGGCGAATGGATCCTTGAACTCCGGCTGAGCATTTGTAACCAGAGCACGTTCTAAAAGCAAGTTAACTTTCCTATGGACTTCGCCAAGGTCGTGTTGTATTTCGATTGCAAACGTTTCGCAGCGATTGAGGCGATCTAGTATATCTCGAATCAAGGGAGACGTTCTTAGCTGAGCATCAAAGGCACTAGTCTGGTTATCATAAGCCGCAGAGAAGTGACTACCTGAATCCAAGGACGAAACTGGGGATACAGAATGAAATCCGCTAATCTGAGAAGAGGTACCGCTGAAGCTGACGGATACGGGCGGTGTGGCAGTATTTTCATGGTTGTGCTGCAAGGAGTGGATAATGGATCCTGACATTTGCATTTTCGTCCCTGTTACGTTAGGACTTGATGTGCTCTCCCCTACCTCAAAGTCGGTGGGAATCGCGGTCAGCATGGTCGCTATGCTGGAATCGAACTGCGTCTTCGGCTCTAATGCGGTATATTTCGAGTTACTCGCCTGCCGGTTGGCCGCTGATGATTGAGATACGTCGAGTGGTTCTGGTGATTGAGCGAGAGCATAGTCACGTCTTGCCGACGGCGAAGGAGAAGATGTGACTGAGCGATACTCTGTAGGAGAGATAGACAAGGACGAGATAGAATTCTGATCTTGCTCCCTAGGTCCCTGCGCCGGCTGGTTGCTAAACCGCAAGCCCACACCACTCTCTTCGCCCCCGCCACGCATGCCCCCGGGAAAGAATGGAACGGAAGCAGGATTCAAAGTAGCACTCCTTGCCATAGCGGAACAAGGGAAATGCTAATGTTTCGCAACAATCGGTGGACGAAACTGGTAATAGTGTTCATGATGTATGATGGTTGGTAAGCCGGAATGGTGAATTCGAAAGAGTGCACGATAGAAACCTCACCTCTAAAAGATAGGTCACTGGGCGGCTGCCATGCAATTAGGAGGATAGAATAAAAGGATCCACCGATGGTGGGACAAATGAGTCAGTGAGTGGAGAGGGACAAACTTAAGTCCAATAGCGTCCTGGGACCGTTTTACTCGTTTTAAGTCGCCGAGTAAGCGGTTAGCGCGCGCTTTAGCGCTTAGTGCTAGTAGTAAGCTGCCTCCACATTAGACGATCCTATTTTATCCCGTACGAATACATGCCGCGGGTATTATGCTACACATTTGGCGAAGGAAATACCAAATACTCGATGGCGATCAGCCCGACATTTCTGTGCTACATCTATGACTTCTTCCGTAGGTCGCTTCTCGAGTGCTCTAGTAAATGCTCCGCTTCAACATGACGTATGTTCAACGTGATTTGATTTACCTTGCGCTCGCTCGAGGTAGCTCGTCTGACACATTTGTCTTGGAGGTTCTCTTCTTAATTTCTGAAATCCGCACTAGACCGATCATCAAGGGGTTACGTGGTAGTAAGTCTTGGCTCACTATCAACAATATCCTGCACCTCTGGAAGGTCCGTTGGCGAGATCGTTACCTACATTCATCCAGACCCCTTTAAGTGACCACAGAGAGGTTTGAAATGACTCACGACAAGTTCGCAACCGTCTAATTCCTTACCGTTCAGATGCAGGGCATTCCTAGCTCCCCGGTAGTCCTTGAATTCAATGGTGGCGTATTGACGGTCCCTGCTCGTCCGTACGTTTTTGGGAACCGGGACGCCTATATTAATTGCTTGGCCGCGGCTACAACGAAGTTGTATACGGTAGACCTTCCCACATTTCGAGAAATATTCATGTAGCCGACGCTCGCCAATGGATGGGTCAATCTACCAATAGCGATCAATTTCCGAAACAAGAGAAAAATAAACGCGGCCACACTAACATTACCGACATACACGAATGTATAGTCCCATCTTTTTACTTTGCTTATTGTTTCTCTTCGGTGACTCCGCTTTGCTGCGTCTTTGGCAGCACCTCGCTTTGTTTCCACGTCGCGCGATTTACTACGCCTCCTTTGTTTAATGGTCTTGCGATTGTTCTTGCGTGTTTGCTATTTTGCGTCTTAGAAAATCGAATGATGGATGATGTTTGGGCACTGACTGATCCTGTGGACTTCGAAGAAGAGGATTCGGAGCTCACGTCACTAATATGTTTGCAGCCGTATCGCATGGGTGGTGTGTGGTAATAAACAGTGAGAATAAATGTTGGATGTACAAATAGATCCGGACCTGATCTCAATGTTGGGCAGGGAATCAAATCAGGCTTAAATAACTGCGGGCGGCCTAAGCTGCTTCGCGGCCAGCCTGGTTGATGGTTGCCTGCTTTGATTCACTAGCCTGCGCTTAAGCGCTGCATTTCCTTTGTGACCATCAACTTACGTGACTATTGTCACAGCCACATCATTGAAGATGTCTCGGCATGCTCAGCTGTACCGCGGAATCCTGAATGAGCTCAAAAGATCTGTGCGTTGCATCATAGTCAACTACAAATTGCCTCCCGCTTAACTTTACTCAGGCTATTACACCAGGCCGAAAGAACCAGGATGTACAGAGGCAAATGCGGTCGATAGTCGAGCTTGCTCGAAAGTCGGAAAGCGTTCAAGACCTCGAAAGCGCTGTTCTGTTCCTGCGCTCACAAAGGGAGCACAAGGTAGGCTGGCATGCATTTCTTTCCTATTTTATCTCACTTTTCAGGTCTTATTGCACCGCTACAACCCTTTGTCCGACTATACGTCTGAAGAACGGATCAAAGCGACTGCGAACCGAGTCGGACTAAACATGCCCAAGGCACTGGGATCTACATGAGCAATAAATTGAAATGTTTCTCCTTGCTTCGGTAATAAAGCAGATCGCTTGAAACTTATATGTTTTCCTAGCCAGCGCTGAGCACAGATTTACGATGAAATACATTCACGACTCGCCACGGAGGTATCCCTATATTCTTGCATTCTCTGCTTGACAATGGCCAATTATGGCGCTCTGCATTCACAGCAAACTGATTTTCCGCTTATATGGTATGGGTCTCCTAGTCTCGTGATCTCCATTGTTGCTCGCCTTTGAGAAGCTGAAGCATACGCATATAAAATTCATGGGGACGTGCTCTACGGGTATCCGTATTGGCCCTTCTAGCTCTACGATCTCCTCCATGAACTCGGAATGGATCCAAGTGGTCCGTTACTCAATCACGTCTCTGATGGGACAATAAATCGACAGACTGGTTCCACGTCTCAAGGAATATCTAGGAGTCGAAGAGAGGATGGTCGCACTTCCCATCCACTCTCGTCTTATTCTTTTGCTCCTCGTCTATCCATTCCCAAAACGCTTTGCTCGCCTTTGCATTCCATAGTGGATGCGGGTGAGCACATATTTGATGATATCGAACCTGCTACGACTTCATTCAGGATGCAATTTTCCGACACCCACCTCGTACCCCCTAAAGCTGAGTGCCAGAAACAGAATCTCGGCTGGGTTGCGCACCATTTGTGGGTAGGGCCACTCGGAGCCGAAGATCCAACGTCGAACGCTCGTAGTCCTTTGCAGTGGCCGTGTCAGAAATATCTGTCTGCAGCCACTGTGAGCCAGGCAGAGAACTCTAACCCTGGAGACGAGCTTGACCGATTCATTCAGAAACAGTCTACCAGGTCTGCGCATTCTACTTGCTCGTTGGCCGACCGCCGACCAAAGGAATCGCATTTTCAATAGAAAGGCAGTAGCCTGTTTACTTCGACATTCAACCCATATCCTCACCCACCGCTTTGCAATTGCCTCATGTCATACTGTGCAACGATCTTTCTTCTATCATCCCACCAACCCCCAGGACTTCTGTGGACATCATTTGTGCACAAAAGGATGTTCCATCCCTACCCAACCACCCAACTCTACATAACGGCAAGATTCACTTTCGCACTTCGTTCCTCAAATGGACCTTTTTACCGGGTTGTCGACCAACTAACCGCTACCATCATTAAGACGGTCGGCGCTATTTATTTGCATGGACATCACCCTCATAAGTAGAGTATTGATATCGGATTAACTTTATGATTAAGATTAATGGATTCACTCGAATGCTCCTTTCGTCTACCGGATTGCACATCCTACTGTACAACAGTCTGGCTCGTACAGATTACTCTCATTCCTTCTGTCGTATTGGTTATTATAGAAGTCTGGTTGAAGTAAAAATAGCGCTTACAGAGTTTTGCCTTTTCCGATGGTTGTGCTATTCGGGTCAGCAGATTTTCCAACTTCAAGTCGAGAGCTTCTGCTGCGTCTCGTAGTTCTGGATCGTCCGCCAGGACCATGACAGACGATGGAAGCTGGTAGATTATACTAGTGCTAGGTCCCTCAGGATTCTCCACAATCAGTAATCGAAGGGGAATGTTTAAGGCGGCACGGACGTCGTGCTTCACGATAGTCTGTGCTATCAAGGGGTTGCCTATGGTGTATGCAACGATAGCAGGATGACGTTTTCCCTCGTAAACGTTAAGCCATCGATGGTGGTTTAACTCGAGAAAATACCTGACAATGAGCATCATCAGAAACGAGTTGAACGCATATTTTAAAGTCGCAGCTGAAACTTACAAGAAATCACTTTCTCCACGGATATCATTCACTATCTTTTCAAGTTGTTCTCGAGTACTCGCGTTTCTGAGCTGGGATATGATCTGGTTGGAGCCCTCTTTGTTCACCGCGCTGTCCAAGCGAGCAATGACTTCAGTGAACGGAACGGATGTTTCCAACGTAACGAGCTGGGCAGAAAATTTCGTTGTTGTCTTCTTCATGGATGCCGAGGAAAAGGATAAGAGGAAACCATAAAATCGGTTCCCATTGCCTTTTCGCCAGATTTTACGCTAGGCCAAGTAAGTATGCCTGAAGGAATATTGTACAACAATCCGTAGAACAAACTTTTCACAACAAATCATTTCCATCTATTTTTGGAGTCCTGATATGTGCCTACTGAATCCCTCGTAATCATGCTGGCAAAAAGTGGCAAAAAACGAAAAAGAAATCAAGGTATATTCAGCGTGGACGAACTGCTGAAGAAGCAGGAGATAGACCATATACGAACACAGTCAGACGAGGAAGAGGGCGACGATATCGGCTCAAGTTCTGACGATTCTAGTTTAGAGCACGAGAGTGACGAAGACAAGGTGCACACACTTCCCAGTCCCACATCCATTGAACGTATATCCCTCGCAAGGAGACTCGCGAAAGATAACGTGGACCAAAAGTCAACCAATGCTCATACACCAACTCCATTATCGTCGTTTGCGTCATTAGGAATATCAGCCCCACTCCAAGCAACGCTCGCGTCCATGTCCATAAAAAAACCCACAGAAGTGCAAGCTGCTTGTATACCGCCCCTCTTAGCCGGCGAGTTAACCACACCTATGTACCGAAATGCACCTGACTCTCGTTCATAAAGGCAGAGACTGCATAGGAAATGCAAAAACCGGTTCAGGAAAGACAATAGCTTTTGCTCTTCCTATCTTGCAGAGATTATCAATTGATCCATATGGTATATATGCGCTCGTCCTGACCCCTACGAGGTACGTATCCGTCATTCATGCACTATATTAGCAGTGAAATATGTTTTCAGGGAATTGGCGTTTCAAATAGCAGAGCAATTTGCTGTTCTCGGCGGTTCACTTAATGCCCGAACAGCAGTCGTTGTTGGAGGCATGGATATGATGGCGCAGGCCCTGGAGCTTGATAGCCTGCCACATATTGTCATTGCTACTCCTGGCCGGATTGTGGATCACATTCGAAGTAGCAGTGGAGTCTGGAATCTTTCTCGAGTGAAATTCCTAGTAAGCATTGCTTTCATCTCTGGTGCCGTGAAGATGAACGATTGCTGATTCAGGTCCTTGACGAAGCCGATCGACTGCTGACACCGACGTTTACTCCCGAATTATCTTATCTGTTTAACATCCTACCAAGGGATAGGCAAACATGTCTCTTCACAGCAACTCTCACGCCTTCGATAGAAACACTTGCTGATGCCCCGCCAAGGCCAGGAAAACAGCGGCCTTTCATACACAAGATGACCGAAAGGTGAATATTTAGAGCGTCTCACCAAGGAAATCGGTTCCTGACAATTTCTCCAGCATCGAGACCGTCGTCACCCTCAGACAGTACTATCTCCTAGTTCCATCTCATGTCCGGGAACCTTATTTATACCACTTTCTTTGCCACCCTCCCGAGTCGACCCTTCATTTGCGTCGGGCACCTCCTGATTCGGTAGATACCTCCCGGAAAAGTCAGAAGGCATCAAAGACCAAAGTCAAGAAGACAACAGAGGAAGAAGTGGAACAACCGCCTCCAACAATTATATTCTGTGCACGTGCAAAGACGGCTGCGTACCTCACCACTCTACTAAAAACACTGCATATCCGAAGCACGGCACTGCATTCGCGCCTTACGCAAAGAGAGCGCCTATCATCCCTTTCTTTGTTCCGAGCGTCGGTTGTGCCTGTTTTAGTTTCAACGGGCGTTGGCGCACGTGGGTTGGACATAGAAGATGTTGCAATCGTGATCAACTGGGACTTACCATCAGAGCCCGAAGAGTATACCCATCGCGTGGGACGTACGGCACGAGCGGGGCGGGGTGGTGTTGCTGTGAGTTTTGTGACAGAAAGGGACGAAGAAAAAGTGCTGAATATTGAAGGACGGATAAGTAAGTAAAGGAAAGAGTAAGGAAACACAATGCTGACAAAGAAGTAGACACAAAGCTAGAGGAGATGAAGCTACCAGAAGACGCAGTGCTGGAGAAGCTGAATGCGGTGTCGACGGCAAAAAGACTTGCGAATATGGTGAGAAAATGACGTAGGACTGTGACCCTGATTGACGGTGAATTACTAGGAATTACATGATTCCGACTTTGGGAAGCGGGAGAGGACTCAAAGAATCAAGCGTCAGAGAGAGGTCTAGACTGAGGATCGACTGTACCCATTTTGAGTAGTGACTTAAATTGGTTACACTGCTACAACACAATGTTCCAAGGGTTTCAATTCCGATTTTAGTTTCCGATTTTCCTTCTTTCTGCCACCACTTCTCTTCCTCCCATGGACAATTGCCCAGACTGGGATTCTGTCCTCCATTTTGTCGCTGATCCCCTTAACCTTGACTTAGTATCAGACAAGCGCGACGACGACCAAGCTTCAAAACTCTCTTTCAGCCACACCACTCTTCAGGTCCCTACTCCGCCGGTCAGTACCTAGTATGCGCACTCTCTTATATGCTGCATATTTAATTTAATAGCATTCGAATGATGGCTCACCCGTTGTCGATGATCAACACGATACCAACACTCTTGTCTCTGTCTCCACCACGTTCTATCCAGGTGCTCAACACAGTTCCACGCAGACGGATATGGCCCTCCTGTCTTCTGATCACGTCTTTTTCTATGTTCACTCTCACGTCTTGCTCGATGCGTCAGAAAATGGTTTCAACTCGTTGCTTTCGTCGCTTCCGCCTCCCACCGGAGATCAACATTTGATGGTTACTGTCCCTGAAGCTTCGGCTGTTCTAAACATAATTTTGCATGCCATGTACAACATGTCATGCGCACATTATTCCCCACCTTTCTCCCTTCTCGTGGATGCAATTGACCGCCTGGCAGTATATGGAATCAGTCCCAAGATGCGAATCACGCCCTCTACCCCACTATATGCCATTCTTTTATCGTATGCGCCTCTCGTTCCGTTGGATCTGTATGCGCTTGCAGCAGCGTATGACCTCTATGATTTGGCCGTGGCAACGTCGTCCCATCTGCTATCATTCCCTTTGGCTTCGCTTTCCGACGAAATGGCAGAGCGCATGGGTCCTGTATATCTGAAGCGCTTGTTCTTTCTACATTTTGGCCGCTCTGATGCGTTAAAGCGTGTGCTACTTCCCCCGCCTCATCCCCATCCTCCTACTCCGTGGTGCGACTTCACCGAACAGAAAAAGCTAACAAGGGCCTGGGCTCTGGCTTCTGCGTACCTTGCGTGGGATGCTCGGCCAGGTTTGTCGTTTGCTTCTGAGAATAAACCTTAACTGGAACCTAGATTCTCACCCATCGCTAGATCTTTCTACCGGTACCATGGAATCGGCGCTTCGTCCATTGACAGACCATTTGACGTGCGAACAGTGTCAAAGTGTCTTGCGAGAGAGGATTAAAAATCTTGTTGTACAATGGTCTATTGTGAAGGTAGGGTTCCGATTTTGCCTCGACTTTCGAAGCGGAGCTACATCCATCATTCTAGAGAACTATATGAATTCCAAAGAATCGGCCATTTTCGTCAAAATGCAATTTTTTACCGTTCGTCATTCTCCCGTAGATCAAAAATCCCTTAATGCCATCATCAATTGTACAAAACTCAACCCACATACATTATACGAACACTCAATCCACATGCATCACACGAACACTCGATACCCGATATGCTATTACAATGCATGTTTACTGTATACGCCGTCGTTATTCGTTGCCTTAGACTCTGTCATCGTTTCTCGCTGTTTTGCATTTCTGTATCGTTAACTTCGGTTTTATTGGGAGGATCATTAGGGATCATTACGAGCTCATACACGAAGCAGCTCGCCCGTCTCTTATACACGTACCGAGATGAATGTATTCAAATTCAGTGACGTCGCGAACCGGTGGATGTCTTTAATGAGGCAACTCTGATACAGGTATGTCGAAGGAAGGTATACTGGTACATTATCAAAACGATTGTCACCGATGCTTGCCCTCTGCAAGTACTGCATCATTTAATTCATCCAAAGGCGCCAACTCTTTTTTATCCACCAAATCAAACTTGATTATGTCAGGTGAATCAGTCACTGAAAAAGGTGAGTGAAAGCGTACCTCGTGAACAAAAAGGAAAAAATGGCGATAGCTTGTGTTGAGGTGCGCTTACGAGACACATGAGTGTTCGACCTTCATCACAGATGCTCGAAATTACCTTCAATCCCCAAAGCACAAATGTGATCAAAATGGTTACTATATATATGCGCGTATACCCTAAACAGTCGACGTGCGATAGTTCTGACTGTTTCACGAAAGTTTCTTGGAAATGGGACGCCTGCCGATGCCGTCAAGAAAGTCACCAATCATTTTGACAAATGACATTACCGATCTTGTTCGGAAAGACGTTTGCGTCATCGAGAAGGCCTTGTGCCCAGTTCATCAACGCGTCTACATACTCGGGTGCAGGAAGCTTTGTGGGGCGTTTGTATTTGACCCCATCCTCCCAGAGATACTCGTATCTGTTGACCACGAGGTAAGATTCGGAAGACGGCGATTACTACTAGTACACAGACCGCGGACCGGCGGACATGATGGGACACTGGCCATTTCAGAGGGATCAGCGATTGCGTGAAGAGGGAGAGCTTAACGCACTTCTTGAGGGGTGCAGAACTCCGTTATTGTCCCGTATAGCATGTTGAGATGGTTAAAGAAATCCACCACTGCCGGAATCATTGAGTAACGGGACAGTGGCGTAGGGCACGACGTACCATGTACCGCGAGCCATTCGCTGGTATCTTCGCCATCTGGCAGCTGAACAGCTTGCCACAGGTTTCCCGAGCCCTGTAATCATGTTATAGATAGAATTGCGAGACAAGGGGCGAGATCGACTGACGAGCGTGGCTTCAGCATACTTCCGAAGTTGATACTGTTTGGTGCCTTCTGGGACGTCTTTGCGCGGCTTGAAAGTGCGCGTCTTTCCACTATAAGCCGTGTGATTATGGTGACCAAGTTAGTGTGGGTGGCGGGATCCGCTTACAGGTGGAAGAACGAGGACATGACCAGAAAGCGGTGATTACGATGAGGGCTTGATGAGGGCTGTGGTGCGGGACAATTTATGTACCATGTATGAATCTATATGGTACATAAATCTGAGACGCCCATATATGGTACATAAATGCTATGTACCATATATCCTTACAGGCCTGGACCAAGGCTTTTTTGATTTTTGCATAATTTTTGGTCCATGTCCCAGACATAGCACCACAGCCTGATAAAGCAAGACCTGGTTTAGATTACTCGGCAATGCGGCATCTCTACCGTCGAGCTCAGTTTATTTCTATTCCAGCTAAATTTCTCTGTACTTGACCCTGTCTATCTGAATCAGGGATTTTAGGCTCTCAAGGGGGATGGGTATCAGTGTGCCATGGTCGGGGAAAATAAGTTTCGCAGCAATATCTCTGCGCATGCAGATGTGCCAACAGGCCAAAATTTGAAGCTGAGAGAAGTTATATATCGCCACTTCGGCGCTCTCAACCAATCGTCCTATTAGTAGTAATCCTAGCATGACATGTGGACAGTGTATGTTAATACTCGTAGAACATTGAGAAGTTCAAGAATGGTGATGGCGGTTCTCTACGTGAAATGGCAACCACCCTATCCAAAAATTCTACTTGAAGTCCATCTAAAACTGCCTTGTTAATCAAACCCTTATCTGCCCAGTAGAGCTCTTGGTATGTAACCGAAAAATATTTCAGTCGTTCTACCCCGTGTTTACCTGGTAGAAAGCGTCGTGAATGCACCATTCGACCCAGCATGCCAGATGACGCGCCTAGACACAACTCAAGTTCCAGCCGCGTCAATTTACTCAGTCCAACACGCAAAGAAAGCAGCGAGGTGGGCGATACAGTTGTGATTCTCTGTATCCTGTGAGAATGACATCCTGTATACGAATCCTCTCCTCCGGGAGATACTTCAACATCTTCTCCAAAAGATCCTCCAACAGTCCAACTTCCTCCTCATGCAGTTGCACCCCGGGCTGTTCGATCATCGGACCTTCGTCTTCAGACGGCGGATCGTCCTGTTTGCCTATGTCGAGCAACTTCGCCCTAATGGAGCTTCTGTAAGCTTTCAGAAGCACGCCAGCGCGTTCTTGGTCCTGTTCGCTCTTCGGCTGCCCGTCCCCTTCGAACCATAGCTCACGCTGTTTGAAAGCAGCCCACCAGGAGTCGGGTAGTCGCCCTAGCGTCTGAACCGTCTGCCTGAGAATGTCGACGTCACTTCCCAAGAACGATTCGAAGAGGGCAAAGCCCGCGCGGATTTCAAAGATTGCGCATCCGAGCGCCCAGATGTCCGCCTCGAGGCCCACGCGCCCCTCAAACCGTGCCTCCGGCGACTGGTAATTCAGCACCGTACCTGGCTCGTAGGACGATGGTGGAGAGGCGACAATGTAGGACTGGCCAAAGTCACTGACGATAATGCTTTCTTGAAGAAGCATTGCGTCCGACATCTTGGAGTTCTCGATGGGTGCGACGAGCGTGGCTGGTGCATGAGGGCCGGACGGTTGTCTGTCGCGGGTTCTGACATTCTCTGTCTTGGGGTCGCCCAAATGGGCGTGAACTTCGGCGTCCGACCATTTGATGACGTGAGGCGACAGACGAAACAAGATGTTCGATGTGGTCAGGTCTAGATGGAATCATTCGTCGACAACGCACATCGTTCAGAAGACTGCTTACCTCCATGAACGACGCCTGCGCAGTGCATGTGGTGTATCGTCATCGCTGTTTGTTTCGCGACCTTCCTAGCCAAGTCTGCACGTAGTCGCCGACTGCCGGCAGCTCGCCCAGGCGAGTCAGACATGGCATAGATCATCAGGAAAAACGTCGTTGGCCACCTAGACCCAATTATCTCTACTTATGTTTGTATAGACGTAATCTGATCTAGTTATCCCAGGATTAGATAAGATCACCCCCCCATTATTTTCGTATAAGTTATGTCTACTTTGTCGTGATTATGTCTGCTTTAGTCATAAAAGAAAGGATTAGATGACTTACATTGGCTCATCCTCCTTAATTTTCCCGGGTTACAACGAAAAAACTATATATATTATCATTAAAGTGGGTATCCAAGTAACATACTAGCATATAAATCAGGGAGATACATAGTAAGAGCATAATACGAGTCAGGTATATGACGGAGTGGAGGTTAAAAATGCAGGAAGCAATCAAGGCCCAACTTAAGGCTCTTCGGAATCATCTATCTCAACAACCATTGCCGAGGCATTGAACAATGCGGAATGGTTCAGAGCAGAAGCCACACCGTCACTGCAAAGTTATGAGTACCTGTAGACGACAAAGGTAGCATAGAGCTTACGACGCGAAACGGTATACTCGATGTAACATTGCCGCATAACCCACCAGGTTTTCTTTTTCAATCCGGTGCTTCATGAAGTCGAGGTGATCCTTATAAATGTCCGTATATGAATCAGCCGAGAAAACGGCTGGCCTTCTTTCGCCTGAAACCCATTCATCCAGCGCTGCACGAATCTGTCATACAGGATCATTGGAGTTAGTACCAAACATACATTGTCGGGAATCCTTACCGCCGTGGCCGCAAATGCAAGAACCGGTGGCGTTACTTCTTTTTTGTTTGCAAATTGTTTCGGGTATCGTTTAACAATGCTCTTCACGCAAAAAAGTTCATACTTGATGACCGAAATAATGGCTTGGTTTTGGTATGGACTGCCGACGAGTGGCCCTCCCTATATCATCACCATGGTATCAGCATCATGCCATTCTCGTGACCTTCACTTACATTTGGCGTGGTTGGGTAAATGAATTGCATATCGCGTACGAGAGCGCGCACCACATCCCCACATCCCTTCTTCAATCCAAACTCAGATAGAATAGCCATGCTCGCTGCCTGTTTAAAGTTTTTCCGCAGGCCTGATATACGCACCTCAAGCTTTGACAAACTCCATATTAGTTCACATAGAGTTGGAAAGGAAAGGGCGACGAACCACTTTTGAAAGTTCGCTTACATATTCCGAGTCTTCTTTAAGCCGATTCTTGATTATGACATACTTCCGCTTTGCTGCCGTGTTTGGCATGTTCATCACATAAGAAGTTGCCTCGAGAAGGGCCTTCCGTTTCCAAACAGCACGCCTGCCAAGATCTGCGAATGCATTTTCAAAAATGATTTGACCTTCAACAATTGTTATCGCTCGACGAAGGACCAGTTTAAGCTCAATCTGTTGTTTGGTTAAATTTATCTTCCCAGTCTCGTTGTATCTGATAAGCGTGAATGCCGGCCATTCTACTGACTCAAAGCCACTATCCTCTTCTGTTACAGATGAAGAGAGCTCAAGAAAGGAATCTGTGTTGTTGCAACCATGAGGAGTAGCTGCGGGCTATGAGTCTATGACTCACTGTTGTCGTCCTCTTGACTTTCACTAGCAAGCATTATGTTGGCTTCTGTTATATCGGCACAACCGCATAAGTGTCCTCGCTTTAGCTCGAGAAGGGTCAACAAACCTTTGGGTTTAGGTTTATGGTCACCTTGGACCTGGAGAGTCGGCGAACTCTCTTCGTCGCTCTCAGTCTCCGAAATCTCAATGGGTTGATTGCGGACGATGACACTAGCCTTGCGTTTGCCATCAGAAGTGGATGGATTCAACGTAGGACGCTAAGTGTATAGTACATGTAAGCTCATCTGACTGGGAAAAAAGTTCACTTACTTCGTTCACAAGCGCGTTCATTAAGCGCGTTGGTTTTTTCTTCAGCTCTTCCAAGGCCTCATCAGCTGATTCATCTTGGTCGCCATTGGACTCATCATCCGCCAGCTCCGTATCTTCCTCGGTGCAGGAACCATCTACATCATCCTCAACTTCAGAGTGACGGACCGTAATTTGTTTAGTAACTGCATCACACCCAGTGGTGAGTTGAACATCAAGGACGCAAGAAAAGTTTATACTAACCTTCTCTGCCACTGGTGCGAGTTTTCCGGGTCTTGGGAGGGATGGGAGGTAGACTGACCGTCACATCATCTTTGAACAAGTGAGAAAATATCTAGATCAGTAACAGAACCGATTGATAGTACTAGCGTAACGAACCATGACTGCCAGTAGTGGCCCGGGTATTCTTGGTAACTCTTCGAGCCTTGGGCTTACGCGGTGCTGGCGGGGCCACAGGACCACGCTGCGCAGTGGTCTGACCTTGGGCGCGCTGTGGAGTCTCTTCTTCGAAGTTTGTCAGTATTAAAGGTAACAGAAATAAATGACTTACTTTTATCTGAGGACCGTTAACGAGTGGAGCAACATAGAGAATTGAAAGTTGAAGAGGGAGTCAGCAGTGGGCAAAGGGTGTTGAACGTTGAATTTGAACCGTGTGAAGTAAAACAAGTTGTGATCGTCAGTGATCGTGAGAAGTGAGACTTGTGAGAAATCAACGCACTGCCTTTCGCCTTCTTACTCACAGTTGCCGCTGTGGCAGGAGCTGGCCTCTTGCGTGGCCTGGTGCCACTTCCATCCGCTTGCAACCACACTAAAGGTAAGAGATTGTAATTGCGCCTGAGCTTCTTTCCGGTGACTCACCAGCATTAGCAAGGGCCGTTGTCTTCGCCCTACGAGGACCTTCACGACGATAGAGGTGAGCAACAATATGCTCTTAGAACTATACTTCAAGTCACTTACCCTCGGTTATTAGCTCTTGATCAGCTTGTTCAGCTGCTGCCTTTTTGCGTGCCTGCTTTACCGCTGCACCACAACCCGAATTGTAAGTCATTTTTTGGACTTAATCACAAAAATCGTGACTAACCTTGAGCGGCAGATGGGCTGTTAGCCCGTTTTTCAGCAGGAATCACTGGAGCACTCCCTTGGGTGGTGGAGTGCCCATGACCGCTAGTAGTATCACCTGCCGGTCCGGCAGATTCAACGTCTGGGCGATTATCGGTGACAGCAACTGTGCTCTTGCTTTTTTTGGATACGCGTTTAGCCATGGTGGGTCAGAGTCGAGCTCAGGAGTAGGGTATGTGTGCTCAATTGTATTCAGAGCGTGCCTTTTATATGGCATCCTCTGCCTATTTCGGCAGTTATGTGGCACAAATGCCCCCGTTCGGCCGACAACACCAGGCCCCACCGCTAGCCATTGCGTGGCCATGCATCACCCCGTAATTTTTCGTTAGCAACTGGCGGGGTTTCCGGATAAGGTGATCAACTCCTTCGCTCGACCTCTTTTAGCCTGACCGCTGATGCTTATGTGCCAGGGCAAGCTGATAGTTCAGGTACTGCGACTCGTTACCCCTTTTATTGGCTGCCTGAAGATTTCGCTTGAAGCAGGTCAGATTTCTGTAAAATTTAAATATATCTGCCTCTTATTTGGTGGCATCTAGTTGGGTATGGTCTTGTGGATGAAGACCGTTTCAACCGCAATCATAGGCCACCTCAGCTGAGGTGGATCTCAGACATATAACTCCAGATGCCAATCTTGTCCTGATCCCCGATGAGATGATATGCATCAAGCCCGAGTCTATTCCTTTTTTGCATCGATTAAATAAGGTAAGTCTAAATCAAAGTTCTAAGCGTTGCTATTCGATTCTAATCTACATTCTTACAGGGTTTTCTTCATTTTTTCACCGCAGTCAGTTTTGGGGGTTGGTTTCAGCTACCCTTGGTCTTACGTGTAATCACCCATCATCCCCTGACCCGTCGCCGCCAGTTCCGTGGTGTATTGTGCAGGTTGTTGTCGAATCCCCTGACCCGTCGCCGCCAGTTCCATGGTGTATTGTGCAGGTTGTTATCGAAATTTCAAGCCGTCGGGGTTTAGCTTGCATGTTCAACGGAGCAAAAATTTACTCTGTTTGGCAGCACACTACAGCCACCTGAAAGAGGTTGAGCAGGAGGAAGAGGAAGAAGATAACACAAATGATGTACCTCAGTTTGAAGGGGACTTTTTTGGCAATTACGAGGATGGTGATCTGGATTGGCCTGATGAAGACCGTGGATTTCCGCATGCTGAAGGTAAGCTTATAGCATTAATTAGATATGATCACTGACTTGCTCGCCTAAAAATTGCAGGGAGTGATGGATGCGAAGATTCGGAGGAGGAGGAGGATCCCGAGGATGATACCGCCGAGGGTGAAGTAGCGCAAAACAGTACCCATGTTGATGTTACGGAGCAATACCCCCAACCAGAAGCCGCTACTTCCCAGGAACACAGTCATGAAACTTCCCCAGGCGCAGCGGACACCCATCATGGAGGCGACGTATACATCGAAAATTTTATTTATAGCTCGGCTGGTTCACCAATACAGAGTCAAGAGCCATTTAATAGGGATTACGACATCTATCAACAACGTTTGTCCCAGCCTGCAAGTGGTAGCGACATTTACTATCCTTTTACATCCAAAGCCAACTGGGTGATAGCACGTTGGGCGAAGATCCATAAGATAGCCGTATCGGCATTAGACGAGCTTCTCAATGAGGTCAGTTAGGTTTAATATTGTGTGTCTCAAGTCTAATATCATTCATAGATAGCTGAAGACCTGGGACTCTCTTACAAGAACAGTCGAGAACTAAACAAGATTATTGATACTCAATTACCCAGTCGCCCAAAATTTCAACAAGACGAAGTCTCAATCTTAGGCGAGTCGGTGACATTGTACTCGCGCAATGTTGTGGAGTGTATCAAGGCACTTTATGGCGATGCCGAGTTCGCAAGCCACCTTGTATTTAGTCCAGAGCGTCACTATACTTCACGCGATAAATCACAACGCATTTACCATGAGCTACATACAGGAGAGTGGTGGTGGGAAGCCCAGGTAGGCAATAACGCAACAAACATTATCAGTTACTAAAGAACATAATAGATTAAACTTGAGCAACATAAACGTGGTGCTACAATCATCCCCCTCATCGTCTCCACAGACCAAACGCAAGTTACCCAATTTGGCAGCAAATCTGCCTATCCGTTTTATCTTACTATTGGCAACCTCCCAAAACACATTCGTCGAAAGCCCTCTCAGCGTGGCCAAGCTCTCTTAGCATATTTGCCAACCAGCAAGCTCAAACATATCTCAAATTCAGCTTCACGTCGCCGTTGCCTGGCGAACCTATTTCATTCCTGCTTACAGCATATTCTGTCACCACTTGAGAAGCTTGGGCTCCGAGGAAAGATAATGAGGAGTGGCGACGGTGTATTGCGACGTGTCCACCCTATACTCGCCATTTATATAGGTGACTACCCCGAACAGCTTCTAGTTGCAGGAGTGAAGAAGGGTGAATGCCCCAAGTGTATGATAGATTCCAAGGAGCTCGGTTCAATCGACATTCCCCTTCAAAACCGGAACATTGTTGCGGTCCTCAACGCATTCGAAAAGGCGGATAGCGACCCTTGTCAGTTTCTCACCGCCTGCGAGGCAGAGAAGATCAAGCCCCTTCACCACCCATTCTGGCAACATCTCCCGCTTGTCAATATCTTCCAGTCTATTACGCCCGATGTCCTACATCAACTCCACCAAGGACTTGTCAAGCATCTAATAACATGGCTTAAGGCTGCATATGGTGCAGCCGAGCTTGATGCACGCTTTCAGCGCGTTGCCCCAAATCATCACATTCGCATATTTAAGAGTGGAATTTCCGGCCTATCTCGGTTAACGGGAAAAGAGCATGACCAGATGTGTCGTATCCTGATGGGTATTGTTGTCGACATGCGCCTACCAGGGAACCTTGACCCATCTCGTCTAATACGTGCCGTTCGTGCAATAATGGACTTCCTCTATCTAGCCCAGTTTCCCATTCATAGTAGTGGGTCCTTGCGAGCGCTCGCCACTTCTCTACAAGAATTTCATGACAACAAGACCATTTTTGTTGAACTCGGGATTCGCGAGCAATTCAATATACCTAAACTTCATATGTGCCGACATTATACGTCATCCATCCAACTCTTTGGAACCACAGACAATTATAACTCACAACATACGGAGAGATTACACTGCGAGCTTGCGAAGGGTCCCTATCGTACCACAAACCGGAAAGATGAGCTACCCCAGATGACAACATGGTTAGAAAGACACGACAAAGTACATCGACATGCAAACTTCATTCAGTGGCACAATGCAAATGGCAGGACGACCCATACCACGCCAGCGCCTCAACCCCGGCTAGTACAAAGAAAACGGCGTTTAAAAATGACGCGCCGTCCATCAGCACGTGGTGTCTCACTTGATGCGCTGACTTCAAGCTATGGTGCTACATACTTCAGGGATGCAATGGCGCGCTTTGTGGCACAATGGCGGAACCCACAGTTGAGCCGAACGCAGGTAGAACGGGAGGCCTGCAACATAAGCATGCCTTTCGTTTACGTTTCAGCATATCATCGCATCAAGTTTACTCCCGAGGACGACAATAGCATTATCGATGCTATCCATGTTCAGCCAAACAGGAAGAACAAGCGAGGTCAGGCAATACCCGCGCGATTCGACACCGTCTTAGTCCGTATAAATGAGGCTGAAGGAAATACAGTGCCGCATGGTACGTACATCGTCTTACTACTATTACTACTACAGGCTAGCGTCTTAACTCTGCACTTCTAGCCTATCGTGTAGCCCAAGTTCGTGTTGTATTCACCATTCAAGATACAGCTGCCAAGCTATTATTCGGTCCTACCCTGGCGCCCTTATACCTTGCATATGTCGAGTGGTTTACAGAATTTCGGGCACATCCAGAACCAAATCATGGCATGTATAAGGTCTCACGTGCGCGTCAAGGCGCTTCAAGGGTGGCAAGCATCATCTGCATTACAAAAATCTCCCAAAGTATACACCTTTTCCCGTTGGTTGGACATGCTATATCTCGTGACTTAAGTAGTGATACGGTGTTGGAGGAAACGGACTCTTTCCTTGTTAATCCATTCAACGTGTCAGATACCTATATCCTTTTCAACTCAGCAGTTCTAATATAACTTAGTTCAAACTTTGCGTAGCTAGACAAGACTAGATATCATTAGTCAGATTAGACATAAGTAGAGATAATTGGGTCTAAATGGCCAACGACGTTTTTCCTGATGATACTGGGGCCAGCAAGAGGGAATATGAGAAATAGATGGGAGCCGTTCGGACCTTGTACGAAGAAATGGTGATCGACAGTCTGGAAGTCGACAGAGTCGGAAGGACGGAGGGACGCTCTAAGTTTTTGGGAAATAGCCAGTTCGGGGATCTCGCTCGGGGCCTTGGATGAGGAAAAATCGGAGCCCATCCTTAAGGGTGACAATTCTACCGAGGTCTCCGTCTTCCCGCTGGTCGCGCGCCAGCCAAACAGTAGAAGAGCCTCCAAATCCGAGTTTATGAAGGACTCTGAAACGTCCATGGTCAAAGGTGTCGCCAACAGATATGGGGTGATGACCGCCGGGTCGGTAATCTTCAATGTCCTCGATTGCATCAAGACGCGAAGGAATGAAACGAGGGGCTGTGATGGATGTACGACGCAGAACTAGAGTGGGTGAATGAAGCCGGTTTCCTCCAAGTCGGAGGAGAGCAAGCATGAAGACATGAGTGACCGGATAAAGCAAGAGCCAGTCTAGCCGGTTTAGCTATTACTCCAACGCTCCGTTTCACCACCATGCCTTCTGTACTCTTCGTTTTTACCTCTTGCAACGAGACTCTTACCGGAAATCAAACAGTACGCAAATTAAAATGGAAGTACATCTATCTTTATTTCATATTATCTTATCTAGGGGTGGTACTTGCCAGAGGCAGCACACCCTTATTACATTCTCGAGCCTCACACAAATATCGATTTCGCCTCACCCGCAGGTCCTAACCCTCCGGTAGCCAGAGAAAGCGTAAAGGTATTCACGCGTCCACTCTACCTTGTCTGAAACATTGATGCCTCGTAAAAGACATATGAAAATGACAACGACAGCGTCAAGTTCTTGAACGATGAAACCGTCAAACGAAAGTTAGCCAGCGCCAAGAAATTGTCAGACGTCAAAGCAGAGGGCTACGATGCCATCTTTTACGTCGGAGGTCATGGCCCCGTTATTGACCTTGCACAAGACGCAGTCAACATTAAGCTCGCTTCTCAGGTAAGTTTCACAGTGTGGCTGCGGATTCTGGACCAACCCCGAATAGTTTTATCAATCCAACAAAATCGTGGCGGCAGTTTGTCATGGACCTGCGTGCGTTATACTTGGTTGTTGATAACTCCAGTTATTTACTACGCAAATAGCGCACTTGTTGGCGCAGTAGACCGTGATGGAAAGCCTATTTTCAGCGGAAAAGCTGTTACCGGGTTCTCGAATGCTGAAGAAGAGGCTGTGGGTATGACAAAGGTAATGCATTCCGACTGTTGGGTTACTGGCATATACTCAATCGTTTAGGACATTCCTTTCCTACTTGAAGACAGGATTACGGCTCTTGGAGGCAAGTACGCAAAGGCTGCAGAAGCTTGGGGGGTAAGTCCTGTTGCACGGGATAGTAGAAGTAAAAATGACCATGGAGCGTACAGCCCAAGGTAGTTGTGGATGGTCGCTTGATCACTGGCCAAAACCCCGCATCTGCCGGTCCAGTCGGGAAAGAGATTCTCAAGGCTTTGCAGAAATAATGAGAGCGATTCGCTTCCACGATTGTCTTTCATTAGGAGTAGCCGATAACGAGAGACAAGTGAAATTTCAAATGTATACAACAGACATTTCCCATCCTTTTTTGATCGAGAATCCGTCCAGCGCTCCTTTTGCCACCGTCGCCAGTTCTGGTGTTTCGTAAAAGACCTGCGCCATTTTTGACCTGGCACCACCAGGCCCGGGTGTAGAAGACCAAGTAATTTGCGTTGTTTGAAAACCTTGATACCTGATGGAGTCACCGTTGGACTGCCACTGAGCGCGTAATCAGGACCAAGGACGCACTGTTGAAAGAGGACAGCTAACATGTCTTCTGTGATTTCTTGTGGGAGGTTTGTGCACATCAGCCTAGCTGATGGCCGTTGTACTTGGGCAGGTACAGGGGGTGGGGATGCTTAAGATTCGGTAAATAGACAGGTGCAACTAAAAATAGTGAACGGCAAACCTGGCTTTCCGCTTTCCTCGTCCTCATCGATTTCCATTTCTTCTTCGTCCTCTTCGCTTCTTCCACGCTTGGCTTGTCTCTCCGCACCCCCCTTTGCCGTCTCCTCTCTCGGCCGCTTTGACGCCTGCATTTGCATAGCAAGGGGGCTGGCATTTACTGCGTTTGGCGGAATAAAATTGGGATCTTCTCTTCGTAGCGTTGCGTACGACCTTGTCTTTGCATAGGAAATACGCTAAGAATAGCGAGTTCCAGAACTCAAACAAATACGAGATCCCAGAGAAACGTACCATTGGCTTATCGTAGAACACTATGCCCTCACATGCACGCATAGCAGAAGTTGCACCTCCCTGATCTGCAAAGACAAGGAAAGCCTGACCCCTCATCTTTTGACTTTTAGAAGCGACAATATCGACGACTTTGCCGTAGGTGGTGAACAGAGCATATAGCTGTGAGCGTAGCTCTTCCTTGTTGACTTTGTCATTGAGATTATTGATGTAGAGGGTACAATTCGGTTGAGTGGACATGTGGACGCGAAGAGGACGGTGAACCTTGCAATTTCCCACGGATTTCCATGGCCGCCCTCACTTGGCATACATAACTCGAACCACGGGCTTTTCTTTTTAACCACTTATTCCTGCCACGCCACCAAGTTTCCAAGTTTCTTGGAACTCGCACTCTCACACCTACACGCTCTTTCCCCCGCGTTAGGTTCAAGCTCGGGCTTGGTAAGCGATACACATAGCGACGAACGTGCATCGTACGTTTTTGTGGACAGGCTAATGGACGCTCTCTGGTTGCCCGTTAAAGACCGGATGTCTTCCTATATCACCCCGTTTTTCTACCTTTCATATCCGGCGGAGGCACCGTTGAACCCAGATTCATTTCAAGACTCTTCCTACTTCGGCATCGGCCCGCTTGACCTTTGCTTTGTCGTCGGTGTCATAGCTGTTCTTGCCATCCTTCGCGACGCGTTCCGGCTATGCCTGTTTGAGCCGTTTGCGCGGTGGGTGTTGATGAGGGGATTGGAACGCCGCAGACAACGGAAAGCAGAAGCAAAAGCCAACGGTTCCGCTAAACCCCATGTCAACGGGAATGGACATTCTCATAATTTAAGCTATCAAAAAAAGCTCCGACATATTCATCGGAGCGTACTTCGTTTTGCTGAGCAAGGCTGGCAATTTGTATATTACGCTGCGCTATGCTTATTTGGATTGGTACGTGTTTGAATATATGGATTTACAGAGCCTAATTATTTGATTGACAGTATGTCAACTGGAGTCTCCCGACGCGACTATTTGACGCACCAACCTTTTGGGTGGGGTATCCCCACACCCCGTTGCCCGGTCCAGTTAAATTCTACTATCTAACTCAATTTGCTTTCTATCTACATCAAATCTTAATCTTACACGCGGAGGCCAGACGAAAGGACCACTTCCAGATGTTGGCCCACCATGTCATCACAATTATTCTTATGGCTCTGAGCTATCGTATGAACCTTACCCGCGTTGGGTGCTTGACCATAGTGCTGATGGATTGGTGTGACATATTTTTGCCAGTCAGTGCTTCACGCGGTATACGTTGATGCAGAGGTACTCAAACTTGATTAGCTGGCAAAAATGATTCGCTATACAAAAATCAGCCAACTCGCCTGCGATGTCACTTTTGGTGTCTTCCTGGTTTCTTGGTTTATTACACGACACGTTTTGTTTATATTCGTTATCAAGGCGGTTTATGATCTCCCAAAGTTCCTCGAAGGCTTCAACTCAACTGTCCTCATGTGGTTCAATATTTTATTGTGGTCGTTACAGGTAATGTCGAACGTTTCTCTGATACACTGCTAGTTCATCAATCCTCTTTCAGGTCCTTCAACTAGTTTGGTTCTGGATGATCTGTAGGGTAGCATGGCGTGTCGTTTCGGGAAGGGGTGCAGCAGATGAACGCAGTGAAGATGAAGAGTAAGTTCGAAACAATCATCTTCCAGGGCCATGGAACGCTTATCTTGCTTTTTTTTGCAGTGACGATAAAAACGATTGATGCCTGCGTGCTCTGTGGGCGATGTGTAGTTAGGGATACCCGTTATTGAATACCCTAGCCTTGAGCGCTACTACTTATATAGAGACTATCTTACTTCCCATTCACGTGCATAGAGTCATAATTACCTTTTTGGGCTGCTTGCATAGTTGCTCACCCGAGCCCCCCAATCACTTGTTCTGTTCTGCCGCAGCAGCAGCACCAACTCCCTGTCCTTCCTCATTACCGCCTCATATCTCGAGAGATGATGGCCAGCTTCATGAGCTACTTTGGTGGTCGCAGAGATCCGAAACAGAGCACCCGGGATGCTATCGTTGACCTACGACAGCATGTCCAGATGATTGACAAGAAAGAGGAGTATCTTCAGAAGAAGATTGAAGAGGACCTCAAGAAAGCCAAGGCGAACGCCGTATCGAATAAGGCAGGTAGGGTCTTTTCTCTCCTTGGGACTTGCGGTGTTAGCTATAGCGTTCGGGTCGGCTGACTGTTTTTTTTGTCTTTCCGAACGCTCTTCTCTCTCTCTGGATGACTTATTCTGGTCGTAATGCATAGTTGCCAGTGCGGCATTGAAACGGAAGAAGATGAACGAAACCGAGCTTGAGCGGCTGGCGGGTACAAGGATGCAACTAGAGATGCAGATACATACACTGGAATCTGCCAACCTCAATGCGCAGACTATAGCGGCTATGAAGAAGGCATCCGATGCGCTCAAGGTTATCCATGGTTCTCTGTGCGTTCCCTCTCGTTTGTTACACACAACACCCCCTCTAACTGGTCATATTTTAGAAATATACAGAAAGTGGACGATACTATGGTTTCTATAAATGATCAACGTGAATTGGCTAAAGAGATTGCCGAAACGATTTCACAACCTTTTGGAATGCCTTTCGAAGAGGTGAGGTCTTTTTTTCTTCTTCATCGTAGCTCGCCGTTGATTAAATGGGGATGTCTGTAGGACGATATTCAGCAAGAATTGGAAGAACTGGAACAAGAGACGCTGAACGAAAGACTCGCGGAAGCGGACCATGTTCCAATACACGTTCCATCAGGGGCTCAGAAGACTACTATTGGTACGTGCTGTAATTACCTCACGGGGTGCACAGCTTATGTGTTGTAAATATAGCGCCCAAGGCTGTCGTGGAAGACGACGAGGAAGCGCAACTCAGAGAGTTGCAAGCATCATTGGCGATGGGGTAGATTACGACATTATTACGGGTTTCACTTTTTTTTTTTTTTGCTTTGATTTTTTCCTGTTCGATATCCCATTCATTGGCAACAACAATGTACAACCTGATCTTAATCACTGATGATGCATCTGTAATTCAAACGAGCAACGATATGCGTAAGTGTACATGTAATTAAGACATTTGTTAGACATTGTGCAGTTGGTAATGTTCTTTGCTGTGGTATCAAGAAACGATGGGTGATGTATGACACTAAATTAATGAATGCAAATGCAAGAAAGAGGTTAAAGAGCATTAGTTACTTCTATAAACAAGAATAAAGCTTGGCAACGCTACGACGTTGCTGGTTTGTACAGGCCCGCTGTTCGCAGGCCAAGCACATGGCGGACGTCAGAGGTGAATCGCAGCGAATCGAGGATGGGCAACAGGTGCAACAATGCCTCGTCGGCGGGGTCTTGAGTCCAGCCTTCGATGGGTATCCCATTTGCTGTGTGCGTGTCAACGAAATGCAACACAAACGCACATAGGACCGACCTTCATTGACCCTGTAACTAATAGGGGAATTATCAATTAAGCAGAGACGGGAAAGATCCGGATCGATGACGGTTAGGTCCTTTGTGTATGAACCATTTGGCAGTTGAGTGCATGACTGCAATAAACTATGAGCGCGGTTATTGCGCACGAGTATAAGAACTGACATCTCGGAAGAAACGTTGAGCCAAGATGCCACGACCAGCGTCCAGCCAGTCAATGACTGGGTCTGCGTACTCTTGCATGGAGGCGGTGAATATGACGAGCGTGTACCATCCGGAGACCTGGAGATCGGTCCGGTGAGACGAGAGGGGGACGTAAAACCATAAATGACGTACCGTGCGGAGGAAAAAATCGACAAAAGGACGCTTATAGACATGGTATAAAGTGCTTTTGCCTTGTAGGACCACTTCGACCATATGGCCAGCGCTAGAGTTCCGTCTTCCGAGGGAACTTAGGCGACCGAACAGACCTGCGGCGCCGGAAGCCATTGGCTTTGAAGTGGAATGAATGAGCGTTTCGTCGAGGTCAAGAACGAGGGTTTTGGGCTGCCGGATGCCTGGCTTCCGCGAGGGAGGTGTATTTGCGCGGGACGAGTCATCTTGAGAGTCGGCGGGGGCAGATGATGTCTGAGAGGGGGGATCGATGGTAAATCGAGGGGGAGGCGAGGAGTGAAGTGCAGGGGAGACATTGACTGGAGTACGATAAAGAGTGGATAGACGAGCTCTGAGAGTAGACCAGATGAATGTGAGTCTTGTCCAAACGATGAGGAGGATACGGAGGAAAGAGTCGATGTGGGATGGAGCAGGAGGGGAAGGATGACCCGGGGCAGGGACGAGAAGAGCTGGAGAAGAGCTTGAACGTCTTGGAGAAAGATGTCTTAACTGGAGGGAACGCAGCCCATGTCGGAACACGGTTAAATGGGCGCGGTTGAGTTGGCGCTGAAGGACGGCGAGTATCGAGTTGACGGGAGAGAAAAGCAAGTGAATTCATGGCGAGCAGTTTGGCGCGTAAGCTCAATTATTATATTTCGTATACTCGGCTTTATTATAAGATGTACCGGAATCTTGATCTCTCCTGTTGTCTGTTCAACATCTCAAGATGCTTTCGGAACATCCATCCCATCACTATCGCACATCCACTCGTCGCAATACAAATCGCGTACGACTTACGGTACGTTGGTCCCCACTTCAAAGGCCATACATATCTGCTGACTCATTAGTCCCACGTTCCATATTGCCCCAATTTTTCGCACTTACGACCCTGCCACGTTCCCCAACTGCGAGAACGCATTAATCAACGCAAGCGACACCGCCCGCTTAGACGCTGGTCGCGCTATCGTATTGCTTACCCATGCATACAGTACGATGAATCCCGCATACGACTGCGCCATCAGGAACCTGATGTACTATGCTCAGTGCTGCATCCGCATGTATGTTGCTTGTCACTCACATTGATACATATCGTGCAGCAATATTTGTCGTCGCTATGGAAATAATGAAACCCACTATTCCAATGCCAAAGGACAGCGACATGTGCCAGAAACGTTCCTGGGTCTTGTCCGAATGCCTTTAAAATGCTCCGATCAGTACGTACTCCTATCCGCCAAGTGATTCACGCACCGTGACCAGAAGAATGAAAGTATGGTTGTAAACAAAAAGGGTGGGGCAACCAACACCAGCGATATTGTCGGATTATAGCCCAGCGTGGCGGTCAACGTCGGAAAGTACGCGTTGAACGACAAGGCGACGACTTGGGATGTCAATAAAAATGCCAGCCACCACACCTTCCAGTCTGTAATGGCAAGCCATAGCCCATTCCCCTGTTCTCCGGTCTCCTCATGGTCGTTGACTCCTACATCCTCTTCCATTCGCTTGATGGCGAGCGCCCTCTCCTGAGGCGTGAGCCACCGGGTCGTGGTCGGAAAGTCCGGAAGGACGAAAATGGCTACAGCAGCAACGAAAATGGTCAAAGACCCTTCAATATAGAAGAGCCACCTCCATGCCGCGTGCCCGAGCTTCCCTTGCATACCTCCCAGGATTCCGGATGCGATTAGCGCGCCGAATGCATTACTGATTATATTGCCGCAATACTAAAATGGCGGTGCGAAGACCTAGCTCATCACGTTTATACCATTTGGTTAGCAAGAACTGTGGGAAAACACTTGACATGATGCTCCTTGGCAGTATATTTGCTTACCAGTGCGCCGGGAAAGAAGGCTGCTTCCACAAACCCAAGGTAAAAACCGAGTAAGCAAAGCTCCGACAAAGCTACAAAGCAATCAGATTGAGTAAACCCTAACCACCTTTAACCTACTTTTTCGTGATACCTTCCATTCCATTAAGATCAGACAGAAATGCACGTAGCAGTCATATAGCCTACCTGTCAGGCAAGATATCATTCCCCAAACCATCATGCATAAGGGCAAGTAAAGAGAAGGTCGGCCTATGTAGTTTAGAAACATGTTCCTACAAATATATTGACAGTATGTTGGCCAAATTAAGACAGGTACTTACGATGGTATCTGCATGATAATATACCCAACATACAATATTGATAAAAGAGTCGCAAACTCTTGACCTACGCGTAATAATAAAAAGGACTGCGACAGGACAGGGATCCAACAATGCGTACCATGCAAGTGAAGGTCAGTTTGCAAGCCACGTAACCTTGCCGCGCTGCTTGCTGGTGAGGCCTTGTTCGGTTCAATGTTACAACACATACCTGGCATTGTTTCTATCGATCTGGGGGGGGGATGAGCAATGGAATGGGCCACTAGTAGAGAGGCACACTTACATAGTTTAAGATGTAAATGACAACCATAATGCTCATTCGCAAGTCAAGTTTAAGCAATAATCTCTTCTCGAGCACTTTTCGGGCGTCTGTTCCACCAAATTCCACATTGGAGTCTTCTTCAATATGGTCCGCAGACGAGCTTTCTTCTACGATTGTCTTCTCTTTGTCGGTTGCGGACATTGGCGACTTGCAACTCTCACGTTACGGGAAGAAGAAGAAAGCTAGGTTGCAAGTAGATTGGTCTTTATTAATAAGGCTTTTTTTCTTCTGTGCTGTAAATAGGTTCCATATAGCTATGGCATGGTCTTGCTGTTGAATGACTTGCAAATCGCATGATTGCATTACAAAACGTGAGGTTCTGATTACCTGAGAACGGAAATTTTTCGTGAGCGTACCGCATGGTCCTGCGAATAACCATGCGATATCGAAGTGGTGTCGATTCATAATTCATGTCATCAGCTGAAGATCGTTGGTCCACGCGCATGATGGTTTAATTCCCCACATTCGTCATGCCACGTGACCGACGCGCCTCTTGAACGTGCTCTTGTTGATCCCAATTCTCACCCGCCGTCGCCTCGAGCTGGGCGCTCGCCATGGCCGTTTCCAACTCGACGGAGCTCCTCACCGTTCACGAGCGCATTGAGCTGTTCATCGAAGACATGCCTGTTCTGTCCAACGATGAACTTGCGTCGTTCGCCGAAGACACCTGTCCGATATGTCTTGTGCCGTTCGCGTCTCTCAACGATCCGAACACCCGAGGGCTCATCACGAAATTGACAGAATGCGGTCACGCCTTTTGCAGGAAAGAGTATGAATTATTACCGTACAGCTTCTTGGGTTGTTTACTCCTTATATAGCTTGACCGAGTGGATTAGGGGTCAGGTGCGCCGCTTTCGTTCGTCCGTTTTTTACTTATGTTACAGCCGCTTTTTGTTAGCATGGAAGCTGTCCTGCTTGTCGTCATACATTCTTGAATATTACGCCGCGGTCTGAATCGGACGACGAGTCGTCGGACTGGAGGTGAATATATGCCGCCTTCTGACGATTTCGAAGACGAGGATGACGGTTTCTTGGATACGGACGGATTTACGGACGCCGACGCGGAAGATGAGTGGGCCGAGGAAGAGGCTCCCTTACGCGAGGTGGGCGGGGACGAGGATGTTAGTCCTTTATACGACGTGGGTGTGGCTGGTCCTATATATGAAGAGGGCGTGGACGATAATTTTGACATGGAGGAAGAATGGGGGCTGACAGAGGGAGACTCGGGATCCATGTCCGACGGGTGTACAAGTTTTGAAGTCTACCATGAGTCCGATTTTGGTAAGTTGTGTATTCCATCGCAAGACTACAGTTTGACCATCGCTTTTACAGCTCCCGACCTTGTTCAATCATTGGATAACGACGAGGTGCATGATGACATACGACATTCAGATTATTCTGAATTGAAGTAGCTCTCCACGGTATTTAGATATTTTAGCACATCTCAGACTCGTCTATTGATGTTGTATTATTCACTTATTGATTTATTGTCCTCCACTTGCACTGTTACAGCTGGCAACTAGATCTATTACAAGGTAGCAAGGTACACCGAATTTTCTAAAAGCCAAGTGATAAATGGATAGCATCAAGGATATCATCATCTTAAACGTCGGCCACGGTGTTGACGGAAAGGCTTCTGAAAGAAAACATGCGTCGCGTTTGTCACATGTACCACTAGCGCAATATCAGACGTTTCTTAGCATATCCTCAATCATGCTATCTTCCCTTCCATGCTTCCATACTCCCGTGAATTTCCCGCTCCATCTTGCACCTCTTCCACCACCTTTCACTCCGAGTCCGGATTTCAAGGCTTCGCCGACGTCTTTTACTTTATTCTCGTCCCAACCAAAGACGAGGATCACACTCGTGCTTGTAGATGTCTGTACGGATGGCGAAGAGGATAAAACAAAGAGATATGGAGATGATGGCTGTTCAGCGACAAAAGCAAGGGATATCGCATTCAAGAAACCCAGTGCATTCATTGTGTCATCCACTCTATGAATGTGTTCAGTGTATATAGTCCTGGTATCATCTGCCACTGTATTCATGTTTAGCATCATCCCGTGAGCGATATTCTTTGCGATTTCGATTTCTAAATCTGCAACGCGCTTTTCGGCACGTCTTCGTTCTTCAACAACTTGGGTAACACGTTCGGGCACTGATGGTGCCCCGCAGCTAAGCGTCGAGGCTGTAGTCGTAAGAAGATCATGTGTGCTGGACAAGTGTGATATGAGCCTGGGACCTGACAAGAAGTAAAGCCTCGCAGACGTTGTCGCTGAGCGAGATAAGGCCTCTGTATGGGGAAGCAGGAAAAGTTGAAGATTGTGGATACTAGGAAGATGAGTACCGCAGCATCTATACCCGGATTAGCATTTTATAGAGTGAAGAAAGTATGGCACTGACGGATTTCGGTCGACACCGTCGATAATGACCACTCTTTTTACACCACCAGTGTAATCGGCTGGTAGGGCTTTTCCAACGGCACGGCCATTCTCTAGTTTGGGTTGTCCCTTGGACTGCTCGAGGACCTGATCCAGCTCTTGAACCTCGACGTACACTCTTCGGCCTTCAAATACAAGTTGGTTCGCTTCATCTTGAATGGACACGATCTCTTCCTGTGTCATGCCTCGAGGTATTTCCACATAACAAGGATTAGGGTGGCTTGTTAAAGACCACGATAGCGTAGGAAGATTGAGATGTGTTTCAAGAAGCGCTGAGAGTAGATGTTGGGAAGTGTGCATGGACATCTAGAACACATTTTCGTGAGGAAGCATCCTGAAAGTATAGACATAGCAGCATACGTGGTCATAGCGTCTAGTCCATCCCTTTTGCCCGAGTGAGACGACTACTTTCTCGCCGGGAGTGAAGGCAGAGATCGCAGCGTCGACGTTTCCATCTGGCACACGAACATAATGGACAGCGCGACTAGCGTGTCGCTTTGCTTGTACAACCTCCCATTCTATCCCGTCGCGAAAAGTCTTAATGATGCCCGTGTCTGTTGGTTGTCCACCACCTTCAGGGAATATCACTGTATCGTGTAACACGATCTCCAGCAAGGGATCTGACGGTAGATCAGGCGCAATAACGGACTTCTTCGTCTTTTTGCCATTGGCCTGAACAGGTTGTGATAGTTCGCAACTGACAACTGTCGTCTCGAGCTGTCTGATAAGAGGGTCTCCTGAAGTGGTGTTATCAGGCAATGACTTCAACTTCAGCAAAACAAGATTTGGTTACGTTGACATGCCAGGAGCCCAACAGGGATGGCGACCTGTGGATCCGAAGGTATGGACAACGCCGGTGAAACAATACGCAAGTAACCACTGTCAGTATCCGTAGTAGCAGGTAAGGAAAAGATCCCTGATGTGGCCATTGATATCTGATATGTAGTTTCGGACAACAGCAGCTAGTTAAAGGATCCCCGAATCAGATGTAGTAACGTTATTGATATAGGCGGATATGAAGTTCCGGAATCCGGACGACAGGGCTGCCGTCCTGTGCTTAGATACTCTCACCTCAGCTTGATCTCACGATTCGACCAGCCAGCGCCTTGACACGTCATGGCATTGGAGAGCGGGCGAGATCCTCTGCTCGGCTATGGTATAGGTGAGGGTGATCCAGTTGAGTCGGGACCTTGACCTTAATATGGGATGAAGCGACAGAAGACCCAGACAGGAAAGAATTGGAAAGGCGTTTCTTGAGAAAACTGGACAAGAGAATGTCAATTCTGGTTCTCATTTACGTCCTCAATTGTAAGTACTTGAGTCCATCATGATCTCGCGTATCCATCCACGAAGCTCACAAATTCAGATATTGACAGGAACAATGTTGCGTATGTCAGAACCGATAATGAAGCGGCCTTTTCACTCCATAAATGATAGCGCGGCTCGCCTCCGTGGGTTTGAACAAGACCTCAAATTAGAAGGCCACCAATATGCTACCATATTGTCAATCATGTACATCGGCTATATACTCATGCAGATACCTTCGTAGGTCTTACCAGCTGTTTATCACACTGACACGCTCTTACAGTATCTCGGTAGCAATATGTTCCTAGACCATTTGGGAAAACCATCCCTCCATTTACCAACATGTATGTTTTTATGGGGTGCAATATCCATTTCTACAGGTTTGGGTCGATTTTACATTCGTGATGCCATAACAAACCTCTGTTTACAGGGTTCGTCACTAGGTCAGTATGCTAAGCATACCTTATAATGAGGGTCGCTAAATAGGCGCTTAGTTATTATCAGGCTCTCTGCGCTCGGTTCCTGCTTGGTTTCGTAGAAGCCGCATTTTTTCCCGGTGCATTAGTGAGTGCTCTGCCAGGTAGTCGAGAGTGATGATACAAGCATTTGGCCAGTTTCTAATATCAAAGTGGTACAAGCGAAATGAGCTGTCAACTCGAATGGCTCTTTTGACGTGTGGCAGCATAATTAGCAATGCATTCGGTTCACTCATTGCATCTCTCATTCTGCGTATGGCTGATAATTGGGGTGGCTATACCGCCTGGCGGTAAGTGAACAAACTGCTGATGTTGTCAGTGCTGAGAATCCTGGTATAGATGGTTGTTCTTCTTAGAAGGTGGGATGACGATGGTAGTTGCCTTGGCAGCAATGCAAATTCTGCCCGACTTCCCAGAAAGCCCTTCAAGCTGGTTATCGTTTTCTGAGCAACGACTGGCGCAAATGCGCATGATAGAAGATACGGGAGCAGAAACCTCTCCGATGCTCACAAAGAAACACGACGGTTTCATACTAGCAGTGGCTGATTGGAAGGTTTGGTGGCTCGCATTTTCGATGATGGCTCTTTTCGCAGCTCTGTCCTATCATGTTTACTTCCCGACGCTATCTGCTACTATGGGCTACAATAGAACCATCACATTACTTCTTTGTGTCCCGCCGTGGATCTTCGCAAGTGCCGTCGCATTGCTTCTGTCAAGGTGGGTTCAGACGGAGTATTTTAAGCAAATAACTGAGTTGTGAATAACGCATCAGGCACTCGGACAACGCACAAGAAAGGTTTTGGCACATAACATTTTCATTATCCATGGGCTGTGTCGGCTTTTTCATCGCAATGTTGACCATGAATACAATGGTCCGATACATTTCGCTGTAGGTTTTTGTCTAGCACAGTGCTTGGATCATTTAACTGACCAATTCCCAGCTTCCTCATGGCTCAAATGTTTGCTGGCTTTGTCTGCTTCTGGGCATGGGTCAGCGGATCAATACCTGATTCAGCATCCAAACGTGCGGTCGCACTCGCACTCATAAACTGTTTTGCACAACTTGGGAACGTTTTCGGAATGTCCGTTTACTTCTCATTGATCATAAAATGATATTGACGCATGGATAGCTATGCCTGGCCTTCTTCGTGGGGTCCAAGTTACTGGAAATCCTATGCATTTTGCACTGCTATGACTGCCATCTGCATTATCATGTGCTATATATTCCGAAGACAACTGATATCTTTAAATCGCGCGGCAGCTTTCAAGGGGACAGTAGGAGGAGGCCAGACGTTCCAACATATACTGTAAACATATAAAGCATCAATTTCCGCATTTAGTGCACATGAGCTCCGAGATTAGGTAAACACGCATTCACGATCACATGATGACCTGTCGAAACGCGCTCCACCGCCACGCGCAAGTTCATCTTCATCCACTTCGCAACCACCACCGCTGCGGACAGATTTCAACTTCTCTGTACATATATCAACGCATATCACATAGATTATGTCTGCAACATCAGTCCCTGACGACAGCCCTCTTGGTACACCCATTCAACCCCTCCACAACCCTTCGCAAGCAGCGCAGGTCGTCGTTCCTCAAGCGCCCGTAGGAGGTGGTGCGTCGAATGCGGCCCCTGGATTGGGCGCGAAAGCACTCCTTGCTAAGAAGATGGCCAAAGGCCGGTACGTATTGGGCGGTAGACTACCATTTTTTAATAACTCAAGTCTTAGCAATCCAAGCGATACGGTTTCCCCCACCGATCATATGATGACTCCATGTACTCGGAAGCTGACAGCGGCGAAAAAGAAACAATTCGACAAGTACGTTGCGTCCAATGTCCCGTAATGTAAATAAGCATGTTCATGATGGTATAGGAGAGGTCCCAAGCCAGTGCAACTCTTCGCCCAGAGAGATCAAGTCAATCTGGATAACGGCGATGAAGCGGATCCCAAGACTTCAAATGAAAGTGAAGAGAAAGACCTCATTGACGACGATAATCCTTTCTAATGTTATTGAATCCTTGTACCTTATTCATGACCTCGTCGGATGCTTATCAGTATTGTCTCTCGCTTTGCTTTTGCTTTCTGTCCAGATATGTAACGTTGTAATATATTCTCGTTCGTGAGTCCATTGAAATTCGTCCTCTACTTAGGTATATTAGCAATGTGCTACACATGGCTCAAGCCAGAATAGATTAAATGAATCAACTATGTTTAAATTCGTCCTTGATTGACATGAGATGACCAAAAAATGACACTAGTTCCGGCGGAAGAACAGGCACAAGCCCCTCTTGCCGAGGTACCACAAACACTGTTTTTCCGAAGAATTGAGATGGGCCAATGTGCACTATTACTGAATTTACTTACACCAATGAAACGCACAGCAGCGAGGCCAAAGGTTGAGTACAAAATGACGGCGAAATAAATGTGCTGTTTGTTTTCCAAGTCCGCTTCTTCTATTGTAATGGTACTGCTCGTTGGGCCACTGACAGTCCCAATACCAATAGCAAGGATCGCATTTGATAGCATCCACATGGCTACTAGTCTTGTTCGGAACGTCTTATTCTGATCGTCCATCGTAGGCTTTTCTAAGACCTCTTCGCTGTTAATCTTGGTCAGCGCTCTGGTTACTGTTTCTTTGAACGCGGCATCTACGTCCTCCTGCATCCTGGTTGTGTCTTCTACAACCGGACCATCAGCGTCCTTAGGTTTCGAAGATTTGATTGAGGGAAGAGCCTCCGCCTTGTCACTTCCCTTCGTACCCCAAGACACCTAACAGGAATTCAGTTCGACGGACTTGCACACCATGATTTGTCTCACATCGTGCAAGTTGCAGAAGGCATACACGTTGAGTACATTTGTGAAGCTAGGAGCGAGACAAAGATATTGGAAGAAGCTAGAGAAGATGTGCCAAGGATCGCGCTACGTGGTCGAACTCGTCAGAAATTGCTTCAAGTTTGCTTGTTAAACACTCACATAGAGGATTGATGCTATGAAATATATGCCTACAAATTGTTGGTCAAATTAGTCTGAAATGATTGACACGAGTGCTTTTGACATACCAAACGTAGAAATCATTGCTGCTATCAAAGCGCCTATGGGAGGTGTCAAGAAGCTGAGGATAACTTGCGCCGTTGTTTTATTTTTAAGGTCATTGGGGATGTTCTATATATTCAACTGAATGTGCATGTCAAACAAAACGCGCATAAAAGTACTCACAGCGAATGAAATGGCGGTCAACCAGAATGAACAGACAAGGAGGTAAACAGACAGCAACGCATAAACCCTTTCAAGACACATGTCAACACATCCTGGAGAATAAAAGCGGAAACTTACCACAAGGTAACTGCATAAAGCGTTCTTTCTCCCTTCGGCCGATTTCCCAAAGCAAGGATGAACTGCAACGCGAGAAAAGCAAGGTATATCCATTGGAATACAGTGTTGATCCAAATGGTCTACTCCTTCGTGAGCTTGACTAATAATTATGTATGGAAAGGACTCACGATAGTATCAGTTCCGAATATGTGGATACCTTGATTTGGAAGCAACCCGATAATAATGCTGAAGGTAAGCCATAAATTGGCCAAGGCGAACCAAGAAAAGACAAGAGAGATAACGTTGTACTGTAAAATTGTGAATAACAATGCGCGCGCGAAAGATGTTGGTCGTACAATGCCTTGGATATGGAAGAAAAGCATGCGTATTGGGCCATGTCCAGACTTGTAAAGCTTGAAGAAGTGAACGAGCGCATACTAATCACGAGTTAGAAGATCCTTACAAAAGACCAACTTCTACGTACCACTGAGGCTGCGAAAGAACCGTTGAGCCAACGTCTGCGCTGACCGATCAATTCAGCAGCAAATTCGGGCACGTCGGTCTCAGCCTTGCTTGGTTGGACATAGGTTAACGTCCATTTATCACCAGCCTTTGCGACTAGCTCGAAACAAAGGATACGGTCCTCAGCTAATCAAATCAGCTATTGCATCTGCCAATTCGTGCTGTAAGCGTACCTAAAAACATGTTCTTCGTGAAGATGTCCATGCCGTAAATGCCTTTGGAACCGAGGCGATCAGCAAGGGAATGGTCACCATGGAAATACTGCTCAAGAGGTACTCCTAGGATGGCGCGATAACGATATGCAGAGAAGGCTCCTGGGAGAACGGATACGTATCCGAAACTACTCTCCAACGGTTTATCTGTGACATCATTGGTATGATATACTCTTATTCAATGCAGTGCCTTACCAAGAATGTTAGACATCTTGTATTCAAAGTTTTGCGCAGCAACTAAGGGATTCAAAAGCTTTCTTCCACCCTCAATCATGGCATGAATTTCACCTTCAAATACTTCAATGCAAGAAATTGTATTATGTGACAAGGAACGAACCACAGCAGCCACCTAGGTTTGGATCATTGTAGAAGGCTTCCCAGAGGTAATAGATTGATTTATGTCCAGGTTTGGTACCCGCATCGAGGAGGACGCAAATCTCGGGCTGCCAAAAGTTCAGCATACAAGGGTTGATGGAAGGCGATCATGACGCACATTCAACATATTACCTATTGCATTAAAGAGCCATCGGTGAGAGTTAATTTTCTTCTGATTTTTCGCTTTCACGACGAATATGATTTGAACAGGAACCAAATTATTTGGGTCATTCGCTTGCGGCAAAACCAGCTGGGGAGTTGCGTCCACAGATAACTGGGTGGTATACTGTCTCAAGTTGATCAGAATCCGTATTCTAGATGTCGAGCGCTGCAACGTTACCTCGAAAATGTGAGCCACCGTATCTTTGCCATCGACTTGTTTCTTCATAATACCATCTTGGTATACACCGACCGTAGCAAGGATGTCCAAGACGCTCTTGTCCATCGGTTCGAGTCCGTCTACAATAAGGGCCACGACGATCTTTTGCCATCCAGGAGTGCCTTCTTCCGCGGTCCTACGCCAGTACTTTGACTGTTTGGTCTTGCATATGTCACGTATGTTGAGCATTGTACCGTGCAAGGTGCGAGCATATAAAGTCTTGTCTTCATTGTAGGACGTGACAGCAATAAGGATCTCGGTGTTGCGATTGTACATTTTTGTAGTTCGCAACGAATAGCCATTCGCTTCTGTGAACTCGTCGGGATCACACGTCGCAGCCTGTATACCTCATATGACTGTGCGCAGTCATCAGAAACATTCCGAATGCCATGTATGCCCACTTACGAGAATTCAGTGGACTTGGTGGACGTGTACTTGGCTTCAATGGCCGACACAACGGGCGTCGGCACCGGATACTCAGCAATGAAGTTGCCTTGAGTGAGCTTGACCTTCCTAGTAACGCCACGCTTGATGGTCTGGCGACGGCGCCATCCTGATTCGACCCCACTCGTCGACGTCGACGCGATGGAGATGGGTCGAGAATCCCCATAGGGATCTCCATACATATCAGGGTTCAATTGACTGGCAGAAAGTGAAGAAGACACTTGAGATGGGCGTTCACAAACTTACCTTGGGGGATAAAATCCATGTACTTGAGTGTGAGTGAGGGGCTGCTTCTCAATATACTCATCATCTTCATATTGGCCCTCGGTTTGGAGGTTCGTTACGCTGTCATAGGCGCGTAGACTAGGGGACCTTGGGATCTCAGGTTCTACGAAACGAGTGCGTCCCGGACGATCAGCGAACGGATCGTTGTACCCTTCAGACTCATGAGAGGAGACAGAATGGGGAGGACGGGGATCAGCCATGAGATTGAAGGATGAGGAAGAGAGAAAGGCTAGCGCAGGCTCGTTTTTTTGAGCAAATAAGAACAACGCGAGGCGATGCCGCAACGGTGATGGAAGGTCCCCGGTCCCCGATCACCCTCCGCCCAACAAAGCACAGGTATATATAGCATGTCCCCCTGCGGTCCTTTACCAGTGCGTGTTCTCGACTCCGCATCCATCCAATTCCACTAAGTACATTTCTTATATAGTTATACAAGCTCTCCTTTTTGCTTAAAAATAGAGAATGCCCTTCTTTTTAAGGACGTGCCTCACTTCCAGTTTGATGTACGTTACGTACTCGCTATACATATCTTCTGATACGCTTGCGTGCAGGTTACAAATGTCCCTTCTTGCCGATGTGCTCGGCATCACATATCGCCGTTTGTCCATTCTCTCGATCGGCAGAGACGTGCACTGTGAGTCTGTGACACCAACCTGAAACTTATCAAGACGCCTACTGTGTATAATAGCCTCATAGTAATAGCCCTCGACCGGCATTTTACTGTCTGCGCAGCATCCTACGCTTCCACCTAAAGTGAAAATCAGTGGCCATGTCGAGTCCGGAATTATCAGCCAGGCTGTAACTCTTGTGCCGTGGCGTGACCTGTCTATACCTCTCGTCCAGGATAGAAACGCGTTCTTGGGAATAACAATCAACTCGAAACAGATTTCTACTTCAACGGGCAAAGCACTAAGCTTTTTTGCCTCTCATCTTGTCAGTCTGATTTTTGTGCTTTATTTATTATCACTAAAACCTTCTTAGTAGCAACAATTGGAAGAGCAATTGAATGATGACCGGGAATGGTTGTTCAATATTCAATACTCAATACGGAAACACCTGGCCTTACCGACATGGATTCTTTTCTTGGTTACAGAGCCTTCCTGCTGCGGATGGTCTAAGAATTTCCATACGTTACCAACGTAAGTTCCCTTTATCCGTGGATCCCGGATAAACAATTTTCAAGTGGCTAGCTCGTTTCTCGGCATTGTTAGCCATACGTGAATCCCAGCGAACAACTCCAGCATCGCTTACTGGTGATCAAGCCTGTGACATTATTACACCATCCGACTTTGAATCCTATCGGATTCGACGTCCGAGAAGCGTCCCTTCTTGGAGTGCAGAAATACGATTTTGTTTTGTCTTGGTCACCCCGAGACTGGTTGGTAAAATGAAACTGTTGCCAAGTTCATGTGCTTACTATAGGCAAGGGGCATGATTCGATGACATTTCCCTTGTCTTTATTTCTCCATTAAACCGGCGAAGAATACCCTCTGAAAAGATACTTTTCAAGATACCCGAACTAGGTCGTTTGTCTTTCACAGTAGCCAGTCGTCGATGTAATACCCATTTGCTATGAAATATCATTTGTTTTGACTATAGACTTGGTGACATCGGTCCTCAAATGCCCTGACCATTTTCTTGGAGACCTTGCCAAAGAACGCGCCTGACATGGTAGCATGTAACGGATTTGCAAAGGCATAGACTAGGTCCAATGTGACAAGCGTCGGGCCCCATTGTTCTCGATTCTCCACGTCTGCATTGGCCTGAGAGGTTACAGGTTGAAAGGTCCACGATGTTTTTAACGTTTTAAATAACGGCGTTGAGGAGGACGCCTCTGCCTGTTTCTTACGCGTCAAAAGTCAAAAACACGTCAATAGAGAATTATCATACCATTACGGAGGTATAAGGTATACATGTCACCCTACTCACATAGCTTTCTTCCAAGGGGGGGAATCCAACTGTCAACTCAGCCTCCATGACGTGAACGCCACTTCCTTGCTGATTCTCGGCTAGCGGCTTTGTTATGCGCGATGTAGTGCAAAAAGGGACGAAGCGAGGGTACGAAGCGACATCCGAAACGACATTGTATAGCTGTGCCTGCCCGAATCTTCGAACATTGAGGATCGCGAAGAAAAATAATAATCATAGCACACGTACGGCAATACCTTCTGCTCCCGATAACTATGTGGTTCCGTTTGAAAAGGTGAAGAAAACAAGGTTCGTCGGAGAGTTGGACGCGACAAGGAAAGACATAGGCGGCTAGCTGGAGGGGGTAGTAGCAGGGACATGGCAAGCCGAATGCAACTAGCTGGTAGTAGTCTAATTTATTATTGATCCGTTTTTACACCACGCTCGAGCTTTACGGCATGGTGATACGATGACATTAGATCTCCTGGCCCCCCTCGACGTCCCCTATCACACAGAGTGTGAGCAGGGAGACGCACAATCCAGGCCGCAATATCGACACTATCTATGAACTCAACTACGCATCGCCACGTATCAGCGCAGAATGCTTCAAGGACACATAAGAATGAATTGCCAGGAAGTCATAGACAACAAAGATATTCTGGACTAGCAAAAGCAAGCATATTGATATTCTCAACCCTCGAAATTAGGATTTTCGGGACAGTCTCTGGCAATCTATGGGGAGAAATAGATAAGAGCTAGACTTTGGAAATACAGATAGACCTACATGGCCCTCTTGCTGGCACTTATAGCATGTCTTGTTCCTGCTCGCTGCATTCCCAGACGAATCAAAGGGAGCAAGGCAGTCCCTGCATGTGTCATTTGATATTAACTACTATTTCATGAACCAGACTGCGCACCTTGCCATGTGATTCGGTCCTCCGCAACGATAACATTTGACAGGTGGTAACGTAGACGTATTAAGCCCCCGGCCAGGCGGCGGAGCCCGGGAAGCGAATCCACCACCTTGTCCATTCGGACAAGCGCGGGCAAAGTGTCCGATTCGGCCACAATTCTGAGACAAAGTCAACAACCTCGAGAATCTTGTCCATTGAGAATACATACATAGCATTTTTGACCACCAGCTGGCCCCCTCGAACTTGGGCACTCAGCTGCGGATATGACATCAGCGGCAAGAAAAGGTATGTAATTGAAGTCAAACCTTGAATGTGGCCGACACCGCCGCATGAATAGCACTGCTTCGCTGAAACAGTACGAGGAGATGGACAGGCCGATGATTCATGACCAGGCTGTCGGCAATTGTAGCACAATCGCTGCTCCGATGAGCAATTCTCGGCGATATGGCCAACTAAGCATGTCCAATGAAGGAGTAATGTTGTGAGGATGTGACGACGTACGGTTTCCGCACTTGAAACATCCTTTCCTAGAAAGCTGATACGCCATAACTCAAAACACTAAACTTCTGAACTAGATTGAAATGAATGATGAGCCCAAGAAGGGAAGGGCCACGGACCTCGCTTCTCCCTCTGCCTTCTTCCTCAAAACTTCTCTGCCACCTCCGTGATACGAAGATGAGAGCTTTGGTTACGAGTGACAGTTGTACTCGTTTGGACAGCGACTACTGACTAATATGATCCATATGACAGAATTGCCGGCCCTAAACAAGTGGAGAGGTGCCTGAAAATGTATCATGTGCCTATATGTTTCACAACAGCTAAATGCAATCCGATATTCCTGGCGCGGATATATGCCCATGACTTGATTCCGAGGGAGGACATGACTTAGCCCTGGACATCGACACCTTTTTGAATTTATGTGCAATGTAGCCAGCATAGACTCCCCCATAGTACATTGTAGCGCAATGGACTGCTGCATAGCCTCGCTCATTACGGTATAGCATATATATTGTGAGAGATGCTACAGCACCTATACAAGCCTTCGTACGAACTATATTCTATATACCCATGTCAAGATATACATGTGATGACTAACAAGGGTCTTCGCCACAGTCCTGCTTAGCTCAGTATGTAATGATGAGGTCAGTCGTTGAAGTCGGCTAGTGGGTTTTGCTATCGCCCCCCGTCATACCTGCCTCAACTACATTATCCCTATCATCTCCTTCATCCCTTAAAGGATAATCACGATTCACGGCGTCACGCGAATCAGCTGCAGATTGAAGACGTTGAAGTACAAGATTATGCATATCATCATCGAAACGTCAAGCTACACTGGGTGACCCCATTACGACATCTGCCGTTGAGCCAAGATACGCTTCCACAAGGTTGTATCGCAAAACCCCCACATCGCCTGAGCACTCCGATTCCCACCGTCGGTGTGCTTGTCGAGTCGCAATAATACGCAAGTATTTCGGCGTTTTCCGGGACGGTTGGGACTCAAACCGCTCATTGAGGGCTGTAGTACTGCGAAGTTTCTTCCGATACTCCTCAATGACAGGTTTGTATTCCGCATACCCTAGCATCGACTGCATTGCATCCATGAGTTCATCCGAAAGTCCGGAATACTTTGATGGAGCATATTGAACCCTGTCGTTCTTCGTTGTCTACAAAACTAAGCGCAGGAATGCAAACTCAGATGATACACACATTGATCGTGTAGAAGAATTGAGGCGTAATGGATTTTAATGCCATCAGCCAGCCAGACACATTAAGGGGTTTAAGGACAAGTTTGCCTTGCAATCCAACAAGAATCAGCTCCTTGGTTTCCACGTCTTGAAAGAAAAACGAAAGATCGGGACCCATATGTTCATCGGGAAAAACGAAACACTTTCCATTGGGATTATTCATGAATTCAAGAACATGTTCGGGAGATGCAGCTTTGAATCCCAAGCGATCGGAGCTGCCGGTCGTCCACGATACAGGGCAGCATTGCATTGAACCTTCGGTTGTGCGCTTCAATGCCACCAAGGTCACCTTTCTCGAACCCCAGGGCTGATTGGTGTGAAAGACATCTGATAAAGCGCAAGATTTGCCTCCGAAGCTCCGCAAGAGCACTAAAAGCACAGCCTCTTCAAATATGGTTCCTCGCGCCGAGGTGTTGCGAGCGGTACGGAATGCTTCGGTAATCCATGTCTCTTGCGTAAGGAGGTGCTTATTAAAGCCTGAACATAGATTTAAGACGGCTAATGGCTCGCAAAGATAAACAGGATAGTTGGTGTTCGGATCCAACGTTCGATAGGATCCAACCTTCTCCAAGTGGCCGATACCCAATGCAACTAGCTCGTGCATGTCGCCTTCGATGGGAATCCACGTAGGCTCACTTCCTATTCTCCACCTCATGAGAGCTTGGAACAGGCACTGTATCAAGCCCTCTTTTATGAATCGAGTGTCAGGAACTCTGTGACAAATAAGACATTACACGTACGGTTGCCATCCTTAAAGAGACGATCTACTGCACCGAGTTGTCCATAGCCTTTTATCTTATCGATAGTCGTATCAGTAAGGGGCGGTTCTTCTTCTTCCAGATCAATCGCATCCGTGATAGTGAACTGAGTCATTGATTTGGCAAAAGCACTGAGAATGCGGTGGGGTGAGCCTGGTTGTATGTAGAGTAAAAGTTCAATCAGGCTGGCTGTAAACCGGTAACTTTATGGGTTAAATATCAGTGATGCCTCACAAGATCAAAAGCTATACTCACCGTCCGGAAAACCAATACAGTATTCGTTCTATCAACCGCCGATCAGAGCTGCGGGCTGAAAAAGTGCAATACTTGCGAATATAGTTCTCATGTATCAGGTCCCCCTTGAATCGCCCAAGCTCAACGGAGACAATTGGTTCTTGGCGATTGCCCAAGAATTTTGCAACTTGAGACGAAAGTGCATTCTTCACCATATTCATAGATAAACCAGTTCCAGCAAGTATGATCCCATCAAACATTCGAGTCTCCTGAAGGAACTTGTAGAACGCATGCAGGACAGGGCGCATATCCACGCCTGTGGTGAAAGAACGAAAAGAATCATTCAGATACACGGCAGCCACTTGGACTTCGTCGATCACAACGAAGAGTCGTTCATTTACCACCATATCCATGCGGCGTATCATGGCGTGGGCAAGAGAAAGCATGTCCTCTTCTCTGGCACGACGGAGGCTGTTAGTGATGATGGTAAACATGTCTTCGTCATGTTGAAGGGAGGGAGGCAAGACTTGAGCAAGGACCCATCGCTTTCGGGCTACCTCCGGGTCCGTGTTGATGGGAAGACTATCCAAGAGCTGCTTTAGAACGAAGACACGAGCACATAGTAGCATTGCAAAGGCACGATTTGCAATAGAGACGTTCTTGTGCTTGTTCGGCTTGCACGTGTCAGTGTCGGGATCCCACCCACTCATAAATGTCATTGTGCTAATCACTGATTCAAAGTCACGGGAGCCAATTTTTCCCTGTTTCTGTGATGAAATATAAAATCCCCAGTGGTGGCAGAGCCCCTCGAGTGTGCGGCGAGTTTTTCCAGAACCAGAGATAGCAAATAGATGGCTGCACCAAGCGAAATCGGGATTAGTATGAAAGCGACGCAAGGAAGACAACAAACACTGTATCAGAGAGGAACAACTTTTCAATCTCCTCCATGTTGTTGCCCAGGTCGTAGAGAAGAAGCATTGGCTCTGTGTGTAGCCGCACCTGGAGATCTGTAACCAATTCCTCAGGTCGGATGGAGTCTAAATATCCGTCCATTTTCCCCTGCGCCAAGTAGGTGATGTATTGGGCGAAGGGCTCGAGCGCTGTACGCATTGCGGGCTCGATCTCTTCTGCCATAATGCGTGGGGACGTCACTAACGAGGAACGTGCTCAGAACAGTTAAGGTGAGAGATACATGACGCACCCTGCGATGCTGCTTGGGTCGTATTAGGAGGCGTGCACAGCGTTTCATTTCGTTCCAGACGGCGCCGCTTAGCAGAATGTTCGGGCGTTTGTGGGGGACGTGTACGAGGGACTGGATTGTTTGTGATAAAGGTGAGGAGTAGATGATGGACAAAATCAGAAGAGCAGAAAACATGGTGAATACGAACGGTGGAGAGAAACCATAGAAAGGGAAAGTAGGGGATGAACCGGCAAGATATTGGTAGCGGGGAAACGGTGGATCAGTAGGCAATAAATGAAAGCCATGGAAAGTGGCAAGAGAGGGGGGAGTGGCACGTAGGATTCGCAACCGTGACAGGATTGAGGGTGGTAGAAAAAAGGAGCAAACGAGACAGAATTTTCTCAGTAACGCTCCCACTCACCAGTGGCCGGGAGCTCTACAATTATGTGGACGTCGTGGAGGGAAGGCGTCACTGAAGAGATACTGTTCGTGGGCTCTAATTTGTCCGCAAATGTCGAAAGGTCATCTCCCAGGGACTTGATACGTTCAAGCAGAGTGGCGCCTGGCCTTGAATCGATAGAGTTGGAGCCCTTGAGCTGAGAAAAGCAATGTCAGTTCACATCGTAAGTCATCAATGACGCTCACCTTCCACAATTCCAGAGAGTGAGGATCAATACCCCTTAAAATACCCGATGCTCGCTTGCTTTGTACAACTTCCTTCAATTTGCTGACCCTAACATCGTGCTCCACGGTAACTACAAAGACGGGGGGTTCGTCTTTGATAAGACAATTAAGCTCAAAAGAGCCTGGCACCTTTGCCATGATGGTGGGAGGAGTCGCGTGGGAACGTATGCGCATACACTTCACTTTCACCTCGATTTGAAACTGAGAGCTTTTATTTAGTGTGTTAATCGAATGGAACAGTCTGTAAGCTTGGAGTTGTTTTTCTGGCCGAAGACACCTTTCAGGATAGTGCTGTCTGTCTATATGTGACATCATGATCCAATGAATCTCATCCATATGGTGCGTCAACAGTCATCTTCGCGGTCGTGAAAGGCCTGACCGCCGGCCTCGGAGGAAATCAGATGCCAGTCGAGCCTATTTCTCAGGGATAGCTGAAAAATAATTACCTGAATATCCATTGGGGTTAGTCGTACAGGTTTACTTCACGAGCGTCATAGCTAACAATAAACTTCACATCTAGAACACATTTCACATTATCGCCTGGTTCCGAAGTTAAGGTATGGGCACCTCAGGAGGAGACTGTATTGGACCTTCTGGAAACGATCAACTAAATTTAAGGGTTGCATCTCGAACAGTAGAAGGGGCACTTTTGTCCAAGCTTCAGGGAGTATTTCACGTGAATGGCACAGTCAGAAGTCTGATTGAACCGAATCTTGGGAGTCGAACAAGACTACAACTTTGTGGGCGTTCTGAAAACATGCGAGGAACTCGTGCTAATTCTATCGAGTATCACATGAGCTCAACCTTGGAAGTTTCCTTCATGCGGGCGTGATCAATGACGCAACTCTGGGGAGTCCGAGTTCACGGTGCACATTAATGCTACCTTTCCACAGTTATGGGAACGTGAAAACGTGTAAACACCCTGTACAGTACTAGATGTATCAATCAGGCCGCATTTAAACCATGCATTACCCGTCCCCTCTGCCCAGCTATTGGCATTAGAAAAGTACTTTATGGTCGTCCTCGTGCATCGCTTACAACTTGAAGCTTCACTAGCAATGGCACCTGTACGTACGTCCTGACATGTGACCACATCGATTGATGATGAATGTAGATGCACAAAAGACCTCCCCGCGCAGAGTGCCTCGTACTGGCAGACGTGGCAAACGAGGCAGAAAGATACCAAGGTTTGCATTATGTTCAACCAAAGACGGAGTCTGACGCCGTCGATCCAGATGTGGTGAAGTACATCAAAACCATCGTTGAAAATTACGGCGCACAACTCACGATTGAGGAGCGCAATTTGCTCTCCGTTGCTTATAAAAACATAACAAACAATCTCCGAAATAGTTGGAGAAACATGGACCTCATGGATAAAAGGGCACAGTCATCACGACTGAACGATCCTAAGAAGTCAGATCGATCGCCATTGACTACACGACAGTTGGAACTCATACGCGGACAGCGCCAGAAAATAGAGCGGGAACTGACCGATGCGTGTAAGGATATCGTAACATTGCTCGAAAAACGGCTTCAGCCTGCCGCCAGATCCGGTGAAGAATGCGTGTTCTACTCTAAAATGTAGGTTAGCTCCACTCAAAATGTGCTTCTCGGAGTAACAATCACCCACTTCCAGGAAAGGCGATTATTATCGATATATGGCTGAGTTTGCGAACGAACATGACAGAGAGCGGTATGGCGATTTATCGCTTACTGCATACAAGTTGGCATACAAACATGCATTGGCAACGCTTGATCCTATTCACCCAACAAGATTAGGTCTTGCGTTGAATTTTTCCGTCTTTTATCATGGTAAGCCGTTCAATTGCATGGAAACGTTAGATACATAGTCTGCCGGTTTTAGACGTGAAAAGCAGCCCCGAAAGAGCTTGCCATCTTGCAAAGAGTGCATTTGACGATGCGGTCTCTTGTTTGCCAACTTATGAAAATGGCCTGGACCAACTTATACGAGATTCTTTGACGATTTTGCAGTTGTTGAAAGACGACCTCATCTTATGGTCGCGTGAAATACAGGGTGAGCACGAGTCGTCAGTTATATTAGTTTACTAGTCTGCTGATCATCGATCAACCATAGATTGAGGGGCGAAAGCTATATGGAACTTACTCTGCACCACATGATGTATCTACTGGATATGAACACCAATATCATTTTGGTGGTATGCTCACTTGAAACAAAGCTACTAATTCCCCTGTGCGAACGTCGCCGCTACTATAAGTGGGAAGACTAGCGTCGCATCAGCAAAGACCTTTTGATCATGTTTACTCAATTCATCGCAGTGGGTTTAATGTTATAAAGATTACCTTTATGGATTCGGCCCCTGCTCGGATCTTTCCCCAGGATACAGCTTCATCAGGTCGAGCGCCCGAATCTGACCCATCGAACTCTTGCCCAGTGTTCTAATGAAAAATGTGATCTTCGCAAAGTAGATACGCAACAGGAAACGCACTATGTAGACAGAGAAATCGGCTCCATTGCGCTGTGTGCCATGTCAGTGATAAGCGAACGGGAAAATGAATTACGTACAATCAGCATGGCATTGGCTATTTGGTGCTTGGCGACACCCCCACCTAAGATAATCATCCCAGCCTTGCGTGATTTCCTCGCTAGCTCATTCAGCGATCGAATGTCTTGTACGATATCGATGATCAAACCAGGAGAGCGGAAGGAATGAAAATATATCATGTCTCCGATGGAACCGTCGGTGAGCGCAGGACAGAAGACGGGAATATCGTTCTAAAACTCAAGATAGATCAGCATGGACCAAGATGCAGTGCATCTTGTTACTTTATATGCCCAGTAATATACAGATTCTTCATTATCTATTTCTTTCCCGAGCCGTCGAATGAAAGAACTAGGCGTCCAGACATTTCCGGTCGCCTTTTGTTCAACAAGCATTTGATCCAAAATAGGAGTAAGCCAGTCTTCGAACTTGCAGTAATTGTCGTTTGGCACAATCAGATTTCCTATCCGATTCATTCCGCGTCTTCGTAGGTCTGCACCGTCCAGATTAAAATCAGCAAGGTATGTTTTCCCGAGGCACTTTATGAAATCTTCTTCGATGCCACCCGCAGTTGTAACTATTGCAGCAACATGCTTATGCTTTACGAGATATAGTATTATTTCTCGAAGCCCAGACGATATGAGGTTTGAAGTATAGCCGAGGAAGATATTGCAACGCGTCTCTGCACGGACGGAAGGCGAAGTGTATTGCTCTGATTCGTCTTCCGTTATCGGTTCGTCGGATAACCGCCATTTTCTCTAAAATTTGATAGTAAGAAAAGAATTACTGTTAATTCGACGAGGCCTACCATGCGATTGACAATGTCGATCGCTTTGCCAAGGCTGGTTGCTTGAAACCCGACGCGCTCATAGGAAGCAAGAAACTGCTGCAGAGATAAAGAGTTGTCAAAGTTTGGACCCTGTACCGAGACAGCATTGTCTGGCACTGGTTCCGAAGGCTGCAGTACAGCGGCTGATGCGCCCTTTGGTGCATCGGTCATGGTGATAAAATAATGCATTTCCTGAAATAGCAAGTGATATATCGAGCACGTGGCGCCGCCGACTACGCAAAGTCCACGGTTGAGAACACTGGCTCTCCTGCGCCCAGTGCCATCATGTACGAGGTCACGGATGCTTCAGCCATTCCACTACCATCCTCGCCTCCGTCGCAGGACTCCCAAAGCCCACGGTCAAGTCACTTCCATACCGCTGACCAGTCTCCGATAGCCATACCACCGTCTGCTGTCATAGACGTTGTAACGGAAGCGACCGATGCTGACGAAGCTAGACAGCCAGATCAGCGAGCTACCCAAAGCCACCCTGGGCATATTTCTGTCTCTGATGACCCAGAGACAGACGAGCAAGTAGTAACCCCGGCGGACGGTGCAGAAAATGCGCAAGTAGTAGCTTCTCCTTGTCACGAAGACGAGCCTTTGTCCTCTGCGCCATCTGTGGAACATCCTACTCCTCAGAGCGAACCGGAATCTCATGAGCCGCGTACTTCGACTTCGTCGTCGGTTGGGCGGTCCCAGGACGCGCAACACAGGAATACGGAACCTGTTCGTTCTCAGACTCCCTCACCCAAAACACACAAAAGGTCTCTTACCTTATCACGGGGTCATAATGTTTCTATTGTTCTCATCAGCTCTGCATTGGAAACCATAGTGGCATCGCGGGAAGCCAAGCGATCTAACCCCCTCCGCGACAGCGCACAGCGCGCCTTAGATCTAATTCGGTCTAGCCAGGGGGGTGAATCTCCTCGCGAAATATTTGAGCCATTACGCCTTGCTTGCGAGACCAGAAATGAAAAATTAATGACAGCGAGCCTCGATTGCATTTCCAAACTTATCTCTTACTCGTTCTTTGCGGAACCCGAGCACCCGTTATCACATATCCCATCTCCGCCACCTTCTCCTCATCCCTCTGCTCTTGACTCCAATGCCGATGCCTCGCAAACTCATATACCACAACCCTCTCTCGTAGACTTGGTTGCCCATACAATAACTGCATGCCATAGTGAAAATACGCCAGAGGCAGTGTCGCTCCAGGTAGTCAAGGCACTTCTATCACTTGTCTTATCCCCGACAATTCTTGTTCACCACTCATCTTTGCTAAAAGCGGTCAGGACCGTATACAATGTCTTTTTACTTAGCAACGATCCCGTCAATCAAATGGTAGCGCAAGGTGGCTTAACGCAGATGGTTCATCATGTTTTCACGCGGTGTCGGAGAGACGCAAAAACGCCGTTGATATCAGCGACTCCCGACATCTTCAGTCCTGATGCAATAGCTGCAAGTCGCACATCGTTTTCCATTCCGTCCGAGGATGCCAGGACACTTGCAAATATTGATGTTGGTGCCCCAGAGAGGTCGAAAAGTAACGCTTCGTTAGCCTCCTTGCCGCTGCAACGTCCCGCGGAGGATGCGGTGCCGGACCAGGATCCCGCCCCTAATGATGACCCACATCAATCTCAAATTAACCTGTGAGTCGTGCCGCACTCGATTATCGAATGGCAAAGCTGATGTACTTATATTTCCAGCAACAACATTGATGCCATATCAGAACATGACCAAAGTAGCCGCTTTATGACCCTTCGTGACATGTTTGTCAAAGATGCATTCCTGGTGTTCCGTTCGCTCTGCAAGCTAACGATGAAGCCGTTGAACACGGAAAGGTTTGTCGCTGCCGTTCGATATGAACATTTGTATAATGCATTTTCGTAGTGAAAGAGATCCCAAATCACACGCCATGCGTTCCAAGCTGTTGTCGCTGTATCTTGTTCTGACAGTTTTGAACTCTCACATGCCACTTTTCGTTGATCCAACCGCCATCATATATTCGAGCTCGTCCAATGAAGCCACTACTTTCATTCAAGCTATTAACCAGTATCTTTGCCTATGCTTAAGCCGCAATGCTGTTAGCCCTGTGCCTCAAGTGTTCGAGATCAGCGTTGAAATATTCTGGCGTGTCCTTTCTGGCATGCGAACGAAGCTCAAGGTCTTCTGCATTCTTGCAGTTATTGATCTTTATTCACTTTTTTGTTTAGAAAGAGACGGAAGTACTTCTCCACGAAATCTTTATTCCCATCCTCGAAATGAAAACCTCAACACTCAAGCAGAAGGCCATCATCCTCGGCATGTTCTCCAGACTGTGTCAAGATCCCCAAGCTTTAGTAGAAATATACCTTAATTATGACTGTGACGGGGAAGCTGTGGACAATATCTACGAACAGTAGGATTGATGTTCGCTTTCCCTCCGTCTACGAATTAACTGCTATATCAGCCTCATGAACATCATTTCGAAAGTCGGGACGGCACCCATAGCAGCGTCTCAACAAAAAGCCGCCGAACCTCCCAATCAACCATCTAGTACTACATCCAAAGGCCAAACCGCGGGCGGTCCAATTCCTTTATCTGCTGCGGCGTTATCAGTTCCCGGAAACATGGATACTTCTGCTTTGGGACAATCTGAGAGCCAGTATCGAAGACAAGGATTGGAGTGTCTTGTAACTGTGTTACGGTCTTTGGTTGCATGGGGCATTGCTCCTGATCGAACTAATGAAGATAGCCAGCCACCGGTTTCAGCGAAATCACTCTCTGGAGATGATTACCGGCGTGAACCAGTTACCCCAGATATATCGTACGATAAACTATCGCTAGGCGGCAGTGTAGAAATCTTGCGTCAACCGACCCCCGACACAATTGATGACCCTACCAAGTTCGAGAGTGCAAAACAGAAAAAAACCACGTTCTTGGAGGGTATCAAGAAATTCAACTTCAAACCGAAGCGTGTACGTCCTCAGAAGGATATCTGCCTTCTAAAGCTGAACTCATATAGGGGATAAACTTCTTGATCGACACCGGTTTCATCCCAAGCAAGGCGCCGGAGGACGTGGCAAAGTTTCTTCTCACTACGGATGGTCTAAGCAAGACCATGATAGGAGAATATTTGGGCGACGGGTAAGAAGGCTAATCATCATGTCCAGCTTCGACACAGTCCTGACAATTATTAGTGATGAAGATAATATTGCTACAATGCATTCATTCGTGAACATGCTGGATTTCAAAGATCACCCTTTCGTTGACGCCCTGAGAACATTTCTGCAGCCATTCAGATTACCAGGAGAGGCGCAAAAAATTGATAGATTCATGCTCAAGTTTGCCGAGCGATATATTGCTGGAAATCCCAAAACACCATTCGCCAATGCTGGTTCGTATTTTACCTTACGGCGACTCTCATGGTTGACCACTTTTTGCCTTATTTAGACGCCGCTTATGTTCTGGCGTACTCGGCTATCATGCTCAACACGGATGCTCATAATCCGCGAGTAAAGAAACGCATGACTAAGGCAGATTTTATTAAGAATAACAAGGGCATAAACGACAATGCAGACCTTCCCGAACAGTTCCTGTCTGATATATACGATGATATTGTCAACAACGAGATCCGAATGCAGGACCAGGCTGATCTTGGCCTAGCTCTGGCTTCTGGCCCTGGACTTACCGGGGCCATCGCAAATGTGGGAAGAGATCTCCAAAAGGAAGCGTATGCTCTGCAGTCAAATGGTATGGCTAATAAGACAGAGGTTTGTTCGTCCTTCCAAATGTCCGATACATTATGCTTAAATACTCCAGGCTCTGTTCAAAACCATGATGCGCTCTCAGCGTAAAGGCTCAAAGAGCGGCGAGCAATTTTTCAGTGCCTCTCATTTCGTCCACGTTCGGCCCATGTTTGAGGTTGCTTGGATTCCGTTTTTGGCTGGATTGTCGGGGCCCCTGCAACAAACAAATGATCTTGAGATTGTTGAGCTCTGCTTGGACGGGTTCAAAAGTGCAATTCGCATCGTTTGCTTTTTTGAGCTTGAGCTTCAGCGAGACGCTTTTGTGACGACGCTGGGAAAGTTCACGTTCTTGAACAATCTAGGGGAGATGAGAACTAAAAATATGGAAGCCATTAAAGCTCTCCTAGATGTTGCCGTCACTGAAGGTAATCATCTCAAAGGATCATGGCGCGAAGTTTTAACTTGTGTCAGTCAATTGGAGCATATGCAGCTTATTAGTAGTGGGGTAGATGTGCCAGAGTCTGGGAAAAAAGGGTATGATTGTTCTTATCTTTTTCAAGAGTTTATAACAACTTTTTCAAACAGACGCACTCGGAAAGTTCCTACGGAAGAGTTAGCTAACGAAAGTCGTTCTACACACATCACTGTCGCGGCCGACATGGTGTTTTCTTTAAGCCATTATTTGTCTGGAGTAAGTCGGGATTTTGGAAAGCTAAATTGTCATTAACAATGCAACACAATAGATTGCAATAGTGGATTTCGTTCGCGCTTTGTGTGATGTATCATGGGAAGAGATTCAATCGTCTGGGCTATCACAGCATCCTCGGGTATTCAGTCTTCAAAAACTGGTGGAAATCTCATATTATAATATGTCACGTATTCGTCTGGAGTGGTCGAATTTGTGGGATATTCTAGGAGAGCATTTCAATCAGGTAAGAGTTCATGTCTTCCAAGTGACCATTCTTGTTGAAATCCAGAAGGTTTGCTGCCATAGTAATCCACATGTTTGTTTCTTCGCTTTGGACTCTCTTCGGCAACTGGCGATGCGCTTCCTTGAAAAAGAGGAGTTACCGCATTTCAAGTTCCAAAAAGATTTCTTAAAGCCTTTTGAATACACCATGATCCACAATCACAACCCCGAAGTCCGTGATATGGTAAGTTAGATGTCATACGCTTGATGCTTTTATTGACGTCTGTGCAGGTTTTGCAGTGCTTGCAACAAATGATTCAGGCAAGAGTACAAAATATGCGATCAGGCTGGCGAACCATGTTCGGTGTCTTTTCGGCTGCTTCTAAGGTCCTAACAGGTATGCTAAACGGCTACATCTGCACATTCGATATTCATGCGTCCCATAGAAAAGATTGCAAACTCCGCCTTTGAGATCGTCACAAGACTCAACCGAGATCATTTTGTTTCTATAGTCCGATACGGCTCTTTTGCAGATCTCACTGTCTGCATCACAGAGTTTTGCAAAGTTAGCAAGTATCAGAAGATCAGTCTGCTAGCTATTGCCATGTTGCGCGGAGTGATTCCGGTAATGCTCCAATGTCCTGAATGTTCGTTCACGGGTCCGCAGCAAACAATTGATGATTCTATGATTCGATATTGGTTCCCGGTGCATTTTGGTTTTTATGATATCATAATGAACGGCGAAGATCTTGAAGTACGAAGACTGTAGGTGGCGAAAATCATTGTATCAAATAATGTCTTATTTTCGTGCCGGACTACAGCGCTCTGGATTCCTTGTTTACAACTCTCAAGAAATATGGGTCAACATATTCCGTCGGTTTTTGGGACACAGTCTGCCAAGAACTACTCTTTCCAATATTTGCCGTCCTCAAATCCAGTCAAGACCTATCACGGTTTAGTACGCAAGAAGATATGAGCGTCTGGCTATCGACGACGATGATACAAGCATTGAGGAACCTTATAGATCTGTATACATATTACTTTGAGATTCTGGAACGATTCCTTGATGGATTGTTGGACCTGCTCTGTGTATGCATTTGTCAAGGTGAGTTTATTAAACATAAATGCACGTCGGACAAACCTTCGCAACGTTTTTATCCAGAAAACGATACACTCGCAAGAATCGGAACATCCTGCTTGCAACAGCTGTTGGAGAGTAATGTCAAAAAATTAAGTCCTGCGCGCTGGGAGAGAATTGCGACAACTTTCGTCAAGTTATTCAGGACAACTACACCACATCAACTTTTTGATGAAAGTCTTCGTGTAGAGATAGATGGAAATGTCGCAGAAACAAACGAGACAGCAGGTATAAATTAAAAAGATTGCGGTAATATATGCGTTTGACTGAAATTGTCAACAGACACAAATGGCTCCGCAATACTTCCTGCCCCCTTGCTATCAAATGGTGAACAGGCGAAGAACGGTGTACAAACGTCATTGAGCGACCGTCGTCGCATTTTCAAGCAAATAATTGTGAAATGCGTCCTTCAACTACTGCTCATTGAGACTACAAATGATCTTCTAAGAAACGACGGAGTCTATCGCACGATTCCACCGGAGCAATTATTACGCCTCATGGGCGTCCTGGATCATAGCTATCAGTTCGCGCGCATGTTTAACGAAGACAAAGAATTACGAACAGGGCTTTGGAAAGTTGGTACGTACATCCTTCTTGAACTTTACAACCTCCGCTAAGGTTATGTCAGGTTTCATGAAACACCTGCCGAATTTGTTGAAACAGGAATCCAGTAGCGCTGCCACTCTCGTCCATGTTCTGTTGCGGATGTACTACGACAACAGACTTGAACACCAAGCTGCTCGACCCCAGATTGCAGAACGTCTCATGCCGTTCGTGTTCTCTCGACGGTTATAAAAATCAACTCATCTAACCACTCTGCAGGCTAGGACTAGGTGTTTTGCAGGATTACAACAAGCTAAGGCCCGATACGCAAGCAAAAAACGTACTGGCATGGACGCCTGTGGTTGCTGAAATATTGGATGGCTTCTGCCGTTTCGATGAGAAGGCTGTGAGTGACTTCCCAAATACACGTCATTTCGTGCTAATTAGATCCCTGGCCTAGTTCACCACTTATTTACCAGCAATATATCCATTGGTAACAGACTTGCTATCGCGCGACGTTGCATCGGAGGTGCGACAGCCGCTTCAGACTTACTTTGTTCGAGTAGGATATGCACAGGGCATCACAGAGCGTTCTTCGTAATTTTCATACTAGCATTATCTTTATTCATTGTACCATCGTCAAAGGAGCTACGAAAATCTACCGAGGGTATCCCATGAATTGGTTCTGATACGGCTGAGTCCACCCAGTTGACTGGGAAATTATAGCTGTAAATTGGAATCAATATCAGCCTGATGGAAGTAGCTAGAGTGCTTACGGGCTGGTCGCAATGCACTATATTTGTCTGCGATCTGCTGTTCAAAAAGTGTCTCAAAGAGTTATAATGTGCCAACGAACCTGCGGGCTGAGGTTGAGAATGATCTTCATTTGCGAAAGTCCCCGACTTCATCTGGGCGAACACATTGGCCGGCGAAGTATTATTACTATTAGAGCTAGGTAAAATCGGAAGTGGGGGTACAGGTGGCACAGAGAAATTATTAGGTGCTAACGGTCCCACACTGGGACTAAATCCAGTAAATTCTATGGTTTTCTTTACCGTCAGCAATAAGTCGCGCACAGAAAAAGTCTCACTCACGCGGCTGCATTGGCGCAGGGTTAGGACCAAAGTTACCGCTGCTTTGAAAGGGGGAAGATGTGAAACTATTAAATGGCACTCCTGTCGCTTGTGGCAATAGAGCTTGGTTTGGAATCCCGGTAGGCTGTTGTGGAAGGAGCGGCTGTAGGTGAAGCTGGAGCTGGTTTGGAATCCCGGTAGGCTGCTGTGAAAGGTGCGGTTGCGGATGAAATTGGAGTTGGTTCGGAATCCCGGTAGGTTGCTGTGAAAGGAACGGTTGTTGAAGTGAGGGCAAGGCTAGTGAACTTTGGGCGTTGACGCTGACAGGGCGAGTCGGAATGAACCCAGTAAAGCCTGTTCGAGTTGGAACGAGGGGCTGCAGCAAACTTTGATTCGCAGGGACAGGGGCAAACGGTCCCCTTGGGCCATTTAGTGGTTGTGTCTGAAGCTGCGGCTGTGGAGAAGGCGTGGATAGTATAGGGTATTGACTCTGCAATTGTGGATTTTGCAGGTGCTGGCCAATAGGAAGGGTAGAAGAACCCATACCAAGACCAGCATGATAACCAATCGGAGGTGGAGCAATTGTAGTTGGAGAGGCGGTTGAAACGGCAGGAGTTGGTGTTGTAGACTTGCGAAGCTCACTGAGCCGTGCCAATTGATCAAAAATATCGGCCTCAGTTGTCTTTGCGAGGGAGCCCGTGTCAGCCGTTGTAGCCAATGCATTCGCAGGATTTGATTGCGGTGGTGGTGTAGGAGCAGCAGCAACAGGGGGAGCTACGGTAGGAAGAGGTGCCGTGGCATTAGAGGCAGGCGGCGCAGATGGCGCTCTTGGAGTTGCAGATGGCGGAGTGCCAATGACAGGCCTAGCGGAGCTGGGCCTATTAGTCCAAGCGTCATCCTCGAATCTGCTTACAGGGGGCGTAGCTGAACCAGTTTTCGCTGGCTGTTGCACTGGCGCCGAAATCGGAGGAGCGGCCGGGCTAGCAGTTGGAGGAGAGCTTGATACGCTAGACAGGGCATTGATGTCAACAGATGGAGGCAAGGATTTGGTTGGTTGAGGGCGACGGCGTGGTGCTTTGAGGACACCCCCTGGACCAGCGAATAGGTTTGGGGCTGGACTCCTTGGTGAGCTTCCGTCGGTCTCTTGAGCTTGTAATTGCTTCGCTAGCTCCTCATCTCGCCGGATTTGCTCCTGAGTTTGTGTATTAGATTTATTACGACTTCCAGGTCCCTTCTTCTCGATGGCTTTGAATACTCGAAGGATATCCCCTTCTCGCAACCCAAGTGTACGCAGTGTAGATTCAGTGATATCTGGTAATAATGTCTCATCAATCTTGTCTTTCTCGAATGAACCAGCGTAACGCGAGCAGTCATCTACGTCACACCCTGCGGAGAGGAAGAATTCAAACCAGTCGATATTTGATTTCTTCGGGGTAGAGGTTCTTTGGGGTGTCGAAGACGACTGATTGCGAGAAAGAGCCAATGGTACGTCGTCATCGGAAACTCGGTTGGATGACGACGATTTAGATGACTTCCGGTTAAGTTTCTCAATGTAACGCACATCATCGAAGGACATTTTCTCCGTTGGGACCTCAACTATAACACCGTTGACCTTGTGCAATCTGACCTTGTTACCGTTCAGACCAAGATAAGCTGCTTCGACACGGAACTGTCCGCTTCTATCGTGCCAAGTGCGGACTTGGTCTGGCGGAGGACCTGCACATTCTGGTCAACATCCAATTTTGTAGCTCACCAGAATCTGTGACTTACGGTTTAATTCGGTAGATGGTTTGGCTGCTCCATTATCACTACTCTTTCTGGGTTCTGGCACTCTAAACATGTTCAGTAAAATACCGACACCGTGGGGACGAGAACATACGGGGAGGAAGCTTCTTTGCGTTTCTTTTTCTCTGCCTCAAGTTCCTGCTTCTTGCGTGCCCGGGCCTGCTCTTCTTCCCGCTCACGTCGTTCTTTCTCTGCCCGTTCTTTTTCTTCCCGTTCTTTCTTCACTCGTTCTTTCTTCACCTGTTCTTTCCTAACCTGTTCTTTCTCCGCCCGTTCTTCAGCCTCGCGGGCAGCTTTGGCAGCAGCAGCCTCTGCTATTTCTCTTTCCGCATCGACGTTTGGTCGCGCAGGTAGCGAAGGCGCGGTCGTAGGTTGTGTAGTTTCCTACGTGAATCAGCATCCTTAGAATAACAAACAGTGATATACTTACCTCGAGATAAGAAGCAGGTACAACACCTTCTTCGTCCCCCAAATTTCGACACTTCCACCACTCGTCACCATCCTTCTCGAGAATGACGAGCTGCTCACCAGCTTGGACGGTCAATTCGTCCTCGCCGTCAGCTGTGAAATCATAGAGCGCAACAGCGTAGTCCTGGCCTTGCTCCCCCGCTTCACCGTTCTCGTACTGAGTATCTTCTTCCGCATCCTCCTCTTCGTCTTCCTCTCTGGGGGGTATAATCACGGGATCCGATTGTGAAAAATGAACAGACGCCTTCTTGCCTATTTTGCGCCCTGAAGAAGTGGGAGGCGGTGAGTACGACTGCGGAGCCTCGGTGGCTGAATCTTGAGAGGCCCGCGGGCTAGATAGTGACATGGAAAGTTTTAATTTCTCTTGAATCGCCTCTGCGTTGTCTTTCGAGCCGGCATTGTAATGTAGATTCGCTGGATTGGATCCCTCAATTTCTATGCGAATCTGCTTGCCTTTCTCAAGGACAGCATCCCGAACATTGCTCGTCTGCCATTTCTGAACTGGTGTCTAAAGAGAATAAACAGAGATAGGATGTGCCACAGAATTATTTCCCCACCTTATCCGATTCGCTGGCAAAGAATATAGATCCATTCCCAATACCCAGCGTCCCTTTTTTCTTCTTGCCCTTTTTGTCAATATCTGTGACTGACCACGTCTTGATGGGATCGGCATTAGACTGTGATGCCTTGGAAGAGGCAACTCTGTCAGCAGGATCAACATATACACTGACAGGCCGGGCCTGAATAGCATATGAGCTTGGTGGTATTTTTATTGGTAGTATGCGACTTACGGAGGGCACATCGACAGTGGGTGCGGATGCATCGCTCGTCGCTTCGACGTAATTGCCGGGTACATAACCAGCTTTGCCACCATCCTTCTGGCTCTGAACAAGCAGCCAATCCTGGTCTGTTTCGTATACGAACAGCAATTCGTCTTCTTTCACAGTCAACTCTCCTGGTGCAGAGGCTTCATAGTCATATAGAACCTTGACCGCGGAAACATGGTCGGCCTAAAGGACTATAGTTAGAGAAATGAGTCGAGGAACGGAGTGTAACCCGGGCTAACAGGCTCAACGTAAGCAGCGGGGACCAGGCCGGATGGTGCCTCTTCGTCTTCAGAATGTGATTTGATCCTGACCTTCCACCAGCTATGGACAGGTGAGGCAGGCACGAGGAATTAGGCAATGAAGAACCCACTCGTCATCAACGCGTTCTTGGAGGAGAAGGACTTGATTCTCAGAAATAGCTAATTCGTCTTCTGATTGAGGCTCGTAGTCGTACGAGGCTTTGAGGATGGCGAAGTAGTCATGGTGGTCGCTCATTAAGGATCGGCTTGGAGCGAGTTCCGTCTAAAATTTCTTAACTCTCGCTCTCACCATGAGCAAGCTCAACCCAGGCGCCTATGAATTTGTTCCAGGCAAGGCTTTTGCGATCCCACAGCAGCCACAGCGTCAAGATCCCCCTCAGCCCACAGCTCCCCCACCCACCGCTTCACCCGCCCAACCCTCGCAACCCCCTGTTTCTCAATCGCCCGCTCCAAAAGCAAAATCAAGCTCTGTAAAGCCTACTACCGCAGGCTCATCTCGCACCTTCACAACAGACAAATCCAAATCAGACACGTCTGCTATTGTAAAGGAGGTCAAGGCTGTCGCAGATGATGAAGTCTTGAAAGATCTGTATGGCGATGGTTCGTTGATCTCACTCTGCCAGTAGGGGTCCTTACTTATCTATGTCTAGTCAAAGAGCATCTGAACATCGTTTTCATCGGTCATGTCGATGCGGGCAAAAGTACATTTGGAGGAAATCTGCTATTCCTTACTGGAATGGTGGACAAACGTACTATGGAAAAATACGAGAAAGAAGCCAAGGATGCTAGCAGAGAAACATGGTATCTCAGCTGGGCGCTTGACTCGACTCCTCAGGAACGCTCCAAGGGCAAGACAATCGAAGTAGGTCGCGCCTACTTTGAAACAGCCGCACGTCGTTATACCATTCTCGACGCGCCTGGGCACAAGACATACGTTCCCAGCATGATATCAGGCGCTGCCCAGGCAGATGTCGCCATTCTGGTCATTTCTGCCCGCAAAGGTGAATTTGAAACAGGCTTTGAACGAGGAGGTCAAACACGAGAGCATGTCATGCTCGTCAAGACCGCAGGCGTTTCAAAACTTATTATCGCAGTAAACAAAATGGACGATCCCACCGTTAAATGGGACAAGGCCCGCTATGATGAAATCAAGGATAAACTGACTCCTTTTGTCAAAGCCTCTGGTTACAACCCGAAAACCGACGTCACCTATATACCTGTGTCTGCATACACTGGTCTCAATTTGAAGGATCGCGTTTCCTCTTCTGTGTGTCCATGGTGGGAGTGAGTATTTCATTTGCTCTTGCGTCATCCACAATTCAATTATCCCAACCAGTGGACCTTCCTTCTTAGAACATATAGACAAAATGCCGATGGTCGATCGCAAAGTCAATGCACCCCTCATGATGCCCATATCAGAAAAATATAAGGATATGGGTACCATCGTAGTCGGAAAAATCGAATCCGGTCACCTAGCTAAAGGTGACATGCTTAGTCTCATGCCAAACAAAAATGAAGTGGAAATCATGGCCGTCTACAACGAGCAGGAAGATGAAGTAACGAAGGCGATATGTGGAGATAACGTTCGACTTCGCCTGCGCGGCGTAGAAGACGAAGATGTCAGTCCAGGCTTTGTGCTGACGAGTCATCAGAAGCCAATCCACGCTGTGCGCCGATTTGAAGCCCAACTTGCGGTTCTAGAACACAAAAATATCATTTGCGCTGGCTACTCGGCCGTCATGCACGTTCACACTTTGGCGGAAGAAGTGAATCTGAGCGTACGTCCCTCTCCAACATAGAGTACATCAACTGAGATATGTCGCACTAGGCACTTCTTCATTATTTCGATAGGGCGACTGGGAGAAAGTCGAAAAAGCCACCACAATTCGCAAAGAAAGGTTACATTATTCCTTTTTCCTCCCTTACACTGCTTAACATGATATTTAGGCCAGAAAATTGTTGCCTTGATCGAGACTACAGCTCCGGTTTGCGTGGAGCGTTTCGTCGACTTATCCTCAACTAGGCCGCTTCACATTGCGCGATGAGGGTATGCATCCCTTGTAGGTACATCGATACAAGTTTACTTACATTGTGCAATCACAGGCAGGACAGTGGCTATCGGCAAGGTATATGATGAATTCCATCTTTGGATGCTTTCTAAAACCATTACAGATCACAAGACTCGTAGAAAAAAACGTAGAAGAGGTCACAGACGGCGTAAGGGACCTTATCGGTTGGGGCCTAAACCAACGAAACATACCACTGTAGCCTAGTAGAAGTTTGCTTGTATTTGTGTCACTGCCCATGGCTCCCAATTTACGCCTGAATGCTGTAGCATTTGTTTCTCCTCTGAATCATCCCATTTTAATCCGCACGTTCATAAAACAAGAGGAATATGCTATAAAGTATCACTATATTGCACATACGAGTTTGGATATCATTGAAGAACGTGGTAAGCCTTCCTTGTGCAGAAGCAGTTCAAACAACTAGATTCCGACGAAAACCAGTAACGTCGTGTGGAAAATCCGCCGATTGTTACCTTGGACTTTTGTATGCAATGGAGGATGTGGCAGTATACGGCTATGTTACGCCTCTCAAAATGAAAATCATCGTCGCTTTTGCTCTGACCGATATCATCATCAAAGACGCCGAAGTCAACTTGGTAAGTCCGCTCTCACCACTCTCTTTGCTGTTTAATCTCTCACTACCAACAGATTTTCAAGGCGCTACACATGGCTTATTATTCAGCAATCGCCAATCCTTTCCTCAAATTAAACCTCCCGCCTGATGCGAGTCAAGCCGCCCATTCACCTTATTTGCAAGTTGGGAGCTCAAAGTGGAAAGCATTCAGACGCCGCGTAGATGAGATTAGCAGAGCGGTTGGTGTTGGTACTGTTTCGTAGAGAATCCGAATGGACAGGAAGATTCTCTCGGTCCTCTCACTTGCACCGTTGATCAATCTAACTCACGGTTTGCAATTGCAGAAGCAAGTCGGACCAAGATAAAAAATCAACCTTTCTATTGACTCAGACGTATGAAGATCACCACATCTGAGACAGATACGGGGTTGACATTACAGTACTAAGTACAGTAAATGAATGAATCTTTAAATAAAGCCTTCAAGATCAAAACCCTAAGAGTGTCTGCTGCAGTTGCTCAAGTCCTTCTCCTGCTTCCCGCGCCATGACACGTACAAGCGTATCCGCGTCTGTCGATGCGACGTACGCCAAAGTAGTTTTTGCCCGCTGCAGAATGGCCATGTACATATGCACATCGAAAGACTTCTCATAAGCTTGCTCCATCAATGAGCGGGTTAACAAGGACAGGAAGTGAAGCGCAGCACGCCGTAATGGTGGAAATTTGGAATCCGCGGATAATGGTTTCGAGTCCATGGTTGGTGGCAGTTTTATCCGATTTTGTGTCTGCTTCAGGCTCCTCTGGTTGCGAGGATATCTCTCTAGCCGGGACACTCTCAACTTGTAAGAGATCTATCATGGCGTCGGTCAGGTCGACGACGTAAGGCAGGACGGCCAGAGTGTATGTGTTCACACAATCCGCAAGTAGGGACAATGCTGAAGTCCTCAGGGCCGTCGGAACACTTTGAGACCTAACTACTGCGAATAGTGGTGGGATTAGAAGGTCGCCTGCGTCGAATACCCTTGATTAAAGTTTTAAAAAAACAGAGCTAAAGGACTCACTGTAGATACCGAGGGTGGATCCACATCGCCGTATCACTATTCCCAGCGCTTCACCTACTCGTGTGCGAATGTCCAAATCATGTTGCGACATGCTGCTGGCCACAGTAGTAACAAGGCCGTCTGTATATTCCCTTATTAATGCCTTTAGGACGTCTTGACCGTAGGAGTCTACCATTGCAGCCAGGCCTTGGACTGACTGTAGGAAAAGATATGATTCGTCATCTTGAATAGACTGCAAAAAAATAGACAGAATAGCGGGAATTAAAGCATGTTCAACTTCATTTTTAGACCGAGTGACCAGCTGCCGCAATAGCAAAAGACCATGGGCGCGGACGGGAAGAATGGGATCTTGGAGAAGCTTCAGTGCCTTCTGATAAATTTCTTGTGAAGACTCTTCGTCTTCCGAACGCGACTTCCTCGGTACGGATGTGGAAGCTAAACGGGCTGTCATCACCATCCTAGCCTCACGCGCTATTGAACGTATGCCTGATGGCGCGTCGCGCGATATCGGCTCCAGTAGTGAGTAGATGTCGTTCAGGATTGGCACGGTGCGAGCGGACAAATCGTCGTTCTCTGCAACATTAAGCTAACTGATATTCACCATAGATATCAAGGCACGTACCTTCTAATATGGACAATAATAAGTTGATTACAGTTTCTACCATCTCGTTGTTCGGTGTCACCGTCTCTGAGCCAGAGACGTCATCGTCACTATCCTCACTTTCAAATCCAGTCATGTCAAGCTCCGTTGGTCGTCTAGTGAATTGTATATCTCTTTGCCTCCTTGCTTTTGGCTCTATCGGATGTGACCGTGGTTCTTCCGATGATTCAAGAACGTGCTTGATGAATTGCAACATGTGCCCCGGTTTGCACAGTAAATTCGATGAAGATGGACCTGTTGATAACTGTTTCTGCATTTGTACGACAATTTGCAGCGTAAGTAACGTCCTGATCATGAAGGTGTCAAAAAATGGCGCGGGCGGAGACTGTTATCCTACCGAACAGGGCTTGCATCAACTGTTAATCTTTGGTCACGATAAGTCTCCAAAAACTTTATGAACAGATTGGAAGTAATGTCGGGCCTATCAACTGCCTTGAGGAAACGAACATAGTGACTTGGATCTGGATATAAATCCATAATATTAGCGTCTTCGTCCAAGGACCCAGTCTTCTCTGCCTCCTCAAGACTTTCTGGGGTGAAAAGTGACAAGGGAGATGCTTCGGGAGGCCTTTTTAGAGATGAACGGGTAGCGAAAGCATAGTGCGTTCAAGCTCACCTGTGCACTCTTCGTATGTCGCCAGCAATATCCACCTTCCAATGAATTTCTTCAGCCTGGTATATAGACCAGAGGCAGTCGAGACCCTCTGAACTTTCTACGATCTTTCCCCATGTTATCAACAAACCGTTCAAAGACTCTCGTGGTCCTGGGTCCGAGGTCTTGATCTTATCAAGGTGATGCAGAAGTGAGTACAATTGCGAGACAATTGGAGATAGAAGACGGGAAATGGAGGCGGGGTGTGGGTCCATATTCGAGACGAGATTACCAAGCGCAGATACGGCGGCAGATGGAGTCGCGTTGAAAAGCTGAGGACCTTCGGATTCAGAATCTCGAATGTGCAAAAATCCATCATGCAGAGATGACAGAAGGTATCGGGCACAAATCTCAAGGTGAGGTTGCGATGAATCGATTGCTAACATGCGTGACACGGCGAATGCAGCCGCTCGTTTGTGCGCGGATGGTACATCTTTGGACAAGGAAGACAATATTTGATACACTATAGGTTGGTAAAAGGCCTTTGTTCCCTATCAGAATGGAGACGAAAGATACGATACAACATGCCTGTGGTTGAGTGCCGGGAGGGACAGTAGTCAAGACTCGGCTAATATGTTCCAATTTCTCCAGCGGTGCCTCATCCCCAGTCACCTCTTCCTCCCCGAATACTGCCGCATATAAACCATCCACACCATCTGGTCTTATTATCTGTTTTCCTAATAGCATTGTAGATATTCTGCGCATGTGTGGAGAAGGCTCTGGTTTCGACGACAAGACGCCACCTAATGCAGCTATCGCTTGTGCAGGTGGTAAACTTGTTCTCGTGATGATTTCTGGAAAGGTGAAGAGAGCAAGAATTACTTACATTGACACCAGACGAAGGGTAACTGGTCGTAGTGGATCATGCGCCACGATTGACCCAATGGCTAGTGATTTCGGGAGCCAGCCTAATGCGAGGCATGTTTTGAGAAGGTCAACGAGGTAGCGATTGATCAATATCGCCGCGACATGGGTATTCGCAAGAGATCCACTGGGCCCGTTAGGGAGTAGGATGTTCATGAGACTAACCGCGAACCCAACAAGGGACTTGTATTGGCCCGAAATTGACTCGTAATCGATGATGTTTTGTCCGGCTGCCACTGCTGGAGGCCAGACGAGTAAACAAATTGTCAAAAGCGGATCCGTTCCCCATCGGAATATAATCGAGACCAATGTGCGCAGCTGCGCTAAGTCGCGGGCGCCAAGCGTATGACATGTCTCTGACGATGAACCTTGTTCAACTGCTTGAATTTCTAGAACGGTGTTCAACGCTTCTTTCGCTGTTAATCGTTGGAGATCCTCAAGAGCGTATTGTTCAATTTGGAAATCGTCAAGGAATTTGGCATCTTTCAGATTATAATAGCGAGTCAGACGTGCATAAAGGATGCTCTTTAGATCAGGGGAAGGTTCCGAAGCTGTGAGGCAATTGGCATAGGCAAAGATCGTTGACAATGCAGACATCCAACGGACAGCTTTCCGAGCATCCGAGACAATTCATTGTCAAAATTTCACAAGTCACGATGAGTTAATTTACGCCACAGTATTAATATCTCCGACCTTAGCTCAGTTGGAAGAGCGCGAGACTGTAATGGATACCGACATCTTGAGGTCGCCTGTTCGAGCCAGGCAGGTCGGATCTTTTTTGTCGTCTGCATTCTATTCATTGATCATGACTACAGTTACCAGACTGATAGCCCATTGAATAAAATAAAGGTCAACAGATTCAAGCTTCGGTGCAGGGGTCATCAGTTCATAGATTCTTCTCTGGACGTCCTGCCTAAACAAGATAGCGTGAATGGCCTAACTGCATCACGGTGAGGTCGCTAGATTCGATATAAGTTCTACGCCACTCAAAGTTAAGACGCATAGCGTTTCAGCATATTCCTCGTCGGAGATTATGCACACAGCTGATAAGAACTATATCAACCTCTGGGCAAAGAGGGTAGATGATAATGACCGAGTATGTCAAGATATCAACCAATTCCTTCGCGATTTCGTTCCCGGAGAAGATCCGCCTACTAGTATGGAGTGTCCGGATGGCATATTTGGTGACTTCAAACCAGACGGTTTTAACGAAGACTGTGTCGGCATGGTATGTTATGGTTTTACAGAGTGAACCCTGCTGACCGGTCGATAGGCAACATCGCTTAACAAGCTTATGGAACTCTTTCCTACAGATCCGTAGGATAACCTTCGTCGTCACCAAAGATGTGCGATTCGACGCCATCTTCTCGTCTGAGCACTATACATCACCCTGACATCGCTGGCACTCATCCAGGGCAGACCGCGCCGAGTTTAAAGGGCTGGAATTGGAATCTGTGCCCCATCGATATTGAACTTAAGAGTAAGGAGAAACATTGCCCTATCGGTCACCACGGCGAAATTTTAAAGAGCGATGCTCATTATGCGGTGTTAACCCAGATTGCAAAGAACGGCAGGAACATACTGGCGGCAAGCGGTGCTTGCTTTTGCTTTGTCGTTGGAATCTATGAAGTTCGGGGAGGATCTATCGTTTTGATCACGCGCGGGCTCTCATCTCGCCATCCTTCAGCATTACGGCGTCCAACATTCTCTTCCGATTTCTGTGGCGCATTGTTCATCCTTTTCCCGCACCGCTATACGGCGACGTATTGCCCAAGCCCAAACTAGTGGGACTCGATGCGACTGTCACGAAGTTGACAGAGGAAGACGAGACTTGGTTACGAGATACGCTGATGAACCAACACGGATACAAGGCAAAACTAGCGAATGAACGCGTAGGCCAGTCAAAGAAGGTGGTAGCAATGTATATGCCTCCTAACGGCGATCGCACGGCCCAACCCGTGCCAAAATGGTGTTATACAATAGGAAAGCCTTTGTCGCACTCATCCGGTCTGTTCTCTCGTGCGACGAAGGTTGTGAAAGTCCTGTTTCGAGAGGATCCCAGCCATTTCTTTGCGGTGAAGGACTCGTGGCGACATGTATACCGACAGAACGAAATCGACTTTTATAATCATGTCCGAAACCGCTATGGATCTGATTATCCACGTGGTTTAGCCCGAGGAATCGGGGCCATCGACTTTGGCTTGGATCCCCGTTTTCCTTGGCACAGGACGAACAGTCACGAGACGTCCGCAGCTAAAGATGCATTGGCCAGCGGTCAAGCCAGGCAGGATGAAGAACCCATGGGAAGTGATGCCCCCACGCCAGCAGTGTCCGCGGCTGTGGATTCTCGGGCACAGGACGCTTTGTTCCCCCTTCAATTGCCGCAAACTGAGATTCGAAAGCCAGGAGATGTCGACCTCAATCGAACTCTTACTAGGACAACAACTTATCCAGTCGGTGAGCCAATTGTAGAGTTTAAATCTACGAAACAGCTCATAGAGGGCATTCGGGACGCCATCGAAGGTATGTTGTTTAACTATGGTCATTTTTTTCTGTAGCTTATCAGTCATCAAATGAACATAGGACATAGAGCACTTATGGAATGTGGCCTTCTTCATCGAGATGTAAGCGGAAGCAATGTTTTGCTAACTACGTCTGGGCAGTCTAAAGGGTTTCTCCACGACTTGGATTATAGCACCTACGTCCGGGAGTGGGACAAGTTCGCAGGCCAAGGCCAAGGTGATGATGATCAATTATGCGCATACTCTTCCAACATCGCTAGAGAGCTAAAAGAGATAACAGTGAGCTGATATGTTGGGAGCGGAACCATGTCTTATGCGACCATTTAGGGAACCTATCAATTCTTGGCCAGAGATATTCTGGACGGCGGCTCGCACTCTCCGAAGCACGATCTCGAATCATTTTTCTGGTTGCTCTGTTGGATCTTCTTTCGTCATGTTGATCATGGAGGGACTATGAATGGGGTGAAAGACGTACTCGATACCCCCAGTGCCAACCTTGCCAAGTTGGCTAAATCGGGTTGGCTTCACTATACGGCGAAGGGCAATATTGTAAACGTGACCGGAAACGACCCGCTTGGGCAACTTTATCATGGACTTGTTTGTTTGCTTTTCCCGGACGATAGTGGTATGGTGCATGACGAAGTGCTTCGTGTCTTCGGAGATGCGCTTGACTGTCAAGGCTGGCCCGGTCACGATGGCTCTCGCATTTATAAACCCTCCAAAGCCAATCCATATTACAGCAGCCTTGAAAATACCCGTTCATCGAAGCGCAAAGCTGAACACGAGCCAGAGGATCAGTTCGGATCAGGCTGGGCACGAGCAGAAGATCCTCCATATTACAGCAGCATTGCTATCCGCTCATCGAAACGCAAAGCTGAAAACGAGCCGGAGGAACAGCCCGGACCAAGCCGAGCACGAAGAGACGATTAAGCGCAAACTTGGATGTGTCATTTCTTTTATGTACCATATGATATGCATCAGTCATTAGATTCCAATGTACATTAGTGCATGCAAAATCCTTATTGAAAATTAAAGTTTTGCTGCTTGCAAAATTCGAGGCTAAATTTACTAAACATTGAGCAACATGTTTTCACTGGATTTTGCAAGCGGCAAAATCCAGCCTCCCCAGCTGTGCATGCGAGACTGCGATGGATACCGATATCTTGAGGTCGACATCGCCTGTTCGAGCCAGACAAGTCGGATTATTTTTTGGCCTTGAACTAGCGTCTACGGCCAGATTACTACATACACTACGCACTCTATTCATTGAACTCTGAATACAGTTACGAAAGACGCTTCGAACCGATAGCCTATTGAACAAAGTCAGGGATAACAGATTCAAGCTTCGGCGCGGGGGACTAACCTGCTTCGTCAATTCATAGATTCTTCTCTGTCCTGCAAACAAGATGGCAGCTGTCAGAACGCTTTGGACCAGCTTGCTTCCAATTCCCTTGTATAGACCTTCTACACCCTCTTCACGGATAATTGTCAATAAGCCGTCAAGGGACGATTTGTACCTCAGGGCAGTCACGGAACCAGCCTGCATTCGGCTCTTAACAACACTATCACCGGCGGTAGCCATAAATAGTTGGACTTTTGTGGACTCGGGGACCTCTTACATGTAGGGATATGTGGTACCCGTTGCAACTTTGAATACGACAATCGGAGTCAATAATTTTTCCATTACAGAGCATGAAGCGTACCGAGTTTTGAAACTGCACCAAGCAAGAAAAAGTCCCAATCAGTTAGCACTGCAACTGCAGTCGCAGCGGCACCAGCAGCATGCAATCTACTTGTACGGCGTGATATTAGAGCATTTTTTAGTTGCTCAAAGACGGTGTACTGTAGCACGGGATTCATAACGAGAACTAACGCGGGGCCAACGCCACGCCAGAATGCACTGTTAACATTGTGAGCCGTGCAGGATATGAAACGGACATTGAAGCATATATACCCTAATGCCGTCCTTGGTGAGAATTCTCCGTATCGTTTCGAAGGAAGCCAAGTTTCCGCACTGCAGACTTGGACTCTGGCGAACCAGTAGACATGGTATGGACTGCTTGAGACGTTTGTATAACCCAAATGGGATTGCTAACAATCGTAGTTGCGGACCCTACAAAAATGAATGAACTGCATTTGCACTGAGAAGCAGGGGGAAGAATACCTGCAATCAGTCCAATGCACATGGATTCCAAGGTATTTAGAGCTTTTCCTCCCCCTCTTCTCTTCAAGATAGCTTCCCTCGACCGTTCATAGAAGTAATAATAGACTCTGTTACAGTATTAGAGAGCACGAGTAGCGACACGACGAGTATAACTTACCCATTCGTTACTGCGATGCCCAATAGACTAGAGTTTAGGCCACTATATAGGCCGGCTATTCCCTCTTTCCTGAGTATACCCAATATAGCTTGGCGGAGGGACTATATGTTACGCAGCGTCAACTGACATATCGCGCTTACTGTAAACTGAGCAACCTTCTCATTTTTGGTTTCAACCGCGGCACGGGTGGACAGGAAGACGAGAGGGCTAAGAAATGTTGCCCATTACTGTTAGGACAGGTTTGGGCTGTGGCGCGCAGGGTGAAGCTCACTAAGTTGCGGTCATTGCTACAATCCCGCCAGCAGCACCAGGCAACAGCATGTATGAGAGAGTCGGACATGATAGTAGGAAGTATGTACCGAGGGTCATCGGCGATTGTATAAATATCGCTAGACGCTGACAAGTGCCAATCATTATCACATGCTACTACTATCTACCAGCTGAACTTAGTCCGTCAGCAGTCGTTTCATCTCTTCAATATCCTTCTGGAAGCTCGCCCCATCTCCATTTCTTCCCGATGTAAGACCCCCGTCATTCGCAATCGACTTTCCGTCGTCTGTGGACAGCCATTCATCCAATTGCGCCATGACAGACTTTGCCTTGAGACGGAAATGTGTACGAATTACGTCTCCAAACGGTTCAGGAGGGTTTTTCAAGTTACCCAGCATCTTAATATGTACCAGTTAACATTAGTTGGATAAAGAATCATATAGAACCCACCGCTGTCTTGACAACCATCCGCCGAACATTGGCGGAATCTACAGACTCCGTCAGTGGATCTACTTGTTAGACAGCCTTCCCTACGTACATGCGCGTGACTGTGGGCTACCAGTACTGTTGGCCCAGGCAGGTTCATTAAGGTACGGTTCTTCACAAAGGATCATGGACTGGATCGATATCAAGACCTACAAAAAGATGGGGACATAGGCTGACAGTCATCCTCAAAGGGCTCACCTGAAGCAATGTTGACTTTCCGGCCACCCATCCTGGTCCTGACCACGTCCCGAGCAAGGACAAGCAGACTTTGCCGTCCTGATATTCGTCAGACGAATACACAGATAAAAGTTGGATAATGTTACAGCATATAGATTAGGGTTAAAACGATATTTTCCGCCATTTGTCTAGTTTCACTTGATGTCAAGACGTAAACCCAAAGAATTATATAGTCTTACAGTCATATATTTGACACTTGGAGGAGATTGATTATAACTGGAACCCAAGAATATATCAAACAAGAAGCTTCTACAAGTGTTATTGCTCGGGATTCAATTGATCTGGGTTTACATACCATCCATTATAGTACCTTCCTAACGGGTAAGAAGTAAGTCGTTTCTCAGGGTAGAATGACGTACGGCGTTCCTTTAGGGCCTGTAATTAGGGCCTTGATAATATCAACCCGGGATTCGTCAACACGTAGGAATATCGATGAATCCCAGGCGACGGGAAGATTCGTGGTGAGAATGGCGAGCTGTTATCTCATCATAAATCAGGTACCAACTATTCCCATAGGCTTCTTACTTCTTTAGCAATTGCGAGCGATCTTTTCGGAATATCAGAGTTGGCCAACATGCGTGCTTCGTTATTGAAATGGAATTTGTAGTGCGGCGTTGTGTCGTCATCTTGAGCCTGACTGACTTTGGCTGGCGGAGAGACGGTCAGATCGCAATATTCAAACCTAGACCGCGTAGCCCATTCCATATAAATCTTCATTGCTTCTTCTTCCGTATTACCGGCTGTTATGTGAGCGGAATATCGGTTGTTGGCGCTGGGTAGCTTCGGAAGAGCACTATGCAGGCGTTCTACAAATGCATCTCCTTTAGTCTCCCTCAATGATCTGTCGATAGCTTTGGCAGTATAGAGAATGCGTCGACAGAAGGCAATAAGCTTCTCATTGTCTTCGCAAACCGGCGCGTCCAAGTCCTTCGACTTGCCTTTCATATCTTCAAGCGTCATGCGCTTTTGCTCTTCGGTCAACTCTTCCGGTGTATCATCAGTGGATTTGACTCTCTCGAGGCCTTTCAGCGCGGCGTGTGCTTGGATAACAATACCCTCTAACAACTCTCGTGGTCCCGAACTACCTTCATACACTATCACTCGTTCTCGGATACTCCGGCCGTCTAGACCTCGCTTCACGGTTGCGGATTTCACTGAAGAAACGACCATGATAGGCATGGCCATCATACTGGCCAATGCTTCGTGATTCGAGATTGTCTATAAAAGATGTTTGATAAATCGGACAGCACGATGAGCAACAAGTCTATTACCTCTAGCCACTCCATTAGCTCAAAATACAAGACGGAACGTTCAGACATGTCGGCCAAAGAGTCATTTCTGAGCAGAGTGCTACAGACATAATTGAAACGCCGCCGAAGGTGTGCCAAAGCAGTTGGATGAACCAAGTAATCACTTGTCTGACCGCCACCAGGCCTATGTAGTTGAGGCAAGTACTCTCGAATGGCACGCAATAATTTCCCAATCTTCTCGTCCTTGGCTCGTTGCGCAGCTTGAGCTTCTATCTGACCTGAACGCTGAGGAGAAGAAGAAGAAAAAATCAACCAAATATCTCGGGGAGTAAAGAAAATACCGTACGTCTTCTGACTGATCCCCCGCATATCCCACACCTTTATGCTTCTTGGCGTATATCTTGGTTCCAGTTCCAAGCATGATAGCGACGGGTGGATCTTGCTCTGGATCGCTCGTCTTCCTGCGCTTTCGAGTTTGCTCGTCCGTAATATCTGTCGTGTTGGATGTCACCTCAGCAAAACACTGCTCGAGCATGGAGAGGCCTATTCCTAGAATAACGCCCTGGATATTCGAACAGTGAAACAAAACGGAGGCTTCGTCCGAGCGCTTTGTTCTATCGTTTATAATGGATTCGCCGCAGGCATAACAAAACTCGGTTTGACACTTTCCGCAAGTGCGCCGGACGAGCTTACGGAGTCGAGTTATATAGGTGGAGAATTCTGGCTATCTGACCCGTGGGCGATGGGCGGACAATGGAGGAAAAAATGTGACTTACAAATACAGCAAAAAAGTCGCTCTTCTTTCTTTGAATAACAGTTCCGCAATCCTGGGGACACGGGCATTGGTCATCGCAGAGCAGAGAATAAAGGCCAAAGAGAAAAGATTGTTCACCGCCTTCTGGGCAGCCTTTCATCCATTGCCCTTGCGACATTAAAGTGACGCGTTCGGGCTTGGCGTCATCATTATTCAAGACAACGACTTCAGGGTCCTCTTCGACTTCGATTACCTCCTCGCGGCGGTCTTTGGAGAAAAAGATGCCTAGTAGCCAAGTAATCATAGTGAGCCCTCAGGTGTTAATTACTAGTACACATACCAGCGTAAGGATCGACATCAGGAACACCCGTTCTACTTGTATCTGCCTTGGGAGAATAGTCAGAGTCATAGTCAATATAATCGTCGGCATCTGCGCGGACGGATTAGCGATTAGCACATTCAGCATCGTCGCTTATTAGGCGCGGGCTAACCGTCGTCCTCATCGGCGCCTGATCCCATCTCTTCATCATCTTCATCGGGCGTCTAGGAACTACAATGAGTCAGCCCCAAGATTCAAAACAAAACACGTACAGGAGGCCTGGCTTTCTTCTTACTGGAAGTCTTAGCACTAGCTTCCTCCATCTGAACGTCGCCGTCGTCATCTTGGATATGGTCAAATTTGCCTTCCAGGAACCGTTCTGCAGCAAGCATTACATCTTTGTGTTGCTTAAGCGCGGCTCTTGCCTGTGCGATGTTTGCACCCTGAGATAATAGACCGTAAGCTAGACGCGGCACCAAAGAAGTTTTGTATTTCACCATCTCCACCAGTTGTTGTACTCCTTCTTCCATAATTAATATCAGCTCTGATGGAAGGTCCAGCGGCGGCGCTTCGCCTTGCAGGTTATTTGCGGTGTCTTATTATATGAGCAGCTTTTTACGTAACAATCAATGTAAGACTCGATTTGTAATTTGTATACTACTAGTAATAAATACGACGACAGCCCGCACAACGCGCTACCCTAGCTAATGATTCAACGAACCCATACACAAAAAAAGTTAGTAAGAGTTCAACGGTAAACCAAACGAAAAACAAGAGGGAGTTAATGAAAGTAAAGCGCAGATACAAAAACTCATCAATAGGTATACATGAGTATAGATGCACATTTCATGAAGGGCCTGCGGGACCTGATCCCGATGATGAAGCAGGTTGTTGTCTAATGTTTTTTCGGCAATGACGGAGCATTGTCCCTGTCGAAAGCAAGCGGATATGAAGCCAAGTCACTCGTGATAGCGAGCGTGTCCAGACTTGCTCTCTGGCGTCCCATTACTGGGACGGGAGGGACAGAGTTGAAGTCGGTCGTCGAACTGGTTTCGATTTGGAATGGGAACGAGCCAAGGCCCGAGGATGCCGTAGAGATTGTAGATAAAGCCAATGTTTTCCTGTTGGGGGGAGAGGGTAATCTAGGGTCGTCTATTGTCCTTTCGGTCGATGTATGACTCCCAATATCGCTTTGTGCATGCGGTGAGGGAGGAGTCACGTTGAAGGTCTGCTGAGAAAGGGGTGAAGAGGCATTGGAGAAGGACTGTTGAGTCTGAGGGGAACGAGGCGGTGATCTGATAGGCCTATCAGAGATAGGCGATGGAGGGACAAAGGGGAATGATTCAAGAATCGAGTAGGCACGGGATGCGGCCGATACGACAGAAGATCCCGAGGTCCTCCTGCTAGCATTTGATGCCGGGGCCTGAACCTGAGCTTGAGCAAGGGCTCTCCGTTGCTGTTCTTGCAATGAGGCTGGGTTAACGAGTCTCGCCATAGTTGTTCGATAGGGTGAGCGAGGAAGACCGGGTGAGCTGGCAGCACTGAGATTGACACGCGTTGCGTTGCCTATGTCAATGATAGAACCACCTTGGGTGCTAACACTGTCTGATGGTTGATGAGAGCCCTTCCAAGGGAGCTTCGGTTGCTCAGGAGTCCATTCGGACGATGCAGAGTTCCTATCAGAGTGTGAATATGGATGAAGAAAGGATGATGACGCGGCAGGGGACGTGGAGTGGGCACGATTCGATTGTTTGTCGTCAAAGGGATCTTGACCCTCGTCCGTCTCGGTCACGATGTCATCAGGACCAAAGGACGAAGAAGCTAAGGGTGACTTGTTTGCTAGCCGTGATGATGAAGGAAGTTTCAAACTGTCTGTGCTGGAGGATGCATTAATGACCTCAGCCTTGACGACGCCCAGCACCTGGCGGACGGCTGTTCTGGATGGTGTGACAATAATCGCAGCTTCGTTCAAAAAGTCGCTCGAGTAGCTGGCACCTGACATGTACGAGTTTCTTGAGACACCTGAAGGAGTGGTCCGATCCTCGGTACGCGTTCGGAAAGAATCGGTAGAAACTTGGACGTGATCCAGGTTGATGTTGAGGTCAGGAGAACGAACCGGACGCGTGGGTTGGGATGAAGAAGTGGAAGAAGAGTCTTGGGATGGGCGTAAGCTGATAGATTCTGGAGCAACGAACGCAATGGGGATAACATTGGTTCCTCCGGTTCCAGCGGTCTGTATGGAATGATTGTCTTCGAAGGGGTTGGAGGGCGGGGACACAAAGGCACCATTTGCGGCTCGGGAAGCGCTCTCTTGTGCAGCGGGATCGAGATTGATGGTGGTATTTGAGGACATGGCATATACACGAACGTTATTGACATGGGCTGGCCCAGGAGGCTTCTCTGCAGGGTCTGGGCGGTTAAGGACAGTCTCTGCAGGGGCAGGCATTTCTTTTATTTCAGGAAGGGCAACGGGTTTTGCCTTTGCCAGGCGTTGCCTTCGACGGTACCAGAGAAAGATGGCAATCACAACTGCAACGAGAACTAGGGCGCCAATGATACCGCCTGCCAGAGCGCCCTTGCTAACGCCCGAGGAGGAGCTGGATGAAGCGTTGCGATCGACACATTTAGTTTGACTACACTGGTTACAACTCCTAGAGAGAGAGAGGTGAGTGAAATTAGAGGAAGAGAGAAGACAACTAACCTGTTGATCTGAAAGCATTCCTGATTTGAAGCGCAATTACATGGAGTTGGCTCTGGACAAGAGATGCACTGTGACTGTCTAGGAAGGAGAGAGTCAATGCGCATTTGAAAAGGAGCGTGAGGTTGAGGAACGTGAAAGAGGCGGGAAGAAACGCGTGTGCGGTGGGAATCCCGCTATGCAAGTCCGCCTTTCACCCGACATCCTCTCAGTTTCAAATCTTACTTACGTTCACTACTCACACCCACCTGCACTTGATCGAGTCTCTCTTCAACTTCCCGCTGGATCCCGTACCCTCCTTATCGGCGCCAATGGCGGTCCGTTCTTCTCCGATCCTGGCATTCCCCGTCAATACTCACATCCCCAATAGCAGGAAAATCAACTCTCCTTCACATCCTAGCAGGCAAGAGGCTCGTCAGTACACCAGGCACTCAGGTAATCGTCAAGGGAAGAGATGTGTTTCGCGATACCCCAGACGGCATCACCTATCTGGGTACCGAGTGGTCTGTCACTCCCAAATATGTCAACTCTTGCTATTTGAGCCTATTCACACAGGGCCATGAATCCAGTCGTCCGAGGTGATATAGTTGTCTCCACATTTTTGGATTCAGTCGGAGGATATAGACACAAGGAGCGACGAGACCGTCTCCTTGATATATTGGATATCGATCTCGACTGGCATATGCACCAGATTTCTGACGGCGAAAGACGCAGGGTACAGCTCTGTTTCGGCCTCATGGTCCCTTGGGATATACTTCTGCTAGATGAGGTCCGAACTCAGCTTCGCCCATTCTTGCAGAACCAAATCCTCTTGATAGGTTACAGTGGATCTGGACGTCCTTGTCCGAGATGATCTTCTCAAGTTCCTAAAAAACGACAGCGAGACGCGCGGTTCCACTATTATCTGCAAGTCGCCCATGGCGTCCATATGACCTTCACTAATTGTCTTACAGATGCGACGCATATATACGATGGCCTTGACAACTTTCCAACCCACATTGCCCATATGCACCTAGGTTCGATGGTCACACCCCCATCTCCTTGGCCAATAGTCGCAGAATCCCCATTGAGTACTCAGTTTGCTCCTTCCACTCCATTGTACAGTGTTGCGCTGCAATGGCTTCGGGAAGACCGAGACAAACGACGCGAATTGGAGCGTCATGGTTTAAAAACCAGAGGTGCACGCAAGAATCAAGTAAGTCGAGCTATTCAGTAACAGTGCAGGTTGACAAACCAATGACAGGCCGTGCCCTCGGACTCTGAGGCGTTTTACAAAAAGTTTGTTACTTTTACTAGCGCGCGCCGACCACACTGAACACCGTTGCAGATACGATTATGGCCACTAGCGAGCTCAATTACATGTAGCATTACTTCTGTAGTTTGTAGTTGTACATGTCCAAAAATAGTATTCCCAACCATACCCGCGGCCATCGTAGTACCAATGGAAACTGAGAGGTCAGAAATCATTGACCTTACCGACGACTCTCCAACTCCTCAAAACTTTGTCGACCTTACCTCAGACCACGATGAGGACGCCGTCCCGTCCAATTCTGCACCTTCTGAGAATGGAAAGAAGAAGCACCGTAAAAGGAAGAAAAAGAAGACTAGGACTACTGAAAATGACCAAGCCAGCGCTATCGTTCCAACATCAACGGAAAACATGTCGAATACGGCGAGCACTAGCGCATCTCGACGAGAGGACACATCACAACTATATTTCATCGACGTTACTCCTGTACCTTTACCATCATCTATCGCGGTGCAACCCCCTCCCGAAACCCAAGAATCACAATCCGAGACTCTACTGCTACCCGCCCACGTCGCCGTTTTCGGAAACGAACCTATACAGATAGTATCGCTTCCACTGAAAGAATTAGGCGAGGAAGATTACATTGAGTATCTAGCATATGATGACCACAAGGCGAGTAACTTTGTCGGGTTTTTCTATCCCCCGCAGAGACTAAACATTCATCTAGGATATCCCGCGTTACTTTGAAGACCAAAGCAAGGAAGAAAAACAACAAGGTAGTCTGTAAAAACTGTGGAGCAGAGGGTGATCACAAAACCTTTTCCTGTCCCGTCATTGTCGTACGTGTGTCATCTTGTTCACATTCACTCCGTAATTATTACCCAAGTGCTTGACTTGTGGTGTACATAATGAGCATACCACGAGGTCATGTCCCATTAGCAAAGTTTGCTTTACCTGTGGAATGAAAGGACATATAAACGCAGTATGTAAACCATGACCGTCATCCGTACTCTTTATCTCTCTCAACTCAAGTTAGACGTGTCCAAACAGGCATACGGCCCGTGGCAGGAATACCGAAAGATATATTATTTGTGAGAGATGTGATTCGAGATTGCACAAGACAAACGTTCGTCGTGATTATTACTACCTTGGCGAGGATGAAAGCGTGATATGACGTTATAGGAATGTCCGTCGTGGTGGCGACTATACGAATACGTGACGGATGAAGAGAGATCCCAAATAGCGGAACTGCGAAAAGGGAAGAAAGACCTTCAAATAGGTAGCGGTGGGGAAAGTTACGTTGGTCGTGACCCATGGTGCTACAATTGCGCGGGTATAGGACATTGGGGTGATGTAAGGAAATTGATATACTCTCTCCCTTTCTCCTGTTGACAACAGATATCAAAGGATTGCGACGAAATTCCACATCGTTACGATCGACTGGAGGAACCGTCAGCGTTCAGTCTTCATAACGTGATGGGTGGACCGTTTTACGATCCTGAGAAGGAACTAGCAATAGCTTCAAAGGCTCCCCGCTCTCATCGCCGGAACGACGATACGTACGGCGACTGGTCTAAAGATATTCCAAACGAGGTCGGAAAAGAGGGCCGGAGAAAAAATATGGCGAGACTGGAAAAGAGGGCGCGAGAACAAGAACAAGCTGACGAGGCCGATGATTGGTTTAACAAATCTGGAAATCTGCAGATTCGGGGTAGAGCGAAACAAGACGACGGGAGAAGGGATGAACCACGAAAGGCATCCAAACTCAGCTTTGGGAAGTCCATCGCGGAGGCTGGGAGGCGGTTTGGTGCAGAGGAGTCCAAACAACAGCCAAGCCTGCTATCGCGGATAGGCGATGATCGGGGAAGTCGTGGTCGGGGCGATGATCGAAATAGTCGTAGTCGAGGCGACGACCGTGACAGATACCGCGACAGGCAAGGTAGATACGACAACGACCGACATGACAGGGAGGATAGGGATCGTAGGAGAAGACACGGCAGGGACGAGTACGAGAGGGATAGAGATAGACACCAAAATCGACCGCGCTACAAGGGCGGTTACATGAGATAAATTGTCATTCACCTTCACCACAAATGCCAAAGTCACTCAAGCCACATAATGAGCGCCGACTTTAATATCCGGACCTGTAATCGGTCCGAGTGAAACGCAGCCACGTTGCTTGCATGCGTTCAGTTCGTACAATATGTTGATCATTCAAGTTGATAGTTTACAAATAGGATCATACTATCAATACAAGACAAAAGATGCAATCATGCAGGGTATTATACTGTGAAACGGAAATGACGACGGTAGCATGTTCTTTGACTGTTTTAGCCAAGTAAGTCGGAGAGTGTTCACGATCGTGAATCTCTTCAGTAAGTTCAGTGTGGTGTGGTGAAGGCTTGGCATCGGTGCCGTACATCGTTCTTGCCATTCTTCGACTTTAGGTACCTGCCAAACTTTCTTTTCTTTGAGATGGTTTGCATGGTTATGTCAATGTTGTCTATTGGACCAGGTGGTGACAGTGTGCGATCTTGTTGGATTAAGTCACGGCCTAGCCAAACAAGCACAGTGCAATGAAATGTAATCTTGACAGCTCGACGGCATAGCCAAAGGAACCAAGTACCCAAGGAAAGACGTATACTAGGAGCAAAAAGCCAAAGTTGAAGTAACCGTCGAAAGGCAAATGTTGAATGCATCAGAAATTTGTTCATATGTACCAGTACCAGCCGCACCTCAATCAAATTAGCCTGGTTCGTAAGTGAAGTTGTTGCGATAAAGTTCGGTCGTCTCAGAGATGCTAAGTACTAGTGGGCGGGAGAGATAATTCTATATATAGTAGTTTGATTCAGTATTGGCTGGACCATATCGGAGTTTTTGCATATTTTAAACTCCGCCTGTGCGAGCGAGTCTAGCGCACTAATAACATCAAAGCAGACGAGTAATCCCCTGAGAGGAGAACCAGGTCTAAAATATGCAGAATATGTCCCAAATTTTCTTGAAAGGGTTCAAGATTGACCGCGCAAAGCTCGAAAAGAATTTTGGTTACTACCCAAGGGATCATTGACTTCATTCCACGGACGTCGTACAAGTACATCGGTGCTGGGATTGAAGATGATGATAATGTGTGCCTGGTAATCGTCATGGCAGATGGGTGGGACAAGGAGGAGTTAGAGAAGATGGACATGCCATTCTGCGAAAAGACGCTTGCTCAGGCTACAAAAAGCGTCTTGACTCCGGGAGTTTGGCTTAGCTGGGATTGAACAGGCTAGATATCGGAGGAGGTGAGTACGACTATAGTTCAGTGTGGAGTTGTCTCATCTCATCATTGCAGTTTTTTGTAGAGGCCCTCAACTCTTTGTATCCTTTTACTTCATCTATGCCACTGCAAACGGTAAGAATTCAATTACCTGTAACCCCGATAATGTAAATAATGAAGTTCGCTTCGTCTGAACTTCCAATGCAGCCGGTACCAGTAGCGCTCTGTTCCTGAGCCAAGTCCTTACATGGCTTGTATTTCTTAAGCAAGGATGAGAATGTGCGTTGCGGGCTTTGCGGGCTTTGCGGCACTCGTGCCACATTCCGGAACCGGCGTTATGAATATATAAGTGTACTGCATTCAAGTTGGTAGTATAATTTTGCATGTTAACCCAAAAGATACCACTGCCATTCAGCGGCACGCAAGCAAAGCAAGCGCATCACAGGTCCGCTCAGTCTCCATCTTCATCACGTAGACTCATGGGACGATTCCGCAGAAATGAAACGAAGAAGGTCAGTTGACCAACAATTTATTAAATAATCCGTACTCGTATCGATTCATCGTCCGCCAGCGCACCTGTCCGTTCACGAGCAAAACCCAGTGCAACAATTTATCCTCCTTAGGGACGTGTACAAGAATTAGGGAGGTCATTTTCCTTATCTTTCGCGTCGAATCCCTTCAAAGAAGAAGGCTTGAAAAACAGCTGTTACTACTGGTGACTACACGATAAGCAACTTGTTCCGTGCGTGAATTGCCGGTGTTCGTTCAATGGCAATGCATCCCAAGTAGTGCATCGAAGTCCGGTCATAAGGCATTAGCGGTAAGTCTCCTTGACAAGCTTGCAAGAGAGTGCCACTCACCTCAGAAATCAGCTGGGTCGTTCAATGCTATTTTATTACGTACTATCTACTTGACCCACCCGGTTGAATGATACCATACTCAAATCTGAGCCAATGTTCATTGACAGTACAGAGTTAAGCAGATGAAATGTAAGGGAACATATCTTTGGCTTTCAGGATCCTCACACGATTACCCCTTGGTTCGGTAATCTCTTCTCTTATCGGATCCCAATCATCCGGCTCGTCATAGTGTCTCCACACAAGCTCTGGATCCAACGCGACATCGCGACCCAACAGGACGCGAAGGAGGCCAAAGTAATTGTCAATGCGATTCAACTCATGTGGCTCCCATGTTTGCGTCGTTGACGCAAAGTCAATGAGGACAGCATGGTCGAGTTTGGTGGTAGGATTGGTGTAAAGGATTGCTTGCTCGCTGTGCCAGTCGCGTTGGGCGACGTCAGCAACGTCCAGAACGCGCGCTGCGTGACGACAACTTTGGATCTGGATGAGATTTTCACGTAGGTCATCAGTCTCCTTGTAGTGAGCGATTACTGCGATACCCGCACCATCTTTATTTGCCTATCAGGGGTTAACCCCCGTGCAAAACTGGAGTCGAGCTTCCATCCTTCGATGTATTCCATGAGAAGACCGTACAAAATTGTTCCATCAGGTAGTGTAAACTGTTAAAGGAGAGTAAGCAAGTAGTATCTTCCGCGTGAAGACGCTGCACATTACCTGGTGAGTACCACAGAACCATGGAATGACAGATCCTTGTACGGGAAGAAGTTTGTCGTATGCAAACGCTTCATTGAGAGCGTAAGTCTCAGCACATACAACTGGAACAAACCATTGAGGAAGAGTATCATCATTGAGCTCCTCGTCGTCTTTGTCGGGACTCTGCAATGGCTGGAATCGATCATCGAACAATTTCAGACAGAGGGGCGATAATGACACGGGAACGTTGTCGATTGAGGTGATTTGACAACGATACACGGTGCAGATCCCGTGCTCTGAGCCTTCTGTAACAACATCTTGGATCTCGAGCGTGAAGATTTCGCTCCGCTTGAACGATTCAGCGACTCCAGCAGTCACAAGAGGCGATTCGCGTTGTGTTGCCTTAAGGTGTGCCGCTGTATCTGATGGGATTTCAGAGGCGTCGAAGGGATAGATGGGGCGATTATCTGGAACAAACTGCCCGACTTCATTCGTCTTAGCAGTAAGTGTGTCACCGGGGTGAGCGACGAGTTTGGCAATTTTCTTTGACACGTGTTCGTGCCAACGGAAGAATTGAAACGCTCTTGCGCGATCTCGAACCAGCGTTGCCATATCAAAGTCAGAATGACGGTGATGAGTTGCGAAAACCTCCTCATCTCTGAAGTAGAGGTCGATGCGGGTCTTGCGGAGGTCCCCGTGGAAGGACGTCCTCATCGAATTCCAGATCTGGTTGAGGAACGTCGATAAAAGTCCCACCGGAAACAGCTTCTGAGTAGATACGCAGTGGCAAGGACCCTGAGAGCCAAAGAGGGTTGAGTCGTTGATATCCTTTCAAAAGTAGGTTCAGGGCGGTTTCTTGCGGGAGGGAAGAAAATGGCGAATATCCGTGAAGTTTGTTACGATTATGGTGGCTGATGATGTGTGTTCTAGAGCTAGGGAAAGTGCATATTCGACACGGGAAGAGACTTGTCCGCTGGAATCGAATAGATTGTCTGACTACCGGAGCATGGTGTTAGATATTTGTAACACCCTAATTTCTCTTACAAGAGGCAAAACTATCGGAGCAGGTGAATCCCAGAGTTTGAATCCTTCAGCTGTGAAGGTAGCCCCACAGATAGCTAGCAAATGTACGTTCGAGTTTTTAAAAAAAACGAGGTAAAGTAGACTCACAATGACCAAAATCGATGGATATGCACTTCACGGGCACTTTTAGAAATTGTGAGGAATGTAATTGGTTGAAAATGTCTGGTATGGGCTGTAGAAGCGTCATAAAATATTCGCTTGGTGTGAGACTACTATAATGCATCTTGTCAATCCAAATAGTAATTGTAAGGTATACATACTTGGAAGAGCTAGATTCTTCTACCGGCCAGGATATTTTTCGTTTATGAACAGATCGAAGTGTTCTTTGTAAATATGAAAGTACTCTGGTGAGTGTCTTGTCGTCAAGCCCAGACTCTTTCCACTGCAGCGAGGAGGAAGTCCTCCAGGTCGGACTCAGAGACAGAGAATTAGGTATTGGCCAAGGTGGTGGAGGGGGAAGAACTGTGGTGAAGATTTTATCAAGGTGTCTTAGTGTCATTGAGCACATTCGAAGACTAGAAGATCTAAACATGCTTGGTGTATTTGGTGGCGCAAACTTCTTCACCTTCACCACTTGAAATGCCCAACCCAACCTTGGCAGTCACTCAGGCCACCGTCGCGCTAGAATATGCGTCTCTACGTAACAAAGGTCACTGCCCACTTGGCATGTACATCGTCCCTGCTGCTCAGAGCCTTCTCTGCTGGGACTCCGTCTTTTTCGTTCACAGAGGTGCTTCGTCTATTCTTTGCCTCCCCGTCTCCATCCGTTAACCACGCTGGCCTCCTGGGAAGGTCAGGACACTACGCAGGCGCCATTCTCAAGTTTCACGTCAACTTCCCATGGAACTATCCAGAACGCCCACCCGTCGTCCAGTTTGTCACCGATATATTCCATCCCCTGATCGGTCCTGATGGGACCTTGAGCATGGCGCCCCGCTTCCGACCATGGAGGTACGGCGGTGGCGGTTTCCACGAACTCTTTTGTCTTGTCTCACGACGCCGCCTGTTTTTTTTGTCCAGACCTAAAGAACACACCGTGTTTCACGTTCTTGCATTCGTCAAGATCGCGTTTTCGACCGATGGTTTGAGTAAATTTAAAGAAGCAGATTGTGCGAATAAGGAGGCTTTCAAGTAGGCTTTTTTTTACTGTTCTGTTTGATAATTTCAGTGCTCATGTGCTTTACATAGCCTTGTACGTTTGTCAACGTGATCGTATCACCCTAACTAACAACAGCTTTTATTCTCAAAGATACCAGGAAATCTCCGGCGTCGTTTGAAGCTTTAGCCAGGCAATCTGCCATGCTGTCGCAGTCAGACTCGGCCCTTTTCGATAGCGACCATCCGTCGCTCGCTGGAAAAGTTCTTGACGGGATCACGTTCAAAGAACTGACTCGGGATCAGCTCGGCCAAGTACGCGCGAAATGTGGTTTGCAAAAGTGTGAACAGGTTGATAAGTAGATCTACTACTATATGCGATTCTATGCTGTTATACTACATGATGAGGGTCCGACGGCAATCAATTATATGAAAATATGTGTTCTTGTGTTTAGGTATCGTCACTGCTTATATCCATGACTTGCGTTGCTTCTATGGTCTCGTATGTGGCTTCTGTCCCTGTATCGTCATCCTGCTTTGAAGGAGCAACGTCAGCTTAATGTAGTGTTCCTCATCCAAAAATGCTCACATCATTTAACCTATGGAAATGCTTTGAGAGTTTCTCAATAACAAGACTGTAAGGTAGATGCTGCGTTAATTTTCTGTCAAAAAAAAGAGTTCAGTTTGAATGAATCATAGGTAATTTACAATTCGGTACCTTCGTGATTGTACATTTAATGAATGACGAGCATCCAAGGTCGAGTCAAGTACGTTAGATGAATGAGCACCTTCGCTGATGGACAATCGGATAGAATATTCCTTGTCAGACTTGCCTCTTCCGTGGTTCCGTTCATACAACTCAAATGTAATATGTGACTGAAATTGGTTCCTTAGGAAAGAGTTCAACCCGGGTGAATTGAGGAACTCACAGCATAGTCTAACTCTGGGATCCGGCGGTTGACAATTGGAAGTCCTGATAAAAGCACCAGGTTGACTAGTGTATGAATATGACTTTCTTTGGTGAAATACACCGTCAATGAGCTAGCACCATTGTTACGAGCATGTTCAAGATCTTCCACGATGTTGTGAAGTAATGGCAGTGATGTGAGAACACCAATTTCTTCCCTGCTATGGATTGAGCAGCAATGCGCATAATTGTCAAAACACCAACTTTTCGTCTGGATCTATTCCGTACTCTTGCGGAGCGACAAGGTCGAAAAGCGCCTTGGCGCGACTGTACAGTTCATGCATTCTGCGATCTTGAGGAGGGTGAGACGGGCTGATCTTATTTGCATGTTCATTGAATATGGCAAAGAGGAACGTTCGGTGATGAAGCGCGCAATACTTGATAGTGTCATACAGTTCAGACACCTTGTCAGGGGGTTGCGGGATTAGCTATAAAAAGGTATATTAAATTATCACAATCTCACCCGTGAGGGATCAAACTTCTTCTGCTCGACGTCGCAGAAATCCTCAAAAAGCTTCTCCCATCTTTCTCTGAATAGCCAAGGTTCATCGCCGCAACACCTGGAAAGGATTATCGGCATTAGGATTTAAAACTGCGAATGTCAGGTACCATCTATCCTGGATTTTTTCAACGTCAAGGCTTTCAAAGTTTTTGTGCATGATAGTTCTGAACGAGCTCAATAGTTCGATAACTTCCTTCATGTACCTGTTAGCAATCGCATGGGGTCTTTACAGCAGGACTTACCTTGACCACTTCGACCGGCTCTTTCCCCATGCTCTTCGGCCACGTGAGTTCGGGTCTTTTCTCCGGTTCACCTGGTCGCAATAGAATTTTGAGTCGTTTCTTGACATCATCCATGAGGTCCTTCGCCGCATTAGAATCATCTAATAGATCTTTGCGAACGATAAGCGTGAGTGGCTGTCGAAGAGCAGCTTGATCAAGAGGATGGTACGTTTGAGTGTCAGGTGGAGGATCAAGGAGCGCAGCAGCAAATATCTCTGCAGGACGAAATCACGCGCCGCTCCGAGGAAGTGTAGATCTGCTATGACCGTTAATGACGACAATTTTAAAGAACGTGTGAAACATACCTTGACGTTTTTTAGGACCTCTTTATCTATTTCCCCCATGAGATAAATTACGACAGGCAAACAACGTAAAAACACTCACTCATAATGGATATATCCTTTTTCATGTTCTCACCTAGATCACGAGATTGGTAACGTGCAGAATGAGTGAACTGAAACATCTAGTTAGTATAATTATAGACACAAATGAAGCGTAGTACTTCTCCACCCCATTTAAAGACCAAGGTTAATTTCGTGAGCCGTCTCACTTGGCCTGCCTGACGCTTGGAATATACTGGTTTTAGCTGAGCTTTCGTCCCAGGAAGATCAATCTTGCTGAAAAGCGCATTATTAAGTTGTGTAAGTTTAGTCAGCTCTTCACCAGCTGCTCCAAGACGCTTTGCTTCTTCAACCGCATTTGCAATCCCGCGGAGTTGATCCTTTTCTCGCAGTATAATTTCTTCTCTCTCTCTACCTAGAAGTGTGACGAACGGCCGCGTCCAGGGTTCACCAATAGGGAAAATTAAATTTGAGTTTTTGCTGCATTGGTTATATTAATGTTTACACCTGAACAATGTTAATAACTACCTTGGGTGTGCGATCAGCGTGGCGGAATACGGTAACGTTGGCCTTGAGACGCCATGTGGGCAATTCTTGCGAGTCAGGTCTTGCCCCAGGCAAAGGTCGGTGAGGTGAGGCAGAAACGCGCATGCATAGGGCCGCGAGAATATCAGCAGCCTTGTCTAGAGGCCGGTGAATTTTTATATAGCCACAAGATAGACTACCCACCATAATAGGTCTCGTTCCCTTTAACGAAACTCCATCCATTTACATCGATCACTTGACTTTTTCGTCCACCTTCGCACCTTAACATATCGAATCCGCAGACTCGCTGGCCGAAGCCTCGAGATATCCGATCGGCCCAGCTTATCTCTTCTTCCGTCAGTCTTGTTATAAATCTTCAAAGAATCTCTCTTAGCGGTTCGTCGTAGGGAAACGCGAAATTTACCTTATCTCTTTTCCCTCTGTATTTCTTCGGACCACGCCATCGACGACGGGTGATTTGCGCGTTTCTGCGTGGGTGTATTCTTTGCCGACTGTATAGACCTTGATATCCTCCGAGTTGTCCACGTCAATGAACTGCTCATAAATATATGAACCATCCGTTCTTGGATAATTCAGTATGGGATCCAATTCACTTGATTTATTTCCGACCTTTTCTCGGGAAGTCATCGATTACGAATTCGAAGAGAGGATACAACATACTTTTCTGAACAAGCGGCGGCCTCCGCCATTTCGAAAATATATATACACGTTATGGTCTTCACCACTGACTGGTTTCTCCACAAAGGGCTTCTCCATAACTTGTCCGTCAACAATGATGGCATTTCCATCTTCCCGCAATGAAACTTCGGGGGTAACACGAAATGCCCCGAGCTCGATGCCTATCGTTTGCTTCATAAGATCGACAAGTTCTTTGTCAATTTTTGGGCCACCATCCCGAGAGACTTCGATGCGAGGTGGAGTTGGAACTCCCTAGATGATCCAAGACAGCACCAACAAGCCGCCGGTCCCAAAGAAGAGCTTGCTGCGGAATGTCATTGATACAGAATGGACTGCATAACTTGACGTATGAAATAGCCTTGTCCAACGGGAAGTCGGTAGAAAAGAAGGAGATGAGAACGTCGCATCGCGGCCAATTCTCGACTTCTGAAAGAGATTCGTAAAGATGGTACACAAAAGACTATTTGAAAATTGGACCTTCGTCTAGGATGGCTTTGTCTCCAAATACTTTGACTTCGATCGCATCTTTCGCTCTTTCCACCAGTCTAGTCAAAATCTCTCTCATTGCCTTGCTCCGGGCTTTGATGTCCATTGCGCACACTCCAAGAACCACTTTTTTTGGACTGTGCATTCCTAGAAACAATGTAATGATTAAACAAGACTTCAGTGAAAGAAATCCACGGACTTCGCATCCCGTTGCTCTTGGCCGAATGCCAGATCAGACAACGAGCCGGTTGACGCCGGGGAGGAAGATCTGGTGAGAGCATAACTCGAACGCGGTGATGGGTGCTCTGAGAAGAAAAATGAGGAGCCAACTCTGGTCGTGTGCATTGAGCTGCAAGCCCAGGCACTTGAGCGGAACCCTTAACCTTCGGCGGATTACGTAAGAAACCGCATAATCATTTTGATTTAGATAGCAAATTGATCGATTAAGGCGTGGTTTAGGCGGTGATATGCAACCGAGCAGCCTTGCATAAACTTGCATATCAGACTATTGAGAACATGGTGGTAATGAGATAGAATTTCGGACTTCATGAGGTTAACGATCTGCAGTCGTCCCTGGCACGAGGCATTTTTGCGTCATTGATCGAGTCTACAGCCGCATTTAGCATCACGGTAACGGCCGTATTTAAACTCGGCGTGAGATTGCTTTCATGTTCAAAGAACCGCGGACTTCACTCATTCCAGCTCACGGCGTTTTTCGAGTTGGAGCCACGATACGGGAGTTGCGGTCGTGCGATACTAAATGATACTAAGCAAGATACCCTTGTGAAGGCCATGATACACAGTCATGACGTACTTAAAAAACGATAATGGAGATCTTACGAGGACGCGGTATCAAAGACGCCAGCTCTGTCGAGGCATACTTATCGTGATATTTAACGGATCGGGAACTATGCAGGCGGTGCTTTAGTTGAAACGGACAGCCGTAATCTTCTCCAACCGGGATTCTCGAAGCATTTGATTAAGTATAGCTCGGATCTTTCGAGCGATAAGTAGTACGTTATGACAATCCACGAGCTCAGACAGTACTCACATGGGTAAAATGACCTTTTTTGACGATGCTCATCTCACGCTCCTTATTAGACATGTCTACTAATGACTCGGGCGCCCGTAACGAGTGGCAATCCCTTGTGGCGAGTAGCGATCGAATGTTCCATTTATGGTTTTGAGGCATTTTATGGACAACCAATGCAAGTCATGCCCGCGATGCTTATATATCGCACCCGAAATACGAAACCATTCGCACCACAATGGAGACTGTCTTCCACGTCGAAAACCTCCACTGCAACAGGTGAGTGTGCGCAACATGTAAAATCATCCCATACCCAAGCCGTGACAGTTGCGTCCGTATTATTGAAGAGTCGTTATATCGCCTTTCGCCGAAACCTTCGTTCGTCGACATTTCTATAGACCGTAAATGTGTCAGGATTGTCCATGAACCAGCGCTGCAGCCGCCGATGCTTCAGCACTCACTTCTCAACGCTGGCTTTGACATTCAAGTCGAACACTCTGGCGCATCCAATGGTACAAACAATTATCACAACGATGATGTTTTACATGGGACGAGTGGTGCTCACGAACAATATTGTTGCTCGTGTAGCAAGAAGGCTGATATGCTACACGAAGACCTACGCCGTGGCGAGGCTGATGCCGGCAGCGCGGCGTCCAGGACACTCACAAACCAAGCTGCCACGCCTGATCGGTATAGGCTCACTATAGCTATCGGAGGGATGACGTGTGCCTCTTGCACTCGATCAATCACCGAAGCCCTGACCTGCATGCCCGGGGTGCATCAGGTTTCTGTCAACCTGATAGAAAATTCTGGCACCTGTATTCTGGACAATGAAAAGCTTGCGGAGCTTGTGCGCGATACAATTGACGACTGTGGATTCGAGGCGCGGGTTGTCAGCATGGATTCGGAATCCAGGAACATGTCTGAAACTGTGAAAACGCCCACGAGAACGGTGGCACTCAAGATCGGCGGTATTTCTTCCCCGTCAGTTTTCCCTATTTTTCACCGTTGTCGATTTGACCTTCAGCTAGGCAATGCGCGGAGAAAATCGTGCGCGCTGTCAAGGGAATGGGGGACCAGGTAACCATCGAAAAGTCCCCTACGTCCTCCGAAGACCCAATTCTAACTGTGTCCTACGTCCCTAACCCACCTTCTTTGACGATACGGCACATAGTGAAGGTCATCCAATCGTCGAATGAACCGCCTTACAACGTGACTATCCATCGCCCACCGACGCTCGGGGACTTGACTAAAGCTGTCCGGACGCGTGAAAGACGGGACATGCTTATTCGACTTGCCTTTACCATTGTTGCGGCCATTCCTACTTTTATCTTGTCCATCGTATTTATGTCCCTGATCAAAGACGGGAATCCGGGGAAAAAGTTTCTCATGGAGCCAATATGGGCAGGCAATGTATCCCGTCTCGTATGGGCACTCTTGTTCATTTCGACGCCAGTCATGTTCTATAGTGCGAACACTTTTCATAGGAAGTGCATCAAAGACATAAAGGCGCTCTGGAGAAAATCGAGCTCGGCGACATTGTTTCAAAGACTGACGAGATTCGGAAGCATGAATCTTCTGGCTTCCAGCGGGATAACGGTCGCCTACATTTCCTCGTTGGCATTGCTCGCCTTATCTGCTTTGAGCACACGAAGCAACAAACCGGATAACACAACTTACTTTGATGTGGTTGTCTTTCTCACTATGTTCTTGTTGATCGGTAAGCATGTCCAGACCATGGCCACGACAACGTCTTACCATGCCAAGGTCGTTACATCGAGTCAAGCGGCAAGTCAAGGACAGCGGATGCCATTACTGCACTATCGTCGTTTCAGCCTGCCGAGGCACTAGTAGTTGTTCCAGATTCATTTTCGCCAAAAAAGACATCGTTCGAGGAGCTGGAGAAAGGGGCCGTTGAACCTTATGATAGCGACAACGCTAGCCTATCCCCAGAAACGAAGGCCGAAAGAATTTCGGTGGACTTTCTGGAAATAGGTGACATAATATGTGTCCCACATGGGGCTACACCTCCGGCGGATGGAACAATAACGCAAGGCGAGAAGAGTGTGTTTGACGAGAGCTCTTTAACGGGAGAATCTCGGCTGGTTACCAAAGAATCGGGAGACAAGGTATATGTAGGAACGATCAACAAAGGCAGAATGGTCCATGTGAGGGTCGACAATATTGCAGGAGGCACAATGTAAGTTTCTTCAATGTTCTACTGAGAATCGTCACTCATTAGGATGAAGGCTGGACGACATAATCAGAGCAGTACGTGAGGGACAGATTCATCGGGCACCTATTGAGCGTATCGCCGATGTGGTCACCGCCCACTTCGTCCCCATCATAGCCTTGTTGGCTATACTCACATGGTTGACATGGTTTATTCTCGGAATTTCGAATGTTCTTCCAAAGGATTACCTTGACATAGAAATCGGTGGATGGGGTAAGCAATGTGCTGTGTTATATAGAAATCGAATTAACGCTCCAAACAGCTGTTTGGTCACTCCAATTCTCAATGGCAGTATTCGTCGTGGCTTGTCCGTGCGGCATTGGTCTAGCTGCGCCAACCGCCTTTCTCGTCGGGTTGGGCTTAGCTGCCAAACATGGGATTCTCGCGCGTGGCGGGGGGGAAGCATTCGAAGAAATGTCTCAAATAGACGTTATCGTGTTCGATAAAACAGGCACAGTGACGGAAGGAGAGCCTCGAGTTTCTGACTTCGTTCTCTTTGCGGAGCATACGTGGAGCGGAGAATCTGTTAAAGGCATGGCAATGGCAATGGAGTCCGCCTCTGCGCATCCTTTGGCCAAAGCCATTCAACAGTATTGCTCCTCCGGGAAAGCCGCGACGGGATTGACGATGTCCAGTTTTGATGAGATAGTTGGACGGGGGTTAAGGGCGGTGTTCGATGGGTCGCAATGCACTGTTGTGATGGGAAATGAGAATTGGATTCGAGAACATGAAGTCAACCTGAATGAGGATCTGTCAAGACTCCTGGAGGTCTGGAAATCAGAAGGGAAGAGCATCATCCTACTGGCAATTTGCGACCAAAGAGGAACAAGTCAAGGAACATTCAACCTCGCAGCAGCTTTTGCAGGTTACAGACATAGTACGGCCAGACGCTGCGGAGGTCGTGACCTGGTATCAAGACTAAGGGCATAGAAACATGGATGATTTCTGGAGACGATCCAAAAACTGCGAGTGTCGTCGCATCCATGGTGGGGATTCCAAGTGAGAACGTCATCGCGGGCGTTCTTCCGCACGAGAAAGTGCGTAGTTGTTACAGCTTTCCTTGAGGAGAAAGTACCAATATGCAGATACTGTCAGTCGGAAAAAGTGAAACAACTGCAGCAAGGATTCCTGTCGAAACAGAACTCCAAGACAGACCGCACTATAGTGGCAATGGTCGGGGATGGGGTGAATGATGCACCTGTGAGTGACAGCTGAGGATGCTAAATCTATGCTGATAACTTCAGGCACTTTCTACCGCGGATCTTGGCATTGCAATGGGATCGGGAAGTAAGTAAGATTCGAATTACCAAAAAAGCACATTGATTATCTGTTGCATCATTCAGGCGACATAGCGATTTCCAGCGCCAGTTTTGTTCTCGTGTCGTCTGATCTTCGGAGCCTTATAACTCTTAGAGACCTGTCAGAAAGCGTCATAAAACGGGTTAAATTCAATTTCGTGAGTTCTAAAATTTGCGCCCCGTCGGACTCCTGAAAGTGAAAAGGTTTGGGCATTGGGGTATAACATCATAGCCGTGCCGATAGCAGCAGGAGTGATATATCCTATCAAGCATGCACGGCTTGGCCCTATTTGGGCATCGCTGGCCATGGCATTGTCGTAAGTCTACGCATAGAATGGGAATGAATACCTACAGCTGATGAAATGTAGTTCTTGGTCAGTGATCGCAAGTTCGTTGCTTCTCAAGACGTATAAGGCGCCAATAGAACGCAAAAGAAATTCCCGCTGATCAATGGATTACTTCGTCCATATTAGACTTCTTGGCTTCATTATTCCAACTCGTTCAATCTATGTTCCTGAATATCAGTGTTGAATTCAATGACCGACCGTGAGAAGGCGTTCCTAGAATGGGAGTGTAGCAAGACTTTCGGGTGACGTCATTGAGGAGCCCCGATCGAGGCAGTCAAAGTAGTTGAATTCAATATATTGTCGCCTGGTTAGTGCCAATAGTCAAGTTCGCAATACACGGAAAAATGGTCCGTAGTGCATGCGGGGTATTCATTGCGTTGGTTGACCAGGGCATCGATAGCGGTGGCTTGCTTTGGTAGGTGGACTTGGCGCAGGAAACCACAGCTGGATGGTGCAAAGCTGATCCAAGACGTGGTGGAGATAATGTTGTCTTCTTGTTATTCCGGCACATCAAGCTCGGATAACCAGCGGTTAACGTTGACTCGAGTTATAGGCCCGTTCGGATTCTGGGTTTTGGAGCCCGAGCACTCCGTAACCGGTTGTTGCTGAATGTGAAGAACAGCTCGTCTGATGGTAGACTGGGGCAAGATGAATTGAAAGGGCTCGAAATGATCGGAGTCCGAGCTCAACGTAAAGTTCTTGAAAGTTTAAAGTTGCAACGTTGAACGTGAGTGACTGTCCGGTCATTCACACGGACCTAAGATAGGCTTCCTCTGCCTTCATTCCTTCATTCCAGCCTTGAGCCTCGATGACCTGACAAGCCATGCAACCATCAAGCTCTACATCCTCCAACCATTCCCCAAAGTCGGGTCAACCTGGCCCGTTCGCGTATCAGACGCGACTCTTGGAGCGCACAATGTCCCGAGGAAACTCTCTGTCGCGGAGTAATTCTCAATCGAGCACTGGGATGGATCTTCTGTCGAACCCAACAGGTGCATCGGCTATACCTCGAAGATGGGTGCCATCCCACCGTGTCGCAAACAGCGTCGACGCTATTCGTGGCAAGTGGGAGGAAAGAGCTAAAGAAGATGAAACGCGCGACTCTTCAGTTAGTCCAACTAAAGAGGGCTCTAGAGCCAGAACCCCAACTACTGGAACTATCCACTCTGTTGGGATTCCCGCGATCAATCGATCTTCTACGCCACCCATTCAGCCCACGGAGAGCACCAGAACACCAACTTACCTCAAGCGGCGTACCCTGCCCGCTCCCATAATTGCATCGCCTTTATCCCCCAACAGCACCGGGACTACAATCGAGGATGACTCTCGTTCTTTGTCTGCAGTAACGAATCGAATACACTTGCCGTCTCTAACAAGAATTCCATCTATCCCGGTGAAGAAGCACAATGTTGATCATACCACATCTGACTCTACTCCATCTGCAAATCCAGCTCTTGGTCGAAAGCAACGTTCCAATACTCTGGACAACGCGTTTGCACGAGATTTCCCTAGATATACGTCAGCTAATGACGTCGTGTCAAATATCTTCCAGACGCAGAACGAGTCAAAGAACCATTCAGACGCTGCTTTGGGGAAAGAGCACGTATCTCCCGTTCGTAGGCGACCAACGTCTCTGTACGGGGCCAATTCCGTTTCTGCGCATCACCCAATACCCAGTCCAGACAAGGTCTTGACGCCATCCGCTCAAGCAAATTTCACCCGCATCTACCGCCAGTCCTATGTTTCCTAGGCCCTACCGAAGCTCTTATATGTCAAGCAAGAAAAGCGGTATATATGGCGAGAATCTCTCCAATGGTCGCAAACTTGGTCGTCACCTTCCACGAATAGCCAGTGGCGATGGAGAAGAAAGCCAATCAGGCAAACTCAGGTGCGAATGACAACGCAACGGCGACAGGGTGGTCGACAATCTCATACGGGTGCGGGTTCGCTTCCCGCCTCGCCCCATAAACAAGACATTCCTGCTCCCCCTGCTGATGATGTTGCAGGATTACCTGGTAGGGTTCAGCTAAAGGCACCAAGTGCTCCAGCATCGCCTTCACCGTCTTATAAGCTTTATGGTGCATTGTGGGCGGATACGCAGAGGCATCTGATACAAGCATATGAATATCTATGTCATGTTGGAGAAGCGCAACAATGGATAGAAGGTTGTATCGGGGAAGAACTTGGATTTGGAGTGGTAGAAATGGAAGAGGGATTACGAAACGGTGTAGTTCTTGCAAAGCTTGTCCGTGCTTTCAAAGGCGATTCGGCTGTTAGGAAGATTTACGATGTCAGCCAGTCTCCTGACTATCTTACCATGTCTTCTGACATTCCTTGGTAGGCGCCCAAGTTGGATTTTCGCCATTCCGATAACATAAACTATTTCTTCAATTTTGTCCGTGAGGTTGGCCTTCCCGAGGTTAGCATGTTCCTATCGTACTACCTCCATGCTGATATTATTAAGGGTTTTATTTTCGAGCTCACAGATCTTTATGAGAAAAAGAATCTTCCTAAGGTGATATACTGTATACATGCTCTAAGGTGCTGCATAATATTAAACTGTAGAGCTAGCTCGCTGAAATTTATTTAGTCATTTGCTTGCTCGTCGGGGTCTGGCGGAGAAAATAGGAAATCTGTTAGGACGCTTGCACTTCTCAGACGACCAACTACAGAGGACACAGAAAGGCCTGAAGGACGCTGGCGTTGTGATGCCTAATTTTGGGAATGTTGGTAAAGAGCTTGCGAAAGAGATCAACGAAGAGCCTGAAGTCGAGGTTGAAACCGAAGAAGAACGTGAGTGTATAGATATATATTGTCTCCGCGTCTTACTTATTTTGAACAAGGTCGTGATCGCCTGCTGTTGGAGAATGAAGATTCAATCGTGTTCACTCAGTCACTTGCCCGTGGTTATCTGACGCGCAAAGCTAATGCTGCTCTCCACGGTCGGATAAGATTGGCGGAGCGTCATATCCTCAAATTCCAAGCAGTTTGTCGTACGCTGTTAGCAACCAGACGGTTAGCACACCTTCGACAAACGCGGTTGGCCCTAACACCGTGGGCAGTATCTTTGCAATCTGCATCGCGTGCTGTGATTGTAAGACAAGAGTGGCGATCACATCTGTGGCATGTTAGGGCCACTGCCAACTGCTTCATCGGGCTTCAAGCCCAAATCCGGGGTGTGCTTCAGCGCCGTCGCCACTATCGCTTGAAGTCTGCCCTCCGTGGAACCATAAGCGTCGTTAAAAAGCTTCAAGCCCAAATCCGGGGTGTGCTTCAGCGCCGTCGCTACTATCGCTTGAAGTCTGCCCTCCGTGGAACCATAAGCGTCGTTAAAAAGCTTCAAGCCCAAATCCGGGGTGTGCTTCAGCGCCGTCGCTACTATCGCTTGAAATCCGCCCTCCGTGGAACCATAAGTGTCGTAAAAAAGCTTCAAGCGGCATCTCGAGCGCAAGTAGCGCGCAAAAGTCACAGCGAGATTCGTAAAACATTCTCTCAAACTGTTGTTATGTCAGTCTGTTATTGCTTTACAGGCGCAAATCAGAAGTCGCCTTACGCAGAAGAGCATTCTCCGCAAGCTTGCTAGACTAAAACGCAGAGAAGAAGCGTTCACTCGCCTGCAGGCACAATGCCGGGGGTGCTCATGCGACGGCGTCTCCGCACTCAGCTTGCCAAGCTGGAGGATGTTTCCCATGTTGTCATACGTATTCAAGCAGCGGTTCGCACTTTCATGGCCCGAAAAAGGCTCCTTTCGCTCATTCGTGGGCTGAGAAAGGCAACACCGATTATTGTTGGTTTCCAGGCGAGGGCAAGAGCCAACATTGCTCGTCAGAAACATGAGACTGTTACAAAAGCTTTGGTGGAGCGGAAGACCATTGTCTCGGTCAACAGCCTACAGGCATTTGCGCGTGCGTCGCTCTCTCGTAGGCGACATCACGAAACGAAACGACAACTTGAATTCATCATGCCTGATGTTGTGGGTTTGCAATCGGCCATCCGGGGTGCATTTATACGGCTAGACTACCTTGCGTGGAAGGACCATCTGCGAGCAAATCATCCCGTGGCGACGATTTTGCAGGCTATGGTGCGTGGAGCTATGGTGCGGCGATCTTTCCGTCACAAGATGGAATATTACAAGGCCAATTTGAGAAAAGTTGTCAAGATCCAGTCGTTATTCCGCGCTAAGGAGACGCGGGAGCAATATCGACAGTTAACATTAGGGAAAAATGTGACTGTGGGGACGATCAAGAATTTTGTACATCTTTTGGATGATTCAGAGGCGGATTTCCAAGAAGAGATCAAGGTCGAAAGATTGCGAAAGAATGTAATGGAAGGGATACGCGAAAACCAATCTCTGGAGAATGACGTTAATGATTTGGACGTCAAGATTGCTCTCGTTGTGCAGAATGCGAAGAGTTCCGAAGAGTTGCTCAATGCAAAGCGAAGACATGGCGCTGACAACGCTGCTTCATATGCAGCGAAAATGTCTCTGCTTGCGGCGCATGGCGATCCATTCTCGGGTCCCAATACGCCTGATAGAACGGCACGGCGCAAATTGGAACAGTATCAGCAACTCTTTTATGTATTGCAAACTCGAGGAGAGTACCTTAGTCGCCTTTTTTTGCGTCTATCAGCCGGAGATACACCGGAAAAGAACCGCCGCTTCGTGGAGAAAGTTGTATTGACTCTTTTCGGTTATGGCCAAGATCGCCGGGAGGATTACTTATTGTTGAAACTTTTCCAGGTGAGTCTTGACATCTTGGGTTATATGAACTCTATGAAATTGCTCCCTTCAGCTCGCTATACGAGAGGAAATATCTAATGCTGCAACCATTGACCACATTATTGATGGACATCCTATGTATATCAATATTGCGGTGCATTACATCCGACCAAAGCAGATAAATTACGTGCGAGAAGCCTTCCAGTCACTCATCAAGGAGGTTATCAATTCTGATGACTTGGACTTGGAGGTTGACCCCTCTAGGGTATGCCGACACGTCTGCCCTGAATCCCATGTTGACATGTTACTAGATCCATAAATCCAGAATTTCTGTGGAAGAAATGCGATCAGGTGTCGAAAGCTCGGAGCCTAAGGAATTGCCCTTCCGTGAAGCCCTACAAGAGGTCAAAACCAGGACAATTTATATTCGACGTATGTGACGCTCGTAATTGAATCCGCCCGTATTCAATTAGTACAGATCTTCAAGTGCTGCAATGGTGGACAGAAGCATTTGTAACAGCCATCACGCAATCGACGAAGAAAATGCCGTACGGTATACGTTGTCTTGCAAGGGAAACGCTACTACTACTACGAGTATGTCCAAGTACGTTGCGGCCCTGATTGTGTAAATTTCATCGTATTATACAGGACCGATTCCCGGATGCAACCGAGCAAACATACGCCGCATGCATTGGACGTCTAGTTTACTATCGCCTGATCAATCCTGCCATAGTGTAAGTCCCAACCTGTCGCGCTTTCCCCCACTGATAAGGATCCTGCAGTACACCTGAAACCTTCGACATTGTGACGAATACGATCGACCCCACGGCTAGGAAGAATCTTGCCCAGATATCCAAGGTTCTCACGCAGATTACCAGCGGAATCGAATTCGACGACAAAAATCCAAGTCTTGTGCCTATAAATGATTTTGTCAACAAGTCCTATCTCGCAGATGTCGGCTTGGCTCCTTGAAGGTAAATATCATTATTAGGCTTTCTTGCCAGCTTTAAAACTATTCGGACAGTCGCAAACGTTCCGGACGCGGAGACACAATACCATGCACACGAGTTTCTAGATGTAACTGTTCAACCAAAGCCAATCTACATCTCTCCCAATGAAATTTATACGATGCATGGGCTTATCTCTCAGTATCTCGATGAACTTGTTTGTAGCAATATCCCTTTATCATGACGCGTGTTGATGCATCTACAGGCTCCCCAATCTCAAGATACCCTCAGACATATTATAGTCGAGTTGGATGGCGTACCACATTTGGGGGATGATAACTTAAAGGATGCCAGGGATACTGCTATTACCCTTGAGTTGACGAATCGATTTGCCCATGTTCACGGTATGTTCTATCAAATGTTAACGTCCAGGGGTAACTTAAAAGATTAATTACTCTAGATCCACATGCTGAAGAGAAAACGCTTTGGGTCCAAGCGAAACGAAGCGTCCTGGCTATTTTGAGAGTGCAACCAGCAGAGGATCTATTGGAATCACTCATGCGTCCTGTGACTGAAGAGGATGAGCAAATGTGGGAAGAGATGTTGCAAGCCGAAGCTGAGAACGAGCATGCCCGAGTACCCAGACGACAACCATCAGCCGGTGTTACTGACTCTGCATATCGTCTTGAGGATATCCGCTCGTGAGCAGCTCTAGTCCGCTTGATTATTCGTTTATTTCCTTAACGGTTTACGTCAGGTTGAACTTTGCCGCAGTTAAAGCCCATGCAATCGCGGCACTTCTTGAGCTGGAAAAGAAAGGCAAAATCACACGAGACGACGGTTTCCAGGGCATCCTCAATGCCATTGCTAATGACGTGCGAAGCAAACATCGAAAGAGGCTTCAAAGGCAACAGGAAATGGACAGTATGAAAGAAGCGTTTCAACAATTGGCAGAACGCAAAAAATACTTCCAAGAGCAGATTGACAGTTACCACAGCTACGTCGAAGCAGCAATGCAGACAATGCAACACAAGAAAGAGTGCGTAGTGAACCCTTGTACTTGTGTCCAGTATTAAACCCACATTCAGGAAAAAGCGCTTCGTGATACCATTTACCAAGCAATATTTCCATCTCAGAGACCTGCAGAAATCTGGCCAGTCGCCTAAATTTGGCTCATACATCTACTCTGCTGAGAAGTTGTATGAAAGAGGTGTTCTACTCTCTATCGACCAATATTCTCCCCGTCAACTTGACAAGTTCCAAATCACTATGTCGTCCGATACAGCTGGCGTATTCAACCTCGTTCTCGAATCTTCTGTACACGGCCCGACCAGCCGCGTTGCTTCTGAGGACGTACGTATGGAGGACCTCCTACAGGCTAAATACGAAAAACGTTCCTCACTTTCATTGTTCAATGGAAAAGTCAAAGTGAATTTTGACCTATTTCTGTTCCAGATCAACAAAAAGTATGTAGGCCATTACATGTTCTCATACCAATCCTAACCTATCACAATTTGCAGGTTCTACGCTTGAGTTTTCCATTGTCATCGTACTTATATGTCGTTCGCATCTTGTCAAGCATTTCACCAACTTAGAAACCCACGCATCGTCACGCAATCAATTTGATTGTATTTATAACCTGTATTACCTGTTTGTATCGTGTATTCGTTCAAGCTAGTCTTGCTTCACAAAGTGAATAGGAATTTAGGATCCCGATCTCCGATAGGCGCCCTTGTTTTACCAGCGTTACGCAGCGCCTGGTATTGAGTGATATTCCCTTCCCTGCGTCCCTCTCTACGGGCCTTGTTCTCCCATGAACAATATGCCCTGGGCCCCGTAAGAAATCTATCCTCGCTGGCGTAAAGTAAACTTACACGTTGACGGCAACCATTACCCATGCGAATATAACAAAAGCGAGTACGATGCTATGTCCTCGGATGTATGTAGGCGCTTGATCTAATACCGCGCGCTCGTGAGTGTCACCGAAACTTGAGCGAACGTTTCGTACTTGGTGTATATACAAAGGTGGCAAGGAAGCCACTGAGGAGCATGATGTCAATGGCCGAGTTTCGTGCTTACGATGACTAAACCTTACCCAGAATTCGAGATGGCGAGTTGCATAGCTGTCGACGTCGCTTTCTTATAATGTCCGCTAGAGTTGTTCGGCAAAATTGATCTGCAGAGCTGTCAGGAATAGTAGAGGGCGAATGCCGTGTAAGCTATACCCACAATATACAAGGCCCAGCGGGATAACTGAAATGCAGCGTTAGAGCCAATGGATGAGTGTAATCTATCACGCTCACATTCCCGCTGCTACAAGGAATACAGCAGCGTAACGTACACCATTAGTTTTTGCCGCGATTAGCATGATATAACCTTCGTTGCCAGTTAGTACCGTATGACGGATCCACCAATATTGGACCACCATACCGATTATAGTCAGCGGTAAAAATATCAGTATGAATGGACCGCGCCACTTGAGACGATCACCAAGAACTGACACAACCACTGGATGGAGATGAATGACATGATCGACGCATGAACTAACTCATTCACCTGTTAGAACTACCGCTGGGACGTAGGGAGGCACTGCGCACATTCAAATTAGCAACATCCTCTAAGGAGTTAAACCAACAATACCAGTGTGAAGTTGGGCGTTGGAACCGGAATACCCAAGGCCAGTTATGATGGTAGGTCTTGATGAATCATTAATATGTGCCGTGCACAGCGAAGCGACACTCTTACAGAAAGTATGAAAAGGAATAGAGGCTGATGACCAGTCCAAAGTATGCCATGGCTGTCACCCAGGTTTGAACATCCAATGCGCCTACCAAATATGACCATCCACATTAATGAATATTGATTCAATGCGCTTACCACGTATAACCTCTGACCATTCAAATTCTTCTTCGATGACGCTTGTCTTTCCCTGTCCTGCGTCGATATTTTCTACTTCAATAACTGCCTGCTTTTCTCCTTTAACCGTGGTATTATCAGGCACCTCCATAAATGTAGTAATGTTATCAATTTTGAATCGTTGCACTGCGGACAAAGCTTCAAAGGCAGTTCCGCCAAGAGCCAATAAACAATTACCTGCATAGGCTCTTTCTTCCTCAGTAAAAAATCTCGCAGATTGCAGATCAGCTGGAAGAATATACGCCGACATGAGACTTGCAAGAACGGTGGCTAGACCTTCAAGTATCTGAGATTTTCCATAAGCCCGGCCGCCAATTTCGCGATCGGAAGTAACCTACAAATATCCATCTCCATCCCTCAAGTCCTCCGACGCCTTGCATTCGGGTTATAGCGGACGCCAGTAAACCTAGCGGCTCGGTTAAAGCGCTAAACAACATGTCTAGAGTGAACATACCTCCAAAGGCACCCGAGAGCGATGCTTCCCCATGTATGTCAGTGTTCAAGACTCCGCCGGCAGCAGAATTACTCACCAGACGCGTAGAAAATCCCGACTCTAAAAAATTAGACGTGTCACTCATTTCAAACCGGAAAACTTACCGTAGTTGCAATTCATGACGTTTGTACATCGTGCTCAGATATAGGATCTAATATAGGCATCAAGGAGAGTAGACGTGTCCGTAATGCATGACCTACCATTCCGGGCAATAGACCACCCTCGCATAAGCCTAGAAATATGCGAATAGCAATCAGACCTCCATAGCTTTGTACCTAGGTCATATTAAGCCACTAGAGTATTTATTGTCGCGGCATCAAACGGGTACTGACCAGTCCAGTCAGGGTGGTAACTATGCCCCAAAGGAAGACGAGGAACGGGATCCAGCGCTGCGTAACATCTAGTCAACGCTGAAGGATCAACAATATTTGGCCATGAGCTTACATTGGGTTTCATCTTCTTCATGACAATATTCGATGGGACTTCGACGAGGAGATAGCTTTTGAGGGCGGGGGATCAGCAACTAAGTATAAAATGAGAAGAACACTTGGGCCTACGATACATAGAACACTTTCAAAGAACATGTAAATCATGAGCAGTTCAGGCAGGTGTTATTATAACGAACCTGCAAGAGCCGTATTGAATTGGTTGCCCACGAGGTGAATATCAGCCGACAATCCTGATATTCTTCGGGAAAGTAAGGTATGGGTGATAAAACTACGTTCCGTTGGACTCACTGAGCATTCCCGATGTTACTTCGATCCAAAAAACTCGCAAGCCATAGCTGCAGACATAATATGCATCACAACACGATAATGATATGACGGGTTACTTACAACCGCAAGGGGAGGCAATATATGGCAATCCAACTTCCAAAGAACTCTTCTTGTCAAAGCGCGGTCATGGTCCAGACTCAGGCTACTGGGAGAATCCGACATCGACATGAATACGCTACATACGGGGAAGAGGGCCTCTTATAGACCAGAAACTCACCTTGTCGGGTTGACAGGGAAAACGCCAGAACCGGTGGCGATAAGTTAAGCCTGCAGCTGACTGACACGGGGGACCGGGGGTGGCTAAAGAACGGCCGCCCGGCGGGAAACTTGTGACCAGCCGCCGGCCAACGGTTCATCACAAGATGTCAGTTCCTCAGCTTTCGCTCGGTTGGTCAGAACATATCGGTCTGCTTTTTATTTTTTTTGCTTTACAGTTGTGCTTTTTCCTCATAGCTCTTTATATAGCTCCTACTGGTCATCCCTACTACTATAATGCCGTCACACGCGAGTCGACATATGTACGCCCTCTGCCGCTCACTCAGCTACGAAGCACAAAACAAGAGAAACCATTGTTCAAAGCGTATATCCCTTCAACAGATTGGCTTCGCGTGAAAACAACAGAAGGGAACGTATTCTACTCGCATAAAGTGCGGAAAGAAAGCGTCTGGATAGTCCCAGACGAGATAAAAGAGGCGTTGGAGCAGCTGGAACAAGATGAACGTCGTAAAGAGGAACTGTCAAAAACAAAAAAAGAACGGGGAATAGAAAGCGGGGCCCCAGAGACGGCTAAGCGTAAAGCCGAGGACCCAGTTCCGGTGGATGAGGTCGTCATTACAAAGAAGTCACGGACAGACGCTGACCTTTCTGACGAAGAAGATGACGAAGATACGGGCGATGAAGATGAGGACGAAGAGTGGCAGCTAGAGGCAGCGGAGCAGCTGGCTAAAGAGGCGGAGGAATTGAAAAGAAAAGGCGATGAACAACGGCGCGTTGAAGAAATGGAAGCAAAACAAGATTCCAGCAAGAATGACCGGGGGGCTGAAAGTAACCAGCGAACCCAGAGTGAACAGCATGGACCTGTCACCAAGCCGCCAAAGGTGGATTTGTCCGTAGAGGAAGCAAAGGCACTTTTCAAAGTAAGTGTGCCATTTCTATGTGTCCATATCTTAAGTGACTGGCACACAGATACTCCTAAGGGAGAAGAATATAAGTCCTCTTCTCCCATGGGATAAGTCCTTGCCAATGTTCGTATCTGATCAGAGATATGTTTTATTGCCCTCCGTGGCGGCACGTCGCGAAGCTTTCGACGAGTATTGTCGTGAGCGGATCCGAGAGTTGAAGGAATCCAACATCAAGAAAGAAAAGGAGACACTCAGCCCCAGAGAGGAATTCGAAAAATTGTTGACGGATGAAGTGAAGAGCACGAGGACTAGTTGGACAGACTTCCGCCGTGCTTGGAAGAAGGATAGGAGATTTTACGGGTGGGGGCGGGACGATCGAGAAAGGGAAAAAAGGTTCAGGGAGTATCTAAAAGACCTGGGTGAAAGTAAGTATCGACATTTCTTGCATCACGCAACTTTGGGGAAATTGATGTTTGTAAACAGAAAAGCGAGCCGCTGCTGAAAAGGCAGAAGCTAATTTTATTTCTCTTTTGAAGGAACGGATTAAACCAGAAGATGGTCTTGCTTGGAAAGATGTGGGTACTTTGGCTACATCTCATTTGTATTGACAAATAATCGGCAGGTCAAACGAGGGTTGTATGATGATCCGCGCTACGACGCCGTGGGGTCATCTTCTCTTCGAGAGGAACTGTTCAGCACATTCATGAAAGGAAAGGCAAAAAACATTTCAGAGCAAACTGCTGGACAAGAGAAGAATTT